>JAXDDX010000030.1:4012500-4454969 GCA_034670405.1 Hoplostethus atlanticus
TTTTTTTTTTTGGAGGAGAGAGAGCGGCAATATGGACAAAATGCAGACCTGTTGCAGCCATCTGCTCCAGCTGGTTCTCGCTTCAGCCACGGCTCATGGGTTGTAAACTGCAGAAATCTCAACAGCTATCAATCCCAACACAAACTGTGTTGATCCTGGTGAGCCCACTGATCCAAACACTCATCCGGTTATGAAAGTTATTACCTGAACAGACAAAAGGATCCTCTTTCCCAGCAGAGTGGACAGTGCTAACTTCCCCGTGATTGATGACTTCGACGAGCATGTCTGTAAACTGGATTTTTTTTTGGATGCCGTTTTTCTTTATCCCTTTCATACAGTATCCCTGCTCACACCGAAAATAAGATTAAGCTCAGTTTTGGGACCTTTATTAACCTCTAATCACCATAAATGTGGCATCGCACAAAAGATGAGGTGTCTGACTTTAATTAGGGCCTATTATTATCGTTGTGGGATGAACACAGAGGTCACTGAAGCTTTTCAAATTGACTCACTTTTTTTTCTTTTTTTTTACCCTAGCTGTTACGTTATTCTCGACTTGACTAAATGTTCTTTCTGGGCTTGCAGTGGTGTCTAGGACAAAGGGTCTGCATGAAAAGCTTTGTCTGAAGCCCAATGCAATGCGGCTTTCGATTCCACACCTCATGATTGTCTGTATACATCGAACAACAATCTATAGAGGTTTAAAGGTGTGGAGAAATGATAACGTTGAGCCAAATCCCTGATGAAAGGACAGTTATAGCCCATTACTCGCTACCAAGGCATGCCGTTTTTTTTTTTTTTAGAGAGCACTCTCATCATGGTTTGGTTTTCAGATGGCATAGTGAAGATGGATAAGAGAGAGAGGAGCGATATAGCATGCTTATAGATTAAAACCCATGCAAGAGCTGCAAATGGCTGATTTCCCAGAAGGGTTTACTAATCCACTCAAGTGCCATGACACCTTGTCATGCACCTTTTATACCCAAATCATATTTTTATCCTGGTGTGAGGTCATGCTACTTACCTGCAGTTCAGCTGCCACCAGAATTATCCTGGTGTCAGAGCACCAACGGTGTAGACCGTTCCTGGTAGCAGTCACGGGGCAGTCACAATGGATTTATTACACAGTTATAAACGCACTGTGCATGTGAAACAACAGCGTGGCAACACATCTGTAACAACTGTGACTCCATCGCTTACTAATGTTTGTACTCGTGTTTCAAGTTAGTGTTGGTTGTGTTGACTGCACATGCCTACACTTAAATCACTCATACCTCAATAGGTTAACCTCTGCAACACTGAAACGTCCCTTGCGTTCAGTCGACTACTTCTGCCGATGACGTCAACCGATGTACGAGCCGCGCGGCGCTGTGACGTTTACATGCACAGAGAACTCGGTCACTCAAATCACCTGGTTTCAGTAGGTAAATCTTGTTAGAATAACCCTTGTAAGCTCATGCTCCGACTATGAGAAACCCGGTTAAGAGGCCTGGCTTGCTGCGATATTAAACAGGTTACTGTGCCATGTAAACATTTTACTCCTTCCTCCTACCCTGCATAGCTGGTACATTTCGATGTCAACAGAGCCTACTATTACCATCGGGATCATCATTTTTTTCTCCCCCTGCATTAGATGTAACCTACTTTTGCTCAGTCGGAGGGAGGGGGTAGGTGGTGGCTGCTTTTCATGCGTTTTGCTGGCAAAGTGTTCAATCAGCAGAGAGGACACCACAGATGGACAGGATGTTGAAAGTGATTTATTTATGACAAACGGGGATTTGTATTTGCAGGGTGTCATCGCTATAAACAAGTTCATCCGTATAAGACCTTAACTGGAGTATGGCTAATAGCTGTATGAGGGAGAATCTCCATCCTGTCACCAACTTGGATTCTCCCCTTTTTGCACAATCCAGTGGCTGCAACCAGCGTGGACTGCATTGCCTCTCCTTTTGTGATTTGTAACCAATGGTTACAAGGAAAACCAGGAAAACATAATGTGATGTGATGTGGTTAATGTGATGTTGACTGAACAACCTGCACATAATAATAATAATGTAATCCATTGAATTGTGGTATACTCTCCTTGGTCTGGAAAACCCCCCCACCAAAAAGCATTGTGTTACAGTCTCACATGGAAAAGGGGTCAGTAAGGAACTGAGGAACAAATCGGGGTCACAATTATAATTGGGACAAACAATAAAATAATATTATATTATTTTAAAAATAGCAATTATTGCATTAGTAACCATTTTTATTTCATTCTCCCATGCCAATACATCACATGAAAGCACAAGAAGCTATAACAATTTCTTCTTCTGCCCTTCCATTAAACATAAGGGTGAATGATAAATCCCATCCTTTTAATGGTGAACGTTAAATGAAACCATAACTTGAAATGTGTTCCGTGCCAATGCATTCTGCCGTGCTTCAGAGAGAGCCTGAGAATTGCACACGAGGAGCTAGCCCGCTGTGTCTGAAGTGGCCTTTTTTTTTTTTTTTTTTCTCACAAGCATGGCACACTTATGTCTGCGAGACACATAATCGGGTCATCCTATTCAACATGTACCATTCTAGCCAGCCAGACCCCGGCTTCGCACCACACCAAACTGTATTGATTCAATAAACTGTCTATCGATCCTAAAAGGGTAGTCATGTTTTCTTTCTTTCCTTCATTCTGTTCTTCTCTCTCTCCGTCTCAGCTTAAATATTCCATCTTATTTGTGACGGCAGACAAAGCACTTAAAGGGTGAAGCTTTCTGGATGCAGGACTTTTTGAGCATATGACAGAACGCATTAGGCTCTTCACTTTATGCAGACATTGGCCCACTTTGTCGCTAAAAAGGCCTGTATGGAACAATTTTTTGCCCAATTCCAAGCGAGGGAAGTGTGTCATGACCCAGTAACACCTAATGAAACCTGCGTGAAGTCCTGCTGAATCTTCCCCCTGCACTGTGTCCTCCCTCGCTGTTAAACATTAACCAAGATTGACAGGTGGGAGTGTATTTGAACTCTTCCCAGAGGAGAATGCCTAGTAACACCTTTTTAGAAGCACTCAGAATGAAATGGTTGTGCCGTCCTGGTATTTTCTCGCAGTCGGGGTCAATAAAAGGGGTGTTAATTCCCATGGGTCTGAACGGGAAACTAAATGCAGTCAACAGTGTCATGCTCCTCAAAGAACAGGAGCAGAACAACAATATTTTAAGGACAGCATTTTGCAAAGCCTCCCCGGCTGCCCTGTCAAATCTGTCTACAGTCACAAAGGGAAAATAAATTGTGAATGTGTAGTTTCTTTTGCACATGCATTTCATTACAGCGTCGCTTTGGATCCAAATTAAGGAAATCATTACTGAATAGTGTAAGTTGGCATTTAAATACATTTCCATGTCACTGTACTCACTAGAAACGTAACAAAACATTAATCAAATTGGCTAACCATTGAACTTTGTTTTCACGAGGATTTCATAATCATTTTTTTTGAGTCGCATGCTCTTAGCGCAGGCTAGATAACTGCTCTATTTCCTCCTCAAGAATATTGGCTTTTTTCCTAAGCTTTTAACCCCATGCCAACATGTCACATCACGGTGGGAATGAAGGGAAAATACATATTTCAACTGAAACAAGTAATATGGCACTCAATAATCCTCCAATAAAATACGACTTAAGTCGTTTAAAAAGACATTTACATTTAGATTTAAACACAAGTTCGGGTACTAGCTGAAAGCACCATGGGGGTATGTCACATAGTGAACTGGGAAATGCTGTGATGGCTGTGCACAAATGTGTAGGGTAGCCTGAATAAGGTGAATATTTCAGGTCAAACTTGAAAGACCTTCCCTTATAAGCTTAGAACTAGCTTAGACCTTGCATGCAAGGTCGTTTTGAGGAACAAGTCAAACAGCATTATGACCAAGGTGTTTCTAACGCACGTTTCACAGTTTAAAGCATTTCTGTGATTTTGTTCATCTACATGTTAATATGAGTCGATAGCATTGCAAATGTTTCCGTGTGATCCACAAAGTAATATTATAATTTTTTTTGAATACCTCAGAGGTATCAGCATTTAGATAAAACCATAGGAAACCATTTCAGCTATTTATGTGCAAATCTATTTTCTACAATAATAAAAACAAACAAACCCTAAAAACGGTAAACATTTTTCCTCCCAAAGGCGAGGCAGGCTATTCCACGATGTCTCTAAACCGAAATGAAAACCGCACTCTCAATAATGTTTATGTGTTGCGTTCGCTGTTTTTCCCCACCAACAGTTCCCAGCCAAGTGGAACCATCTCCCATAACATTTGGTGGAGGTGGAAGACGGGCTCTTAATCGGCTGTGTTATTGAATTATTGAATTAAAAGCTTAAGTACTCAGGGTGAGCATGTCAATTTTACACAAGTGAATGGTACACTGCTCATTCTATTTTCATCTGAATAGATCATTTGTGTATGTAAAATATGGAAGAATGGGGGTATTACACAGATCAGTTTCATTGTCTGTAATTCCCATTCATTGTGACTGTAATCATTGTGAGAGACAAGTCATATTCATCCGACAGTGCACGCTAGTCCCTAATCTGTATTCAGCTCCCCTCAATAACATAGCACTTTTTTTGTCAAGCAGCTGTACTGTAGCACGGTGTTAATTAAGAAAGGGTTGTTCTTCAAAGCAAACATTTTGCATAATCGTGGCTGAAGTGGGGGTTTAACCTGTTTCACGTCCCGAAGAGATACGCTGTTAAAAAAAACCCGAGGAGTGAAGTGTTAAACCAAAAAAACGGTTCAACCCTTTCCCCGCTTGACATTCCGCTCACCTGTTTCCCTCCCATCCCCCCAGCCAGCGTTCTCCAACTCTGGGACTTGATACGGAGAAAATGGTGTGATGTTACTGTCTGTATTTCAATAGGATGAGTTGCTGTGACCCACGCAGTTTTCTCCTCTCAAAAGAGTATTTCAACTTATGCAGATGAGCTCATCAGAGCTGCCTGCTGAGATGAGACATCTAGGTCTGGAATTGTGTCAATACCGGCACCAAAACAAATGCAAATCAAAATCCAAATTAATGTGTTTTCCCCCGGGGGAGAAACGGAGTCGTACTTATAGTCGGCTCTCAGAAGATGACAGGATTCTGTTATCCCGAGCACACGCAAAAAAACAATCCGCTCTCAAACCGTTCCCTGTGAGCCGGGGTACAAAAGTCACTGTCACCGGGTTGAGAAATGCTAACTGAAAAGGAACAGGTAGCTTTTTGTGTGATTTCTTCTTCTTTTTTTTTTCTTTTTCTTCACACAGTTGAAAAATACAAACCGTGTTAATATTTCCACGATTCTCGTGTTTGTTGAGCTATCACAATAAACATACATCGGAGATTACGTTTAATCGTTCTATACATATTATATCAAGCAGATGAACTGGATACAGGTCCATCTTTTTCTGAGCGGCTGCTGCTCTTGTCACAGCAACATTTATGTTCCATGCTGCTGTTGGAGTGAATAACTGACAGTCACGGGCAAATAATAGGTTGTGTTTGGACAGCGAGATGGATTGCAGTGGTTTGGGCTGCTCTGTCGCCGCTGCTGTCTGTGGCCTTTCCTCACTCTGCCTACCCCTTCTGAATTTCATGGGAATAGTTTACGATGCACATGCATGTGAACAGCGATGCACATGTGCACATCCACTGTGCATCTAATGACGTAGACAGCCAAGGACGCACATTTTCCACACCCTGTCTAAAGGCGGTAACATGTAGATGTATAAATGGCAAACACCTCCTAACGTGTAAATACAGAAATGCTGTTTTCACAATATGTTGTTGTAAATACTTGCTGTAATAGCTTCAGTACACTATTTGTCCTATTCTCTGCTGCTGCAATGACCCAATTTCCCCACAGGGATCATTAAAGTTTAATCTAATCTAATCTAAGAATTCATTGCAAAAAGTCCATGATTGTAACTGCTGGTTGGTCAGTACGGCGTCGTAGATTCACGGCATGTCATTTTTCAGACACGGAAGTATTTATAATAATAAACCTATTACGGTCTGAAGTAGATTCAAACTGACAGCAGCTCTGTTGACTTTCAAAGTGAATTTCAAAACATCAGTGCAAAAGCGCAAGCGAAGCGATCGACACGTCTGTGCAGACTAGAGCAGCATTGAGTAGAGGAGGTCAACACATCTGTGGACTAATTCATAGTGCCTGTTTTTACAGTTGTATAGGATTGTGATTTGTAGCAGTTGACTGACTACTGTTTGATATCATGTGTGTGTGTATACAAGCTATATAAGGTTGCTGAGTTGGGGTTGCTTTCTGACAGTAGCTGCAGCAAGACAAATGTTTTTAGCTGTACAGAAAATTGCAGAAATGCAATTCTCTGGCGTGAAAACATGACGGCTTTAGACCTTAGTCACTTGTCAAAAATAAATAAATCCATCCCATGCACACCGAAAGACATGTGTATACAAATTTAATAAAATACACAACAAGTACAGTAGCCCACATTCACGTGTAAGCTCAGCTTATTTGCACATAAACTGCAGAGAAGACAACAATAAAATTACAAATACATTCTTAAAAAACTGTTTTCAGGAACCTCAAATGGTCTTATGAAAAGGGACATTCCCTGTTGCACCACCATTAATAGTTCGTAAGACACTTCACTTTTGTATTTAACGTCACTGATATGTATTTCAGTTGCCTGCGATATTCAAAGAGATGTTTCTTATACACTTAGTGGAGACAAAAAGCATCACCGTACAAAAGCAGACAGGACTCAATAGTTTAACAGTAGCAATTCGTTCAACAGCCTCACAAAATTGGAGCTTGAAATGTGTAAGATACAGACATCTAAATTGACAGGTACAGTACACCATGAAAACACTTGAAGTCAGGTAAGAAATGGTTTTCTCCCCATAGCCTCACAGCAGTCAAGGACACATATTCCATCTTAACACAACAAGCCACAAACTCAAAAACATACAAAGCGGGATGGTTTTTGGTTATACAATGCATGTCTGGAAACCTCTGTGGGTCAAAATAAATCACCTCTTGGTCATTTCTCTGTGATATCATCATCATCATCATCACACTCCTGGCAGGTGAGAGCGAGAGGGGAATCCTCTGACCCGTCAGTTCCCAGAATCCCGTGGGTCGAAAGCACACTCGGACCCCCCGCACTCCTGGCTGATGACAGAGCTGTGAATGAGACTGCTTGACAGGGACTTGGGCCTGAGCTGGCAGGTCAGGTAGGAGGGCTCCTCCAATTCCGTGTGTGGTGGTGAACACTGGCCATCTGGCGGGCCATAGGCACTGCTGTCTGAACCCTCCTCCATCTCCTCTTTGGACTCTTGGTTGGGCAAGTCCAGGGGCTTACTATTCTTGGTGGGGCTACTGGACACAGATGGACTCTCCTGCAGTGGTGAGCTTAGTGCACGCTGGGATTTTAAGTAGGGTTTGACATTGGCCACTAGGATTGTACTGTCCCGCTGTTCCTTTCCAAACGTGCTGAGGGTTTTTCTGCTGCTGCAGCTGATGGTGCCATAAATCTCTGTCTCCACCATGGCCTCCATTCCCACAGGGATGAAAAGGTTGGTGCGATTATCGGCACTGTCTGCTTGGTTTCCTACCCGTAACTTTGGCATCCAGCATCTGTCAGAATGTCCCAGTGCACGACATTCATCAGTGCAGTGGGCTGCTTTTTCTTGGCCTGCAAAAACAGTTCAAATAAATTGTTAGTGGGAAAAAAGCCAAATACAAAAGTTTTGAAGTAAGGAGCAAAAATTGAGGCACAATTCATGCCATTAAAATCCCACTAGTACTACTAAAATACTACTACTAAGTATTGTATCTTTCTACATAAACATTCTGGTGATGCTTAATAAATAAGGATAACTAAGGATAAAATAAGAACTAGAAGCCTGTTGCTGAGCTGTGTGCTGAGTCCAAATATAGCCAAGGTGCAGTGTTGTCCTGTTGTACTAAAATATAAGATGTTGCATCACAACGTTATTCACAACGTAACCTTGAACTACACGTTTTGCTACTCTCTATTGGCAATTAATACAACATAATAGTGATTCAACCTGTAGCCAGTTCATGAACATTTTTAATTTGCCGTTTACACTCAGTAAATGGGGAAAATTATGCGTTTTATGTCTCCAGAATAAAATAGAAGAAGATCTGGGTGGTTAGCACGAGCAGCGATAGCCACCGTGGCTGAACAGACAAAGAAAAGAGCGCCACCTACAGAAACTCAATGTTCATCAAGAGAAAATCCAAGGAAAAGGACGTCACAGTACTGGACGCACTGATTGATTGAAAGGTGATCTCTGGGAAGTGCAGTGCAGAAACACCACAGCGGCGAGCGCTGAGCACCAAAGATGAGCACCAAAGATTCCTTTCCCCCAAAGGAAGAAGAATAAAAAACAAGCACAAGAAAACCCCGGAGAAACCCATGGATAACCACTTTAAGTATCAAGTCAGTAAGCACACCCCTATGCTTTTGTAAATGAATTCCACTCAATCAGAAAAGCATCAGTTTTCCCAAATGCAATATCATTATTTGATTATTTGAAGTCATTTTCCACACAGAAAAGCAAATCTAAACCTAGTGTCTCATGCTAGCCAACTGAGGTGCATGGTAACCATAATCATATGTCTTTTTAATCATTGATTGGCTACTTATCTTAGTAATGACCTATCTTATAGTGCATCACAATTTAGCAACTCACTATTTCCACTATGCTAACATGATCACAAACGCAGTGTAACCCTCTCCCGGGGGGGTATCGCAGCTCACCGTTTGGTTTGATTCACAATAAAGATTCACAATCCTAATCTGTTATTGTCATGATATTATAAGTGACTTCCAAAACAAAGGTTGGTTACTTGTTTCTTCCTCAATACGAGTAAGAAAATGCATCAGGAAGGCAATGTCTCAACATGAAAATATTGCTTTATCGTTTTTGTTATGCACTTTTTAAAAATGTATTATTTATAATTCAACACCATTTTCATCTCCACACTGCACACTGAGACTTTTTTTTCTTTTATCACAGTATATATTATGTGACACTAGTGTTACATGCTTTAGCACAAAGCATTCCAATTCTATCTCTGTTGGGACTAAGATCAAGAGAAAATGTGCATTTGAGTTCAAAATGCATTTTACATCAAAAGGGAGAGCTAAACGACGACTTTGATTCGGCAAAACTGCAACACAGATCCCCACATATTACAATCGGTATGCTTTGAAGCATGTCCACCACAGATTACAGTTCTGTGCACTGTGCATTTGTGTTCGTCGGTCTTTCTTCTAGTGTCACAGAGAAAGGGTTGTTTTTTTTCTTCTTTTGCTGTAGATACAAGAGGCCAGAACAATACACACAAACAGGAAAGAAGGAAATGTTGAATTCATTTCCGTGGTACCTATCACCACTGTAGAGGAGCTAGCAGATGACGCTGATGCAAAGAGATGTATGTGCTTAGAAGGTTGAGCCATAAACACAGGAGGGTATTTTTGTCATTGTGCTATTCTGCCTGGCTATACAACCAGAAATAATAGTAGGTACAGTATATACGTTTACGCCCACTGTGAAAGCAGAAAATGTTATTCTTAATGCTTAAAAGGAACAAAATGTTTTGTTTTAATTTCAACTGAGTACCTTTTGCTGAAGGGTGGGATATCTGCAGTCCTCTTGCAGGCGTGCCTTTACGGTCGCACACCAATTTTAACTGTGATACGCAATGCTTACAGAGATGGCGGAGGATTCAACTTCAGAAAAAGTTCATCAGTGGGTGGATGCTGACGCTCCTAAAACGTAAAATATTGACGGTGTCCCTATTTTTGTTTTTCACTTCCCCTTGCTGTTACTGGGTATATAATGTATATTATTACAAAAAATAGCCCGCTTTAAAAGCAAAATAAGGTGAGAGGAAGTGAGGGCGCTTTCATCTATTTTGTGTGCCACTCTCCAATCACTCACCTTTTGAGTTGTAATAGGCTTAAAATTACAGGGTTATGCCATGGCTTTAGTTCACGTATGTACATAGACCAGAGAGTGGAACAATTACTAATCAGTAAAATAGCTGTAATATGGGCAACTTTGAAGGGAACAATGACATGCTCTCAGACATGAAGCATGTGACTGGCCATTATAAATAGAATCAGAGGAAGCCGAGCAACATACCCACTGTGCATCTGGTGTCTCTGAGAGCAAATAAATATTCAGAGAGGATGATAGTGCGAGCTGCTCAGGTACATATATTACCTGTATCAAAGCAGCGAGGAGACTGGGGGGAGGGTGGTAAAGGTAAAGACATAAAAGGCTATAGTACTTAACCCACAAGCATTTGTGTCGGCGTATTTGGGACTATGATTCTGTGGCTACTCTGTTTTAGATAATGGCGCTTTTCTTGTGGAAAAACTGTGAAATAGTGACTTTGTTGTTCAGTAAATGCACCACACCTGCATAGACGTGTGTGTGTGTGTGTGTGTGTGTGTGTGGGTGTGTGAGAGACAAAGTGAGAGAGAGTGTGATCAAGTCTACAGCACAATGCATAATGCAGATCTTCCATCTTGTAGTCAGCAGACAGTGACACCATTTTCATGTTCAACTGACCACCCCCCAAGAGAGCGCCATTTAATCTGACCATTAGTTTTGCTTTTAAACAACATTTCTCACACGCAAAGAGCGAGCAATCGGGAAAGGCATTAGCACAGCCCATTAAAATTAAATGCAATGCCCCAGTTCTTTGCATTTCTCTTATCTTACAAATGCAGGCCTATAAATTAACTGACATCCCAGTCAAGCAAGCATCAGCGCTGTGTGTAAAGTCGGCCTTTGCATACATGAAAACATATTTTTCAATATCTCTCCATTTGATTGGCCTTTGAACTTTGAGTTGAATCAGATTCGGAAATGTGTTAGAAAAAAAAAAAATTGGGGGGGATTGAATTTACACCTCCCACAGAGCATGTTGGGTCCGTCTCACGATTGCCTGGTAACACACACACACAGAGGAAGAGGGAGAGAGGCAGAGAGAGAGGCAGAGAGAGAGGCAGAGAGAGAGGCAGAGAGAGAGAGATTCACACATCCCTTTGGCAACCACAAGAGTGTTTCCATCTCTGCCCTCCTGAGCATGCCACAAACAGTTCATAGCAATGGTGTGGGAAGTGCTGCACA
This sequence comes from Hoplostethus atlanticus, assembly GCA_034670405.1. NCBI lineage: Eukaryota > Metazoa > Chordata > Actinopteri > Trachichthyiformes > Trachichthyidae > Hoplostethus > Hoplostethus atlanticus. The sequence continues at coordinate 4,023,679 of JAXDDX010000030.1, forward strand.
GAGACCTGATGACCAAGAGCCGTTGTGTTCCAACACCTTCACACAGGGAAATGAGAGGCAGCGTCACTTCAAGCAATCTTTTCCACGGCACACTGATGATGCCTACGAAGAAACGTTTCATAATTTTTGGTGTTTTACACAAAACAGCTAAATATACCGATCCTACCAGGTCGGGCTTAAAAGGGCCGCGGCTGATTGTAACGGATTCGCAATCATCTATGATTACGCCACCGGCAATGTGGATTTTTTTGAAATACGGAGGGAAGCATTTCTATTTTTTGCCAGTAAAGCAAAATTCTTTTCAAAACAATCCAACGGGAAGCAAAGCCCCTGTTAACGGAGAAAATCTTTCCAAGGAAAAGGTGGAAACACTGTCATGTTTCCCCAAAAATACCTGTCATTTTGCACTTAAAAGGCTCTGTCAAACTTTCTTGTCTCTGTCGCGTTATTCAAGACGTGGATGCGGTGAGTTTGTGTTCAAATAATGACATGATCAGAAGAGACAGTGACGGCGGTGTACTTTGCCATGCATATGAGTTTGTTTGATGGCGAAAGCAGACAGACGACGTTTGAACGCTCTTCCTTCAGCCAATGGACTCTTTTATCCTCTTAAACTATCATCTACTTTCCACTCTGGTGCCTTTCGTGTCATCTTTGCAACAGGATCTCTTGCAACAGCGTGAAGTGGCACCGAGTTACAATACCTGCTGCAGCTGCCTCGGAGGGCGAAGAGTTGATTGCTGTGGCACCAAGATCTAGTTTGAGCATTACGATACCCGCAACCTCTTCTACGTAAAAATGTCCGTCTGCTTTAGCATGGACCTCCCGGTTAGAAATACCAGTTAGCTTGCTTGCGCTTTCTCGGCGTATCGCGGTTTAATGGGGTAAAGCATAAACAAGAGTCAGTTAGGCATCTTCAAGATGTCAGGCAGAGAGCGCGTCCACTCACCCTGCTCGAGAGGCTGGCCATTAACTGCTGTTGCTTTCATCTTGAGGGCCTCCCTGGCAGACGTGTCGCAGTGTGAGCCTTTATTAGTATCCTGGTCACTATCAGCCTGGTCACTATCACCATGGCCACTGTCTCGGAGGCTTGCTCGTTCTGCATCCTTAAATGTTGAGCTGCAGCAGAACAGAGGGAGGAAGAAAAAAAACCCATAACTCACCGTTGCCTCTGCGTGAGTGCTTCCATTTGACAAGCGTGGTCAGCTTGCTTGATATAGAAATATGTATGTAAATACAGTGGTCAGGAAGCTGCTGGTTAGAGGCCCTTACCTTTGCACAAATGGCTGTCTGCTGCCAACATAATTGGGCTCTGAGGGAAAATTATCCGTCTGAAAATGAAAGGAGGAAAATATTGTGTGTTGGCCGTCTCAAAATTGTCTCGTCTGCTTCCACAGAAGTCTGAGTAACACGAGATTCAATCTGGGGGAAGCAATGTTCTGGGCTGCGTTTCAGCTTTTTTACATTTTAATCATAACACATGAAACAAGTTAATAAAATATATTTCAGTCAGAGAGCACCTGCCAACAGTGACGACATGATAAGAACAAATCTCCATCGTGACCATATGTGCTTCCTTGGCAAGGCGAAGCAGTAATGCATTAGCCACTGTCATCAACATCCTTTTTTTCCCCCCTATCTTGAGAATAATGTGTTTGTTGATCACACCCACATGCCCTAGCGACTGGTGACAGTGCCAGGCCTTGTCATCTGTGTTATCATCTCCAAATGAGACTGTCTCTGAGACTCTCCTTGATATTTACATCATTTACGACACATAATTCCGCTGTGCTAAATAGCACTACGAGCCCTCGCCGTCAATTTAATCTGCCTAGCTGGCTCCTATAAGTAAACCCCCCGCCATCTCTACGAGGACGGGCTGGACCCCATTAATGGCCTTATCTTGCCAACTTTGGATCTGGATGGGTGGATCTGGCCCATATTTGTGGAGGGCGAAAACTCTTGATTGTAAGGTTATGCTGTGTGCATCTCGCTGTCTGGCATACATTGGTTCGGTAATGCGATCGGACAAGCTGCTCAAACACCTGTCCAATCCCACGTCTCAGGCAAGGTTTTGTTTTCACTCGATAGCAGTGGGTCTGGCAGGGGCACGGCAGCCTTGTTCAAGACTCACACTGTTTGCATGTCTAACTGAGAAGACTTTTCTTATTATGCAGACCACCTGTACCATCTTGCCAGAGGAGATTCAGAATTGACCCATTTTTAAAAATGGTCTCACGTCTACGACTGTAGAAAACAAACCATCCTATTGAAAAAGCCATTGACAATGTCATTTATAGTACAACATATCACCACACTAAGACGCAATACCGTGCTATATCTGCTAGGTATATGTTCTAGTGCCATAACGGGGGGAAAGCAAAAGCGATAATGAGGTTGTCTGATTGCAGGGTGACAGTATTTTATCCGTTGCATTGCCTCTCTTTTGTCAGATTTGTATAGAAAAGCAGAGGGTAGAGATAAGAGAGAATAAAGGGCAGATAAAGAATGCGGTGCAGCATGCTCCTTACCTGTATCACTGACATCCTATTCACTGGAGTGTCTGTGCTAAGCCCGGCAAAGCTGGAGTGGCAAGCTGCCCTGGGGACTGTCAGGCTGTTTGGGGTGGTTTTCAGGTACATGACCTCCGACCTGGGCAGCGTGAGGGGCAGCGGGCTCTGGTAGTCGAAGCAGATTGGCGAGGTGATGAGAGAGGGGCTGCTCACCACGTTCATACGGCTCGCGGAATCTCTCTCCTCCATCTCACTCTGCACCAACATGATGTCATTCTTGTTGATCCTTTTCTTTTTGCCTTTCCCCACTGGAGGATTGGAGTACTCGGCCATGCGGCAGTTATAATTCCCAGTCTCCTTATCTTGATGCTTGGACTTGACAGCAATGGCGGTCATGACTGCTAAGAGCATGACAGAGATAATGCAGAGGGTAACTATGAGGGGCAGGGATACATCCCAGGGTTGCTGTTCCCCACTTGCGCCGGAACCCCCTCCCGCCGGCACTTCTGCATTAGCCTTAATGATCAGCTTGGCCACGGCGGACAGCGGAGGCTTGCCGTGATCAGTTACCTTCACCACCAGCTCAACGACCGAGGCGACTTCCTCCCAGAGAGCATGGGCAGTTCTGACCTCTCCTGCCACCGGGTCCATCTCGAACAGATGATAATCATTTCCCTCTGAGATCTCGTAGGTCAGATGGCCACTTTCTCCGTGGTCGTGGTCAACTGCTTTCACAGTGGCCACGATGTAGCCTATGCCTACATTTCTAGGCACTGGGATTTCAGCGGTGTCATTTTGTAGAAGTGGCAAAATAATAACTGGAAGATTGTCGTTGACATCGAGGACACTGACCCTGACTGTAGAAGTGCTCTCCATGTGAGGAGATCCTGCGTCTTTAGCTTGAACTCTGAACTCAAAGAATTTCATTTGCTCGTAATTAAAAGACCGCGAGGCATATATGGCTCCATTGGTGGGATTAACAGACACGTAGGTGTACACTGAAACGTCTCCGATGTGTGATGGCAGAATGGAGTACGACACTGTTCCATTTCGACCTACGTCTGGATCGTAGGCCAGGACAGACCCTAAATACTCCCCTGGGATGTTGTTCTCAGGCACCTGAAGCACATATACTGCCTTGGTGAAGCGCGGCGCATTGTCATTTTCATCTAAGATCTTCACAGTAAAGGACTTGGTGTAGTTCAAGGAAGGAATCCCATTGTCTCTGGCCACAATTGTTACATTGTATTCATCTTTCATTTCCCTGTCCAAAGGTCTGTCTGTAAGCAGCGTGTAGAAATTGTCATTGTTTTCCTGCAGTCTGAAGGGCACGTTTCCCAGCACTCTGCATTGAAGTTGGCTGTTCCTGCCCGAATCTTTATCTGTGACTCTGACCAGTGCAATGACGGATTCCGGGGGTGCCGCCTCACTGATGGCTCCCTGCCGGACAGACACAAAACTTATTATTGGCCAGTTGTCATTTTTGTCAAGGACTTTGACAGTAATTTTACAATGACCCGGTATTGGATTGGGCCCAAGGTCCTTAGCCTGCACATCAAACTCTATGATTGGATTCTCTTCGTAGTCAATTTCTCCCTGAATCTTGATGACGCCTGTGTTGGGTTCAATGGAAAACAAATCCTGCATTCTCTCTGATGCATATCCAGTAAAAGAATAGACCACCTGCCCGTTACTCCCTTCATCTTGGTCGGTGGCGTTCAAATCTATGAGCACTTTTCCGGGTGGAGAATTTTCTGGAATCTCTATCACATAAGAAGATTTTTCAAAAACCGGGCTGTTGTCATTTGAATCAGTCACTCTAACATTGATTTGCATAGAGCCTGATCTTGGATATTCCCCACCGTCAATTGCTGTTAAGAGGAGGGTGTGATGACTCTGATCCTCCCTATCCAGAGGTCTCTGCACGACCAGCTCTGGATATATAGTCCCATCACCCCTCACTTTTAAATCCAAGGAAAACGTATTGTAATCATCTCTTGTGACCTGGTAGGTCTTTATCCCGTTTTCCCCAGAATCGGAATCGTGTGCAATTGTCAGAGGGAAGCGTGTCCCAGCAGCTGCATTTTCTGAAATATCAATATTAATGTGATCTGAAGGAAAACTAGGCGAGTTGTCGTTTATGTCTTGTATATCAATCTTGATCATGCATATTTCCTTGTCGATGGCAAACACCTCCATGGAGAGCTGGCACTTTAGGTTGCGTCTGCATAATGTTTCCCTGTCAATCCTTTGTTTGGTAAAGATTAGTCCACTCTCCGGGTCAACGTCCACCAGATGTGGTGCAGAATTCTCCAATACTCTGAAGTTCGATTTTTTGCCTCTCTCCATGGTCCCATATCCGGCATCTTTTGCTATATTCCCGATCACAGTGCCAGGTCCTTGCTCCTCCGGGACGGAATAATTCAGATTTTTCAATGTCAGGGCTTTAACCCACAAGAGAAAGAAAATGGGTACAGAGAGACGCATCCCTTCAACTGAATATGCGGTAGAGGCAGGAAAGAAAAAAAAACCCTCTTTGACTTTCAACCTGTTGATTACGGCAAACCTAGAGGACTAAACCCGAACCTGGCACGCGGTTGACACAACCGCCGATCTAAGACGAATTGAGAGCGAAATCGATTCAATCTGCTGTTAATCTGTATTTTTACCCTATTTCGCATGCCGTTCGGCTACGATGAACTCTTTCTGTAAACAAAGATGACCGCCCGACGACACCTAACGCACGAATGAAAGATCAAATTCAACATGGTGTGGCAGAAATGCTGTTTGCCTTTGTGCGGAGGACTAAAGAAATACACGGTGATTAGGAACTACTGTTATTCCCGATCGCATCAAGGTGAAAGCGTTTGAATGTGTGTGTGCTGAAGGTTAGACTGGAGCCCACAAAAGCGCATTGCCCTCATGCGACATCTACACCTAGGCTACAGCAAATACTGACATGCCCGTTTCCCCAAAAAAATGCAGCAATACCCAATATTACCATTCACAATGCATTTACTTTTTTTTTTTTTTTTGGTCCTGCGCGGCACACTGTTGCATACGGGCTTATTTGCTCATGTTGCATACAGCCAGCCCGTGCTGTAAAGTAGACTAAAGCGGAATATAAAGACGCTCCTGCAGGACAGCCCTTTGTATTCCCGTCATTCAAGAGCATCTATTGCGCGACTGCGACTTTTGCCCGGTGATTGTCCTATAATCAGTCCAGTAATCCCATAATCCAGTCCAGTTCGACCCAGTGCTTTGGCATCCTTCATTCGGACAATGCTCGTCTTGCACTGCTCCCGTGCAACGTTGAGGTGCGATGCTGCGAGATTTCCAGACAATCAAAATTAATCGCTTTCCCTGCTTCTCAGTTCTCCACGTCAACTGTTGAAACCTGCTCCCTTCGCAGTGAGATCTGACCGGAATCCTCACGACGCCTCACAGCACACTCCGGTGGATTTCTTGGTGGATTTAACATAGTTTCTGATCGTCTTCCAGCGAATGAGTGAAACAGTGACAGATCTTGCCTTGGGGGGGTTTTCTTCCTCCAATAGGTCTGGCAAGATCGCATGAAGAAAGGCTGTTCTAGTGCTACGTGATTCATTTACTGATGTGCGCGCCTAGAGCAGCAGCTAGAGATGAAAAACGTGCTTGTGGATGTTGTATCTAATACATGTGGATGTGAACTAGGTGATTATGAACAGATCAATGCAATGTGTTAGGACAGAATACAGCCCAACAAGTAGGGATTTGGTAAGTGGTCTTTCCAGGGAGGACTGGATCAGGAGCTGGATCTTGTTGAGCTTGAGGAATGTGAAATTAGAAGATGACAAAAATGTAAAAAAGAAAAAAAAGAAATGTGTTTTCTGCCCCTCAAAATACCATGCCTTCAGTAATACCATTGTATGCATTTGGATTTTCAGAACTACAGTTGTATCAATAATAGAAAACAATGCCCCAAACTCGTGTCCTGTCAGGTTTTATCATTACAGTTTGGAGAAAAAGCCACAAGACAAAAGATGGAAGATAGGCCGAGGGTGTTTCAGGATAATCTCGCAAAAGGACATAAGAGAATTGCTTATGCCTCTGAAAAAAACACTCCTTATTTCGCAGCTCAAATATCACAGCTGTTGGTATAACCTACCATCTGCAGCTATCACACTTGCCTCCCAATATCCACGTGAATCTCATATCTCATATTGAAAAGATGGATTGACATTTAGTTCACTCAGCATTTCAACAATATGACATTTGCATTTTTATTCTCACTTGGCCAGATCTGAGTGACGCCAGGTTCCTCGGCGAGGCAGGTATTACTTGGGCATATTCTGAGAAAGGAGCTGTGTCAATATTAGGGCAAGATCTTGTGTGGCTTGGTTCTTTCGTTTAATTTCATGTTGCCCTGGATCTAAATTAACCTTGAGTTGTCCCCGAGTTCATTTCCATTGTCTGAAACATGGCTGCTTTCCTCCTCTGGGGAGCATCAACTTTGCCTGGCCAGGGTGCAGCCTGCATAAATTGGCCATTTCTGCAGGTAAGAGATAAGGGCAACAAAGGGAAACTCTAATTATCATTCAGTCTCTGTTAAAACCTTGGGAAAGGACTGCTATTGACAATCGTGTTTGCATTGTCACACTCATACCATTTAATATGATCTGAACTCTCTGAATGAGAGGGTGGTTCACATCCCTAACACCTAGGCTCCATCCTAATGTGTGGCACGCCTGGCTTGTGTTTAAACAGAGGAGGGAGGATTTTGGTCATGGATAGCATCCCCTAATGTGAGAACCGCACCCTGCCCCGGAGTGAACCACAATCTGTATCTTGCTGGCAGTAAAAAAAAAAAAAGACATGGATGCATCAGTTGTTTCATGACAAATAGATTTTCAGCTGAAAGCACATTATTCTTTTGGTGTAAATCATACCTGTTGTAATTCTTCAGAGGTTGAAATGACAAACAGTGGCTGTGCTTGCTTGAGTATAAGTGCGATATTTTGGCATTCTGATTCACTTACCACTCTCTACAAGCATGATTAGAGGGGAAATCGACTTGTTCATCATTATGTTTTTGTGTATGGGATGTACCACACCTCACGCAACCCGCTAGAGATTTGATGGCAAAGAACACAAGCAATTTAAATTTTGCAAATGGCATGGCAGAGAAATAGTCATGTTTCATACCCTGATCGACTTGCTCCCCGAGACAGTGTGCATATATCTTAATTACTATACTATAATTATCTTAATTACTATAATTACGATATTGTATAATGTCACTTTTACGAGCTTAAAGAGTTGCACAGGATATTTTTTGCCAAAGTTAAAGTTGAAAGAGCTGAAATCGTATTCAAAGTAAAGTACGATTTTAAGACTGAATATGAGACAAAATGACTCGTTTATTTTTTACAGGGTGTAACCTGAACTCGGCCTGCTACAAGTAGTTGAATCAAAACACGACCACATGAGTCCTTCACTTTAACATTTGAAACCAATGCAAAACATCATGCAGCTTTTGAAGGCAGAGCTATTGGCCTGGCTATTGATGCACGAGAACAAGCCTCACACCGCTCACACACCTTGTTATTTGTAGTCTTACATTTACAATGAGATATTTTTGTCAGGTCAGCCGTGGATTTGCATTTAAATGTAAAACCTCCGGGGTCAGAGAGTCGATTCTCCCGCAATTCGAAAAAAAATCAGGAGGCAAGCCTTACTCTCAAAAGTGTACGGGTTAAAGAGTTGATTCTTTTGCATTGGATTTTGAAAGAAACTCTCTTGGGCTCCAGTGATGCAGGGCTAACACAACCTGCTGCCAAATTCTCTGAAACTAAAACTCTGACTTGAAAACACTTTGGATGCTCTGAAAGGAATTTGTAGTTGGTGGTCAATAAGATGGGTTTAAAAAAATCCTTAACCTGCACAGAGATGGATGGCGGCAGTTGAGGGAAGGGGGGGCGGGGCTTTCTGTTAACAAGGTGCTTTTAAACAGTTGATGCAATTATGCACTTAAAACCTCTCAAACTACCTGCTCATTAATCAGTGTGGAAAACAAGCGTAGAATACACAGCAGGACTGTCAAACATTACATTACAGTCATTTAGTAGACACTTTTATCCAAAGGCTTACAAAAGTGATAGTTTACACTGTGTGGGGATCGAACCCACGACCCTGTGACTGAGAGTCTCATGCTCTACTGACTGGCCGGACAGAAGATGGAAAAACGATTCACATATATCATCACTACAATCATAAGCAGTTCAGCTTGGACTTGTGAATATGACCGTGTCTCCCCCCCCCCGACAGTGATAGAAACAAGAGAAGAAACAACACAATCTGCGATGCATTCACAGACAAAGCCTTGAGCTGCTCCACTGACAATGAATGAAAGGCAGATCTTGTAGATACAGTGATGGCGTGCATCGACTCCGGGGGTACACGGGGAGGTCTTCTGAAACTAGTCCCGATAGCATTTCAGAGAAGTGAAGCTCAGCGGCTGTAAAATGTAAAACAAACAATTCGATTACTCCACAAGGTGAGTCTGCACTTTATCGCCCTGTGTCACGGTTGCTAGTTTTGTCTCTTGTCCTTGTTCACAGCGAAGATTATAGTCTCCCTTATGAAGCAAGATACTAACTTCTGATTTACACGACAGTAAAATATCAATAGTTACACCCCAAATTAGTTACAACGTAAACCTAAGCACCGATGAAATATTAAAGCCGGCCCTTCGGCAGAGATAAGGCTGTTGTTTATCTTTAATATCAATACTTTTAAGAGGCCTTGCACCAGTGTGGTAACCATGAGGACAGATGACCAGCGTGAAGAGAGATCGTCTATTCTACTCGGTAGTGACTGCATGTCCGAACTAGTTAGGCTTAAATACCCAACAACCTAACTCGTAGCTTCTGAGTCTGCAGGGACTTATGATGCGCTGAGGTAGGAACCGACTAACACCAACCAGCCTAAGTTCGGGATGCTTAAATTCACAGTTATTGATGGAGCGTTCAAAGATCATAGGCATATCATATGAGAGTTCTTTCTAAGGCTGAATTATTGATTCAATTCAGAAAAAAGCTCAACAAGAAGGGCTCACAGTTCTGTTCAAGGCAGCTTAGCCATTTAATAGAAGTTTTCGACATGTGTGAGGTTCTAGCGTAACGGGATGTTTTCAGTAAGAAACAATCACACCACTGGAGAAGCTACAAACAAACCTCTACATGAAGTCAATAAAAAAAATGTTCACAGGTATTTTCTTTCATGCCCTCATGATCCAACAATCGTGTCAGCTTTACACCCTCACATATTTCACCACTGGAGCTTTGGAGCCGGTTCAGAATGAAATCACGTAAAGTCAAATACATGTTGAAATGTGTTTTTTATGGTGGAAATCAAAAAAAAAAAAAAGCATTCTGTTCTCCACGTTTGCACTGCACTGAAGAGTAAATTTAATTTGTGCTACAAAAAACGATCCGTGTGTCATCAACATAAATATAACATGTGTGCTACTTTTATTTCTGGGCCCTGTGTCTGTATTTCACCGAGCAGAAACTAGCACACTGATGCACAGTCTCAGGAAGGTTGTTCCAGATGCCTTGTCTCACTCTTAGCTCAAGTGTCCCACATACAGAGTGTGAGAGAATTGCTGGGTACAGTACTCTCAGGACTAGCACAGAAGCAGCAGGTTAAAAAAAAAAAAAGTACCTCCCTGGAGAAATGATTCAAGGTATTGGAGATCCTGAGAGGCAAATAAAGTGAATGCAATTTCAAAGGGGAAATAATGGAGGTCACGGTGTTTGATGTTCCTATGCCGGCCATGAAAATAACTTGGTTGATGATGGAATCGATCACGCCCCCATAGGACTGAATGTAAATGAAGAGTTTTGTTTTCTGCATCTTTCACAACACGTAAAAAATACATGCTAGCCATGCGTCGCTGCAGACAAAATGCAGTGCAGTTATCCGCAACTGCGCCTATCAGCTGACTGAAGGCAATAATACTTGAAATGTGACCGACGGGTGCTTTTTCCTGCTTGTGTTTTTGTTGTGATGAGTGAACACAAGGTCAAAATGGAGTTTATCCTCTGACATCACCTGCCAGTCCAGTCAAGAGGAATGCTCACTCAAGGTGACATTACTTTGGTGCCTGTACTCCGTGTGCCGCTGTAGCTTGCATTTCCTGCGAGCTCAAATTTACAACTTATCTACTGACAGGAGAGGAAAACATCTCTTAATACGACCGGGTCTGTGATCTTTCCTGAGTAAACAAAAAGAAAAAACTACCTCAGCCACAATTGTACTTGACAATCACAGGGAAAACAACAAACAGTGTTTTTTTTAAAACATATTTCAAGCACTAGACCTGGGTCAGAAGCCTTTGCAGTCGCGCTTCCAAATTGCAAGTAATTGAAAAAGTAGTAGAGCACCGCACTGTAAATTCAATGTAACATTTGTAATTGCTCACTATATTTTTCAGTTTTGTGTGTTGTTATATATAGTAAGCACAGTGATTTTCAAAGTGCTGGTGACATTTCTTCATTCTGTGTGTAGTACCACTCGTCTCAGTGTGGACCCTGAGAGTTATTTAGTATGCAATGGATCCATCACCATTGTCGAAACGTCATTTCAATTAACGTCTTGGGCAGATATCTAACCTGCAAACTGCTTGCGAGAGGCCCGGGACGATCAGAAAAAATGAAAAGGGACATAGCATTTCTTCTCTGTGTTAAATCGAAATGGAACAAAACTCAAAGGCTACACAAACATCCCAAGATGTTCTCTCCATTAATTTGTTTTTTTTGGTCCTTTGGATGTTTATCTTTTCATAAATTCAAAGAGCGAAGAACACACTTTCCCACATATCGTTCCGTTCTTCTGCACAGGCCTTTCCAGCTCATCACTCTCTTTCTGACAACACATTCCGTCTCTCCGATGACGACTGGACCAACACGCCGGTGATGGTGTGCTTTCATGCAACGGATATAGTAGTCGCCTAAACCATGACAGCCAAATTCATTTCTCAGTATAACACTGTCCAACTTGTCTATACTCAATAAGAACTCCAAGAAAAAAACACTTTATTGAGCCTGGTTCACTCTATTTGTCAAATGAAGAGAGTTACAGGAGTGGAAAACCTCCTTGATTCTCACTGAAAATAAGTCAATGCCTCTGCAGCGGTTGCCTAATTACAGATGAAACGCCAAATTAAAATGCCAGGCGGTGGTTGGGCGGCTGCAAGGTCCTCGTGTTTTTTTTGTTTTTTTTTACTTCGTAATGAGATTATGCCGTTTTCAAGGATAGTGTTGTGTTATTTGCCTAACAATATTACCACAGCAACGGCAATTTATTAGTTTCACAAATTTCCAGTGATGTTAATGTCATGGTGCTCACTACAAGGACGCCTGCCGCCTAGTGGGGTGTGAACAACACATATATCTCACCACCAATTAGTATTAGGCTGTACTGTAAAGTGACAGGCAACTAATTCACAAATACTGTAGCAACATGAAAGAGGAGGGAAGTCACCCACAGAGAAAAATAAACTGTCAGTCCCGTACAGATAGAGGAACATCAAGTGTTGTCTCTGAGGCATTCCAATTACTTCAAGCCTAACTGTGAACCACTAATAACTTTAGGGAACCTGAAAAACAAAACATTGTTAGCTAATTACACAAGCAAGTCATTTAGACTGATTGATGGAACATATTATCGTGGGCTCTCTCTTCTTCTCTCGCTTTCTTCCCCCTTGCACGCTCTCTCTCTCTCTCTCTAATTTTCTCTTCCATATAGAAGAGAACAGAATAGCATTTAGACTGTGTTTCCTTTGGCAGCTGCCTCCATGACGGCCCGCACTGACATAATGAGACACTCTCCCTGCTCAGCAGTAAAGCACAATCAACTGGTGAACAACTGGCACAGATTTATCATCATCAGCTCAGGACCGGAGCTCTATGTGAGAGCTGCCATAGTTACAGAAACAGAATTGCAGGCGCCGCCGTGCACTGCGTGAGACCGAGAAGGAGTCTGCACACAACATGCTGTATGCAGAAGTGCTGCCCAGCTCAGGCATGCTTCAGTGAGGTCAGCCAGTACTACAGGTTAGAAGGTAACCATCATTATATATTGATATTCCTGTGATATTTGGGCTACTATTCCATTTTTGAACTGATGCAGACACCATATGCATCTATAATACTGCAGATAAGCTTATATAGTGATGATGAGAAATGTGAATATGATAGCTAGGGTGCCGATGCATGTTCATACCTTCTTCTTGTCTGTTGTTGTTGTTGTACCATAGTAATATTATCTTTAGTCATGCATACAATGAAATTCATGATTTATGAAGATGCATATAAACAGCTTATACTGAGTACAAGTTTATTCAGAATATGAATTATTGCTGTATAATATTGTGAATGCACTCAACGTGGATATGAATTATATGTATTATTCATTAATATTAGGAATAAGAATACTATATACATTATATACAATATATTATATATCAATTTCTATCAGTAGACTTTGTATATAACAGTATTCATACACTGGGTATGTGCTGCTGATATAGTTTAGTTCTTTAATGGCCTTTGTTAATTTTTTGAGGAAAAAACAGCAGAACCTAGGACTGATGGGCTCCTCGATGAGCTTCAGTAGAATATGAACATTACAAAGGTGTGAATGCACAAGCCTTACAAAGTGCATTTGTCCTTTGTTTGTTCACTGGGTCTGGATGCATCACATCCTCGTCTCTCCAGACCATCCAGACCAAAGCCAGCCTGGATTCACTGGTAGCGCTTTATGAAATGAGTTTCATAAAAAAAGGAACACAGCACTCATTGGTTAACTTGTCACTGCAAGCACCGGCCACACAATGATCACATCTGAAATGGCAGTAATGTAAAAAGATGCAAGCTCATAATTGCAACAATGCTGGATATCGCTGAAGTCTTGTTGCTCGCTGGTTTCCTGTTACTCAGCAGCAGCACTCCATTAAAAGGTTTCGTAATATGGTTGGAAGGGGTCATGAAAATGCAGTTTGTATTTTTCAGGTACCCAGAGACTTTTAAGTGCCCCTCTAATCTTCGTATGTGTGTATTAAATATGTTGTTTTGTTTGTTAAATCAAATTGTCCAACCCACATTTTAGCCAGAATCAGTTCCTCTCAGTTATTATTACACATACATGTAAAGGATGTTTGTTTCCCCCTAGTGGTATAAGAATTAATATAGGATAGGCAGGCATTTGGTGAACATTGTTCAATACTGCCATAGGCTACATATCTACTAATGGTTCAGGAAGTAATATTTTCTTAAATGACCATTGAACATCTATTTTATGAGTGCAAATCTATGTTTGCCTCACAGGGTTACGGATGTTCCTCTGTACAGAAATAAAATATATATATAAATAAATGTTTTTTTAATGGAAACATGTGATTGCACTACTCATTTGTCTTTATTTGTGTTGAATCCTAATTCGTGCCATGTTTTAGAAATCACCCCAGAAATGATGAACTCATATTGGGAGGCGGATCTGGCTGGTGCCTCAGGTAGGTGTGGTAATTGGACACTTACAACTATCGTCTCACGATTATCTTGAGTCACGTCGTGTTTGTTTATATAGCCCTTATAGATCACAAACAAGCCTCGAAGGACTTTACAGGCCTAAGTAGGACAAGCTGATAGACTATCAGATTTATGACACGATCAGTTATCATTCAATTATGACTAATAAGATGTTTACAGAACATGAGCAGAACAAAAGCACGTGAAAACAGAGTGACAGGTTGAAGAGGTAGCTTATAATCTCAATGCATGTTGTTGTCACGTCATCATTTGAAGGTAAAAATAAATCATTTTATGTCCAGAAATAAGGTTAAAACGTGCCACTTAGACATGATTTCTTTGCACCATCATTTTTACAAAATATTGATGGAGTTTATTTGTGAATACGTTGTTGAGATGTGCAGAAGCATAGCGATGGATGAGAGCGGCACTGGCACTGCAACTGGAAAGCTTGGGATAAATTTGGCAGAATCCCTCACAGATGATTCACTACTGTTCAAATTATCGATCCACACAATGTGGGTTTAATGAGACAGACAGATGTACAGCTTTCAATAGGTCATAGGCTGGCCCATGAGTTGCAGAGCTTTTCACTGGATACTGCCCACAACCAACACAGCCAGCTTTCACTTGAAATAAGAGGAACACTTTCCAATCCTTTCTTGTCACCGGCAGCTGCTTTGAAATCGCCTCCTGGAAAATGCACATTTCAGGTACTGCCTAATAAAGTAAAAACAGTACTGCTTGACAGGGGGTGTCTGAATAGGCTTCCGCCGCATGATATCACTTGCCAGCACTTCCTTTGAAATGAGGACTCTTATGTACCACTGATATCACTTTCTCACTTCCTCTCCCTCTCTCTCTTTCTCTCACTCCCTCTATCATGATCTGTATCTTTAGAAACACAGAGAATAATGGAAAGAAATGTAACATCATAGCCGTGAATGAATTCAAACCCATGCAAGCAAAGGACTTGTACGCTGATGCCCTGGAGAATCCCAGGGGGAAGTCCAGTCAACCACTGCAGCACCTCACCGTGCACCTATAGTCATACTGTAGGCATCTTCCCAAATGAGGACAATACAGAAATAGACATTCAGTTGCAAATTACATTAATTTAGTGTTTTGATTTCATTTTTAGGCGTTACCAAAAAGCCCTAAATGGATTTTTAAATATTTGTTTTGGAGTCACACAAACTTTCAGACTTTCAAAGCACAAAATCACATTTAGTGGGTCAACATAACTGCAACTGGGTGTACATTCAATCTCCTTGCAAGCACCACTCCCCAGATTAGTTTCAAAACATTATCGTGGGCGGTTAATATCACTATCTTCTAACGATGTCACTGTAGAGGCTGACTTTATAATTTAGGTTGCAACTTAGTCTCAGATATGTCCAGAGTCAGGGTAGAAATCCTCAATGACGCCACTCTCCAAATTCACATATAAACCATTCCAGTTTTTTTTTTTTTTAAATGCTTATATTAAAGATAAAATCAGCAATTTATTTTCCCATCCAAACTTTGGGTATAGTCACTAATGTTCTAGTTTGAGTTTGACTTGCAGATGGAAAGGTTTTGGGGGGATTTTCCAAACACATTGCTACTCCAAATACAGGTCTATTTTACTTTAGTAGTGTTTACAAACATTACCTATATGTATAGCCGCAAAATACATGTGAAAATTCCAGTATGACTGACACTCTGAAAGTCCTTGTATAAAAAGGTGAAACAAAACACTTTTAAAATGTAAAACCAATTCATTTCAGAGTGGTAAAAGCAGGTTAAATCCAATAAATCACTCTGTAAACAAAAGCCTGTGGGTGGGCGAGGAAGAGTATCTCAACAGAGAACATCGTATTATCATCACAGACTGGTGTTTTGACAAGGCAACTACAGTGGGCGTGGTTGTGACCAGAACCAGAGGCACAACTGTATGGCACTATTTGACAGAAAAAGAAAACCTCTGTATTTAATTCATGCTATAGTGAAAAAACATGCTTGTCTTTGCTATTGCTCCATTTGTAACATCTGGACTGGCATGAGAAATGAAACAGACCTACCATGTGACTATAACATGCAGACATGTTATAGTAAGATGAGACATCAAAGTGCACAGGCCCATGACTGTGGGTATCTAGTACTATTAACAACAACGTATGTTTAGATACAATTACAGGAGAATGACAAGGCACTAGTGGATAATATCTCAGAATTTAGTAAATGCTGTTGCTTTTGCCTTCCCCTTGTCTGATGTGTCTACTACTATCTCATTGCTGCAGAGCAAAGCAGCAGACACTGATGTGGAAGCGAATGCAGATTTAGTATTCCTTACTGTGGACGATGCAGACACAATTTTAATGGCAAATGTATGTAGCAGCAACCTCAAACTTTAAGACAGACTGTCAAGTGGAAAATAAATGGGAGTATTTTTTTTTCACACCGGCCCCCACAATTCAAAGCACTCAAAAGTCAATAGCCACACCTGGCAGGTCAGACAGAGATGAAGATTGAGGTACTGCTGTGCATTTCATTGTGGGATGGGCCTGGAGGACCGAATGACATCTGTCCGGAAGCACTGGGTACATTGGTGAATTATATCTCAAAGCCATGATGACAAAAGGCCATTACAGCACTACCACAAAGTCAACCATTTGTCATAAATAAACATACCACCATCAGGTGCTGAGGCTAGAAATGGCGCGTGCAGATCTGACTCATTTGTCAGTGGGCTACTGATGAGCAGAAAACAGTCTCTCTAGCATCTCATTTTCCATTGCCTGGAGATGCAACCTGACTGAAGTCAGTTGAAATGAGAATTCAAATGTGTAAGGGGTGTGTGAGCTGCGGGAGGTCATTAAAGTGAAGTCCATTTGGTTATGAATGAACACGGTAGCCTGCCTGCAATGTGGTTTGCGAACAGACACATGCTCTCGCTAAACTCTGTACCTTGTGGCACAAATGATCGGGTCAACGGGCAGCTGTTTGACCTACACGGAAAGTATAAAGCAATGATGAAGGAAGCCATATTGTATTGATTGATAAATGCATTTTCCCCTCTGTGTGCAATTGGTAATCTGTCAGAGCAGTGCACATCACAGGGAGCACAAATATGACCTTCTATCTTAATGCTTGTACTGCATGGCCTTGAATCATCATGCGACGAAAATATAGTTTAGTAAAATAGAGTTTCTTACGAGGCAATTTGCAAACTGATCACAAGTCCGATCACAGACGACAAGGACAAGGTAATCAAAGGTGGTCATGACAACTTAATCAGAGAATATGGGTTTGGTAAATTGCCCTCTATTCAAGGGACGGTGTATCGTGGTGAGCTGTAACAGATGTTTCAGAATTCTGTTCAGTGCTTTAAGAGAAAGGCATCTATTCCACTATCCTCCTGCTTTTCTCAATACTATCAGGAGCTCACAGCTCACGAATGAGTTCTGGTCTTAGCCCCCCTTTCCTGCAACATGGATTTGACTATGAAGCACAATTAGCTATCACTGTTGGTGCTTCCTTGGCAGCGGTTTTGGAAACTATTTGTTTTCTCTTCAGGGTTTGGCTCTTAGTTGGCTATTACGTAATTTGAAACAATCTTTTGCTCTTGTCTCATTTGCCTTCATGCATTGCAGGCTCATTTGAAGCTGACCCGAAGCATAATGAGGGAAGGGGACTGTGACTAACGAAAATCAGCAGCTATTGAATTGCATGGTAACATTTAACATAATTTTGTGTTTGCATTCAGTTACTGGACTGAAACACATTTTATGTGCAAATGTTGATGAAAAGTTAATGCTGAAGCAGGCCTGTGCATTTGAAGTTGTTGCTGAAAACCCATGCACTTTTCCCAATGGACGTTTTCCCTTGATTGATAGATGTATTTAATTGATTTTATCTTCCCTATTTTAGATGCAGAGAGGTTTCTTTCAACTGTGTGCCCTTGATTTAGTTTCACACAATCCTATTGCTCTTCTAGGATGAAAGATTAAGATGAATAATGTGCTTTTAGAGTGTAAATCAAAAAGAGGTTGTGTTGTTTATAAATGCATGCTAACATGCTACATAGAAAAAACATTCCATATAAATGGTATTCAGGTCAATTCTTGCTAATGTTGGTCTTAGTTTTTTAATCCATCAACGTCTCATCAATAAATCATCCACAGCCAGAGGCAGTTCTGCCCTACCTATTCATGGTTGAATAAATCTTTGTAGCGGATGAGTTCTGATAAAGACAATGCAGTTAGGGAAGCAAATCCCTCGTCTACCTCAGACGACAAGTTATATGAGGAAGGCACTGACTTTCACCTTTTTGTATATTTTACCCCTATGCCCTAGCTAGTTGCAGCTCACTCTGTATGCTACAGGTAAACATCTGCTACAGTCCCCACATAGCTGCAAATGAGAGTGTGGAATTTGTCCAGCAACCTAATCTGTGTTGCACAGAATTATGTACTGTGTACTACCTTGTGAATTATTTAAAAGAGCTGGAGAAGGTGTCTGTGACTGCACCCGGCATGATTTTCTAGGGATAATGGTACATATATTTTCTAGTTCAGAACTAACGCCACCCTCATTTACATGCAAAAAGTCAACCAAGCAACCCTATGAGTCTTCAAAGCCCCTCTCCCAGGTAATGGAGCTGCTCCAGACTTCACATCTTAACATCAGTGACTGGTGTCTTGATCATGTAGTTTCTGGCTTTGGAGGAGTTGTTCTTGTTTCGCAAATAATGATTGGATTTTCTTAGGCGATGGGAATAACATGCTAATTCCTAAAGTAAGTTAGATTTCTAGATATCTTGTCTCAGTATTTCTTTAATGTCAATAGAGGCAAAATATTGAAACTGGCAGCCAAAAAACGATAATGACTTTTTGTTCCTTGTTTTTTTTTTTTATCACAAATTTAATGGAAAAAGAAATGCCAATGAGTGTCATAAGATATACTCAAGCTCAAACAATAACAAATAAATAAGACATAATATATATACAATTCATTTCAGGAAAGAAAACATCTGTTGATGTGGCAACAACCAATTCTACAAGTATTTACATCTTCGTATTTCAGCATTCTACATCTCGATTAGCTTATCAAAAATGTATTAAAACATGGTTGCAACCTCTAATGCAGTTGCCACCGTAACAATATTTGGACTTTGCTTGCGGATTTCATCACCTCCGACACCAGCCTCTCGCTGTGGATAGGGGAAGTAGGAAGGCAGGGTCCCTGTCCTGGAGAAGGTCTCCATGGTGCTCCTATATTTGGAAAGATTTGTGCCACAGCCAGAGTCTTTCCAAGAGTGCGGATAGGCATGATGACTGGAAAAGCCTATTGTGTACGCATTTTCTCCAGTGGCTCTGAAACTCTGAGCTGGTATTACACAGTAGGCGCCTTGCCAATCCCCAGATAAGCTATTAGCAGCATTGGATGAATCTGAAATAGAAGAGAAACAAACACTTAATGATATGGAGGAGAAAATATATTACATTTATTTATCATAAATACTGAATAATGTTGAATTTGATGGTGTGTAATGTCAAAGCTGAAGGTCAACTCACTCTTTGGCCTAGGCTGGAAGGTGCTGAAGTTCTTCTTGCCTCCATCCCCGCTGATATCGGAGTCACTGTCATTGAAGTCACTGTCCCCTTTGCCACTGTCCTTCACGCTCAACTGGTCAGTGTTCCCAATGCCACTGTGAACACAATCAACACATATGAGCCACTGCTGCACCGCAGTAAGTTAATTATTGATGTCTCTTTGGCTTATGAGGCCTATCTGTTGCTACCCATCTATGCCCACTCTGCAGGAATGCCACAATTACACAGTGCATGCACCGTGCATATTAAGTACCCTCCGTGCAGAGAGTGTCGGCCAATAAAGCGAGACAAGAAATTACAGTCAGTGTTCTTACCTCACTTGCAAGCAGTATTTGTCACCTTGCCACACAGATGTTGGTTGGAAATGCTTGGGGGGCAGGAACATCTAAGAGAACAAACAAAATGACAGCAGGGAGCTTAGTTTCGATTTCTGGCACTGAGATCAAGGCAGGCGCTTGGGAACAGCACATTCACATTAAAAAAAAAAAAAAATGAAATACTGCAGTAGTTGACTCACCTTTGTCTCCGAGTCTTCACTCCTCTCCTCGTACAGGCAAGAGTCATCCAGAGATGAGGCGGTCCTCTCATGGAAGAAACCCCGGTGACCGCTGTACATGTTTGGCTCTGTTGGGATGAGCACTGGCCGACTGTCAAACAGGCTACGAGACACTTCCCTCTTGGAGCCGTGGTTTCCCTCCCCACGGTTGAGCTTGCAGGTGACAATGACGATCACTATTGCAATCAGCAACAATGCGCAACCCCCACTGAGCATAATAATGACTATTAGTGAGCCGTCCAAGCTGGAGGTGTCTTCATCACTTGACCGCAAAACAATGACAACTTGGTCTTCGGAGGGCTCCGTGTCTGAAACCACAAACCTAATAGTGGCGCTGCTAGAGAGGGGGGACCTGCCACTGTCACTCACGGCGATTTTCATTTCTAACACGTCTCCAATTTCGGCTGTCAGCCACCGTTTTAAAACAATCTCGCCCGTGTCTTTGTTCATTGTAAAAAGCGTCGGGTCACC
Source organism: Hoplostethus atlanticus (assembly GCA_034670405.1). Taxonomy (NCBI): domain Eukaryota; kingdom Metazoa; phylum Chordata; class Actinopteri; order Trachichthyiformes; family Trachichthyidae; genus Hoplostethus; species Hoplostethus atlanticus. Next base: position 4,044,386 of record JAXDDX010000030.1, read on the forward strand.
TTGGACAATTCGGTAGGACAGCTCGCCATTGACACCCTCATCCTCATCTCCGGCTTTGACACGGAGGGCGAGATACCCAACAGGTGCATTATAAGGCAGGGGGATGTCAGCAGAGTCGTTATGAAGGGCAGGTAAAGTGAAGTAGGGGTAGTTGTCATTTTGATCAACAACTCTGATTCGGATTGTTGATGAGCTGGACTGCGGAGGGAAACCTTGGTCTTCTGCTTGAATGGTCACTTCAATCTGCTGAAGAGTCTCGTAATCAAAAGATCTTAAAGTATACAGAGATCCCGAGAGTGGATCTATAGAGACATAAGTGGACATAGGTGCTCCTCCCGAGACCTCTGAGTCAATGAGCTTGTAAGAAACTTTGGCATTCTTTCCCATGTCGGGATCACGGGCGACAACAGTGGTGACATATGAACCCGGAATATTATTTTCCATGACTGATACTTCATAAATGGACTTACTGAAAAGAGGGGGGTTGTCGTTCTCGTCGGTCACGCGGATAGTATACTGTCTGATGGTTTTGAAGGGTGGGCTTCCAAGGTCCTCTGCAACCACGGTCAGGTTGTACTCTGGGATCCTCTCTCTGTCTAAGGTCGTGGTTGTAACAATCATGAACGTGTCCCCGTAGGCCTGCTGCAGTTTGAAATGCTCGTGCCCGTGCAGAGCGCTGCGCACGTAGCCGTTGGAGCCAGAGTCTCTGTCCGAGGTGCTGATGAGAGCCACGAAACTCTCCGCTGCAGCGGCTTCCGTGATGTAGGCGACCCCGTCGCTGGAGGAGGTCATGGGTTTGATGCTGATTTCGGGCGCGTTGTCGTTCACATCTATAACATCTATCACAACTTTGCAGGTCGACGGGACAGAGCTCGCGCCCAAGTCGGAGGCTTGGATAGTCAGCTCGTGGGACCTCTTCGTCTCGAAATCGACCACTGCATTCAAGGTGACGTCACCAGAGTAAGGGTCAACGTTGAAAAGGCGAGTTGCGTCCGTGGATGGCCCGTCGACAAGCGCGTACACCACCTCGCCGCTGACGCCGTCGTCGGGGTCAAAGGCGTGCACTTTCAGCACGCGGTGACCCAGTGGCGCGTCCTCCTTCAGTTCAACTTTCAGCGAGCTGTGCTCAAACGTCGGGCTGTTGTCATTAAAGTCCAGCACTTTGATGTGTACAGTCATTGAGCCAGACTTGGGCGGAACTCCCGCGTCAGTTGCGGTGACCTCGACTGTGTAGGAGTCTTCCGTCTCCCTGTCCAACTCCTTCACCAGCACCAGTTCAGCATATTTCACCCCATCCTCTCTGTCGCGCACTTCCACAACGAAATGGCTGGAGGGAGATATGTTGTAGCTCTGAATGTAGTTATTTCCCACGTCCTGGTCGAGAGCAACTTCTAGTGGGAATCTCGAGCCTAAAGGAACATTCTCCACGATCTCCAGAAGCGTCTGGTTGCGAAGAAACAGAGGAGAGTGGTCGTTGATGTCCTTTACCTCAATCTCAACGTGGATGAGTTGAAACTTTTCCTTGGAGAAGGCCACAGTGTCGAAGGTGATAAAGCAGCGCGGGGTCCTAGGACAGAGCTGCTCTCGGTCAATTGTTTCCCCGACACTCAAAAGCCCGTCAATCTCCCTCATTTGAATCACAGACGAGTTCGTCTCTTGCATGAAGCGGAACGATGTCGCGGAGTCATCAGCTGGATCAATCTTTAGATCTTGGGACAAATTTCCTATTTCCGTCCCGGGCGCATCCTCTTCATAGGTGATATACCTTGTAGTTGTACACTGAGCAGTGCATATGAGAAAGACAAGCGCCGCACACACTCCAACTCCTCTATTACACAATCCCATTTTGAGAGGCTACAATATTATGCCAAAAAAAGTCATAAATGATGCAAGCAAACAACGACTTCTGCTGTGTGAAGTCGAAACACAACTGATTTCAGAACTGACTTGGCTGTTGGACTATAAGCCCTGCTTTATGCAAATAGGTTGGCCCATCGACCAATGGCCTCCCAGTGATCCACCAAACGGGAGACGTTTGGCTCTGCAGCAAAATGCTGTGTTGGGTGCAAATGGCTCATCAGATAAACTGATTGAGGATTTTGAATCGGGGTGATAATACTGTTCACTAAAGAAATCCGCACATTGGCAATTAATTAGTTAGTTAATTAATGAATTGACACATAAAGCTCTATATTTACATTTCAGTGGGACCACCAAAGGCACCGGAAACGTCAGCCTACCTGTTGAAAGGCTGAGAGACTGAATAGGCTAGTCAAGTTTATTTGGTCTGTCAACATAACCAACGTCCAATAGTTTAAGCAATTATGCAGCAATCACTGTGATAAGAGACAAAGGCTCCACACAATTAGATCAATAAACTTTCATATAATTTGCTGAGCCTTTGGCATTCATCAATACAGAATACATTACAAACAGTGCATGGCCAGGAGGGGTCATCACAGCAGCAATCTTCATGTGCACCAAGATACTGGTCCTAATGGGGAAGTGTAGTTTTCTTTTTGATAGTATTAAATACTTTTACCCTTTTGGTAAAAATGTAAGGTAGAAGTGATAAAAGTGGCAGAAAATGCAAATCAGATAAAAATATAAATGATCACAGTGTAGAAAGAGATACAAATAGAAAGACACATACAGTATGTTATTATACCAAAACAATGGGGCTAATGATGGAGCATTGCATAGCCTAATATATGACATTATGTATGACACCCATATACACATATATCATAATATTACCGTCACACAATATTATCAAAATCCTCATGTAGGCTGCTGAACGAAATCTAAAATATGAATCCAGAAACATTTCTTCCAACAACTCTTTCTCTCAGTCTATATAATGAGCTTCGTCTAGAAATGTAATTCACATAACAAGTAGAAATGTGAAATTTCTGTGGTACAATAAAACCATTGTAGGTAGGTAGGTAGGTAGGTAGGTACTTTTTTGATCCCTGGGGGGAAATTTCTTTGTTACAGCAGCCAGACATAGAATAACACAAGAAATGGAGAAATAGAATGAAAAATAAAAAATAAAACAAAAAACTACAATGGAAATAATAAAATAACAATGACGTTTGATCCTTTCAAAAGTAACTATAAACTAGGTATTACTGGATTACTGTTGTGGTTTGAATGCAGTAAATACTGAACTGCACTTGATTCACCCTCTTCAGCGATACTGTTATAAACCAGCTGCCACTGGTGTAGAACTGAGAGAGTTCTACTAACTATTGTCAATGACCCAGAAACACACACACACACACACACACACACACACATGTACACAACACCATTACCAGCACCAGCTCACAGCTTGATAACAAAAGGCCATAAGTCCTGTCAACCAGACTTTTGTCAACCATATGGGTGATTAGCCTTGGTTGATTAAAAGGCGTCTATTTCCTTCAAAGGGTTCTTGACACCTCACACAAGTTTGGGCTAAATCTGTCTGAGCCCCCAAGAGGTCGCATATAGGAAGGTGTTAAAAACCACAGACCCTAAAAGAGCCACTGGGACTCTGCCACTTGGAAAGTGTCAGTCAGCCAGAGGTGATAAAGAGTTTTGAGATACCCTATTTAACGTGTTATACAAGCCCAAATTCACCATTACCATTCTTTATAAAATATAGAGAAAGTGAAAATTGTTTTTTTTTTCTAGGTGAGGTGGTCCGCTATTGTTAGCGAGAACTACACTGTCGACAAAGAACAGTAATAAACTGCTGAAAGACCTCATAGCAGAGTTGGCCTATATGTTATGTATCCTACAAACCATTCACATATTTATCTTACAACCAGCTTCAGTTTGGTCACATTATATCAGAGGTGGGCATTTAGAGCGGGTTCTCAAATCTACCAGACACCATATCAACAAGTGGTTTTCCTTAATACTAATGTCAGGTGGCAAGAAATAGAGTTTAGACAGGCAAATGCAAAGCCTAACCTATGATTGGCCTTGGAACTTGTAGTATAGGACCATCACATGTCCTGGCCTCCTATTTGCCCTTTAAGTTAAGAGGAGTGAGGAGTACCTTGATGAAGAGTGTAAAAATCTATCCCCTAATATCTGTGACATGCTGTCTCTAAATATCTCCCACAGTCTACTTATTTCTTACTTTTATTCATTTCTATTTTTTTATCCTATATGGTAAACCCGGTCATACTGAACATATGAACGTTGAGCAAACATACTTAACAAACAAACAAAACATACTTACGTTATTTTCTCCAGACACACACAATGCCCCCCACCACAGTGGCCCCATGCTGGCTGGGTGTTGAAATCCAGCAGGATTGTATGGCTATGAAGAGTCAGTAGGTAATACAAAATTATTAGCCAAATGACTTGTTTGCCACTAAGAGGATTGTGGTTTAATCTTATCAAATGCCTCACGCATTTACCACTGTGTTTAGAAACCGTTTTAAAGGTTACCACCAACCAACTGTAGATGGCAATGTTTCAATCCAAATGTAAAAATAAAGCACAGAACATAATAATTACAGCTGTACAGGTCCGAGTTACATGTTGATCTCATCGTTTGCCGTTTTCTTCATTTAGCCTACTTGAGGTGGGAGGTAATTGCCATGATATAAAACACAATCGACTCATGTCTAAAATATTTTATTAATCAATACATCACCGCAAGGTCACCAAAGGTCTCTCCACCAACAAAAGCTTGGCTAACATAGGAGTGATACTTGTTTGTCACTTAAGTCAGGTGATTAATGCAGATCACGGCTTGATTAAGACGTGTGTGGTGACAGTAAGAGCATTAGAGCAGATTAATGGGTTTGGCCATCTGTTCTCCTACCGAGGTGATTTTAATTAACCGTTAGAATAATGTTAATCGTGGCTTGGCAGTCAGCATCAGTTATCACGATGATGGTCAGAAATCAGTCTCAGTCTTCTTTACGTGTGGTATAGCAAACAAGGCCATTTGAGGACTGTCCGCCTTACGTGCCACCAGGTAGCAGTGAGGGAGAGCTTTTGGTGACACCGGGAGCAGTCACCCTGGCATATGCCACTAGAGCAAATGTCTCAAAAGACCACCTTTTGGATAACAGCAACTATGTCACCCACTGTTCACAATCTGGCAACCAGTTTTCATTCTCCCAGTTTCCCAGTCATCTCAGTTTGTTTTCTATTTTCTAGGCTTTATAATCTGATTTTGTCAGCTTTTAGGATTTGACTTAATTTGTTTTTTTAATAGACTGTATCACTTATAGTGATCAACAGGTGAATTGAGAGAATTATCTTCATTGATGTGTTTTGATCGCAATATATATACTTATATAAAGTACAATATATACTTTAACTAAGGAGAGAGGTCATCGTTCATGATACAGAATTTGCTGAGTATTTATTGGTAATTTACACACAGACTTATATGGATGGCTGTAAAAACACCCAGTCCCTTTCAAGCCCTTATCAGTTTCCTCATCTCACTTTAACCTTAGGTGCTCTAATAAACTGGGGGGTATACATGTCACTGCTCTGGCCGTGAGGGTCATGTGGAGGGTTTAATCAAGGCCATTCGGGCTGTCTGAAAGGCAGATAAAACAAGATTATCCTGCGCTTGGCACTGGCCCTCAGTGAGACAAGAGGGTGGAAGCATGTGAGCAGCAGCTGTGGAGGTGCCAGATACTCAGACTGGCTAGTGGTCCCTGTTGCTTTTGGCACCTCCCATGGCGTTACAAGCACCAGATAACCCCCACCCCCCCCCCAACCGCAGCTCATCCTCACAGCTCTCCAACTGATTACAACTGGCCAAATGTTTAGCATAGTGTCCCTAATCACACATAGCATTCTGTCACAATATGCTTCTAAATAGCTTTAAGAGCCATATAAGTCACAAGGGTACTTGTAGCCTTGATGTTATTAGGTCTTGTTTTTTCATCTTTTCCCCCCCTCAGCGCTCTAAATAAATGCATTCAGATCATTCAGGAGGATGAAGTCTCCTTTGCAGTTCCTGAATTTAGGACATGTGAAGGAAAACTTTAAAACATATTTGTAAAACAAAGATCAATTATGGTAATAAAATGCACAACATAAGAAAATCATGAAATTGTCTTACTATTTTATGACAAATTAATTAGTCTATTAGGGGCCATGCATGAATAATGCAGGGTTTCCCTGTAATTAGATCTCAGTAGACACTATGTTTCAAACAAATCCAGAACATTAATATGGATGTAGTGGAAACATGTTTCTAGGATTTCTTCATGTTGGCCACAAAAGGCTGAGTGTATTAAGAAATTTGGAAAGACAGATTTTGTTGTTTAAGTCTCCTGAAAGCCAAGAAAGATCAAAAGAGGTATTAGCATTCTGAGACAAATCATGTTTGGCTGAGGTTCCTGTAACCCCCATTCGACTCCACTGTGCAACTAACACTCACTGCCTCAGAGTGATTTCAGCAATAACAATTGTTAGATGCACTCCATTATGAATAAGAGGTTTGAATCAGCTCTGACCATATGTACTAAAAGGTATGCTAACTACATGCACATCAACAACGCTGCTCCATGCAAGCCTCTTCTTCATGAGAGCAATGAGTGAAAAAACTGCCTGTCAGGTATTCATAACACAATTCCCATTTAGCAAACGCAAAGACTAAAAGCAAAACAAAATTCTGAAATGTAGATTTTTTTTTAGGGAGTTGACCCTACACGTCTGGATTGAAACCAGGGATGAGAGTGCCATCTACAGGATGAAACTTTACCATGTTGACACCCAATTACATGCAAGCAACAACAAATCCTCAAAACACAATACACTTTTTTACAGTAGAGTATACATTTGAATGAATGATAAACAAATGTTTGAAGCAGCTGTTTGAGGGGAACATCTAGTCCTGGCAGAGGATGGGACAGGCTGATCCGTATGGAGACTAGCGACCTAAAATGATAAAACAGTTGGATTGTAGTGGATTTGTATTTTGTATTTTGAGTGTGGAGCGCAGCCTTGCCGTGTGCTTTTTACTTTCAGCTGGTAACGGATTCCACTAAGGGTTTCAATCCAATTATGATGACTACTTTACATTTCATGCTTTATATTGAATTTCATCACCTCAAGCTACATGGATGAGGACCCTGAAATTCAGTACACATTTGTTTCTTTTTTACCTCCGCTGATGTTCTGTAGAGTATGTGTTGATTGCAGGCACATATTTTAGTTGACATATCCCTATCCAACTTTCGTTTTCATTTTAATTTTCCACGTCTCCGCTGAACTGGTCATTGTAGATACTGGAGTACTGCAAATCTCCTTGTTTTCAGTGTGTCTACAGCCAGAATGTTCATACTTGCGATTCATATTCCCGTGGCTTGTTGGCAGTTACTATATCAGGCGGGGTAAATCAGAATTTGCTCGGTAGTCCAGGCTGTGAATAAATTGTATTCTCTGTGGGACGGTTATAATATTCAAAGCAGGGAAGATAAAGTACAGCTTGCTTGCGTGCGTGCGTACGTGTGTGTATGTGGGTGCACGCATCTGTGCATGCACGTGTGTGTGTGGGTTTATGCATGTCTGCATGTGTGTGCGTGCATGCATGTGTACGTGAATGCTAATTTGTGTCTTTTCAAGGACCAGGTTCCTCTCCTCCTCCTTGAATATATTTCACATCTCCATATTCCCAACCTAGAATGTTGCCTCCTTGAAGCAATTTCCTCTCAGCCATTATCTGATGGGTGAGAACTGCTTCCCATTGGCAGGGGCAGATGACACTTGGGTTGGGTAGGAGTTGGCTGTTAAACGTAGGACTGGCTCCTTACCAAGCCCTAGTCTGCCTGGTCTTGACAGCCCCCACAGGGCTGGCCACTGGGGGCAGACTGTTGGGCCAACTGGCCACTGAGGGGTGTAATCACTCCCTCTGACATATTTGGCACAAGCTATCCTTTTGCTCCACAACAAAAAGGCCTGTGTGATTCCCTTGCTTAATCCTGTTAGGCCAGGAGATGGCAACATTGAGGTGGGTACACATTGGAAACATTTAAACCTTCTCATGGGTTTCATACCATGAGAAGCTGAAGGGAGCTAGTCAGAATTTAAAAATCATGAAGTTTTGGGTGTTTAGTGCATGGAGCTGTACAAATTCATGGACAAAAAACATCCAGTTGTTCAAAAGGCAATGGTAATAGATTGGTTGTACCCAAAGCCAACACTCCCTGTAAAACTCCCTCTACATTTTCCCAGCTTTACACAGAATAGTTTAAAATTAGGAATGTAAAATTGCAACAAAAGCACCGTAGGGCATTCCTAGTATGTACACACACACACACACACACACACACACACACATGTATGAGTGGAGCAGAGAGATAGATTAATGTTGAGGGGCATCAGCTTAGAGGATATTTTGTCTCCCTACTGTGTGCCGAGTGCAGAGGGGAGTTCAGGGATTCCAATCTGGTCGTTGAGTCCTGCGGTGCAAAGAATGTTTGGAGTGTGCTTGGTGATAGCGGACTCCATTACTGAGCTGAGTCTCAGGGTAGCCTGCCATTGTGCCGGCAAGCGAGGAGGTTAATCAGATCCCAGCTCCATTATGAATGCCAGTTATTTCTAAAGGGCTCTATGAATAGAATACTGTAAGCTCTCGTAAAAATGAATCTCAACTCAGTGCTTTCATGGAACAAGGGCTGATAAAGAATAGTATTGGTGTACATTTAAAGAGATTCACTGTTCTCTAGAGCAAAACCAAATGAGTGTTTTATGGAGGCCTAGTTATTAATTATCTGCGATTAAGAAATTGTCTTTCCAGCTCTGCTGCTACATTTCCCATGTCTGCTTTGTTTGCTGTCAAGGGCAAATGAGCTTAATTGATTTTTAAAGTATTGCATTTATTTCAGATTGTGGTTAAATGATATAGGATTTCACCAATCAGTCAGTGTGACATAGGTTTTGCCTCACTGTTTAAAACCAGGGGCAAAATGAAACCATACGCAAGTCCTCCTTTAAAACACTTTTAAAACCATTATTTTTTTAGGCCTTCTTTTATTTGAATGACTGTCAGTATTTTGCTTTTTTGTTGTTTTAGCTATGTTGTGCATTTGCCTTTTTGCTTGTTTCGTAGTAGCATCATCTGAATTAGGCTTCACTATGAATTTATTATGGAGCAAAGGATTATCTAATCACATATTGTGTATTGCTAAATGCTTTATTGTATTTTCATGTTTATTTGTTCATATTTTTATATTTTCATATTTTTCATTGCCTTTACAATTGGGTTGATGAATGCTAGGTCTTCATCTAACAAATCTTTTATTTGACAATATTTTATTATTTTTAATAACCTAGAGTTGTTTATGATTACTGAAACTTTGGTTACGGGGGGCTTGTCATTGTCCTCCGCTCATCTTGCATCTGGTGTTCCCCAAGGTTCGATTATAGGTCCCTTACTGTTCTCTATCTATCTATATTTATATTCTTCCTTTAGGTCCTATCATTCATATATCTTTCCATTCTTATGTGGACAACACACGGCTATATGTTCCCGTGAAAGCCAGCGATCCCACCAGCCTAGCTCCCTCCATCTTAATGACAATAAAGGTGAGATTGTTTTATTTGGCCCTTGCAATTCCATCAGTCAGCTGCTGCCTCGTCCTCACCTCACCTCACCTCACTGGTAGTCTTTTAGCAAATGTTAAGCCTGCTGCTAGAATGTTGCACAGGACTGTGCAACATTCTCCTCCAGTTGAAAACCATCACCAAAATAAAGTATTTTTTATCCTTTGCTGATTATGAATAGGTGATCCGCACTTCTATATCATCTGGTTTAGACGACTGCAATTCTCTTTACTCCTGTCCCAGTCAGAATTCCATTTCCTGTCTACAGTACAGAATGCAGCAGCAAGGCTTTTAACTAAATCTAAGACACATATTTTAGCCTCTCTACACTGGTGGCCAGTAGATTTTAAAATAGATTTTAAGATTTTAATCAAGGCTCGTGTTGGACTAGCACCTAGTTACATCTCTCACCTTTTTTAGTCACTCCAAAATCCTTTTCCTTAGTTTGTGTGTATTATCTTTTTTATCGCTGCAATTTTTAGGTTTGATTGTTTTTATTGTTTACCTTCTGTGCTATTTTGTGAAGCTCTTTGCAACTCTGTTTTGACTCTACAAATAAAATGTATTGTTATTGTTATTATTATTATTATTGTTGTTGTTGTTATTATTGCCTTTTTATTCATCTTGTGGAGCACTTTGTTTGGATAAATGTCCTTTTTATAGTTTCGATTTTCACCATGAATCACAATCCAACTCACAATGCATTATGTCTGAGTATAACAGGTAAATGAAGATGATGAAAAGCTATGACTATGGGAAAAATACATACAGGAGATTCAGTGGTCTGACATCAGGTGTACGTTTCCTAACTATGATTTAGAGGGCAATAAATATATGCTGATGGGGTATTTTGCACAATTTGGAGAAAAATGTATTTCTTTGTGAGGGTGCAAAAGCTAGAAATCTCCTAAACTGTGCAGAACAACAGAGCACTTACATGGGAGGAAATGTGTTAACAGTCTAGACAGTCCTATTCTGAGCAAAGAGGTATTTAAGTACTGAAGATGAAGTGAGATGGAAAATCTCATTTCCATAACAGAACAGGGAAAACAGTCTGGCAGAAGGTGTTTTTTCTCTGTTGAATTGTCAGAGCAATCATGGTCATGCCACAGCCAAGGCAGCAGCCTAGGGAGTGGGGGAGGGAGGGTTGAGCCATCTATCCCAAAACACATCCAAATGAACTTGACCAATCACAGCACACGCACGCACACACACACACATGCACGCACGCACACACACACAGCAGTAGATACACACAGATGCATGCATGCACAAACACTGCTTAGTCTCACAGGAGCAGACAGTGAGCACATTATGCAAACAGAGGGTTTGTGTGTATAGCGGTGAACGTGCCTGTGTGTTGGAGAGAGAAATTAGACTGATTAAAAGTCAGCAAAAATTGCAAACTGTTCGATGGATCTCCTTGGGGCTAATTAGTATGTTGAATCTAAAGTCGAAACACACTGTTTAACAAATCTGGAAATGTAGGTATATTCAGAGTTTGTTTTCTGAATTCCATGTAAAATGTCAAAGGACGTATTTGCATTTGAAATCCAATTCAACACAACAATAACAGCAATAGAGAGTCTATGCAATTCAAGCTGCACAACATTTTTTTTCCCCCCACAGAGTCAATTTCTTTGCCACACCAATGCTGAATGTGAAAGGTTCTTGTGTTCCACAGACTACTTGTTATAAGAATGACTGTATCCTGAAGCAGAAGACAGGGGTCAGTCAGTCTGCAAGAATGAGATCAACTTTAATGTTGAAACCCAGGTAACAGCAGAGTACATTTTGGTGCTTGAGGAACAGGAAATGAATGAACTATTGTTGGCCTTTCCATTGTGAGTTATGCAATACAATGACTAGGAGAGCCTGAAGGAGTAAAATTGAAATGACCCTCCTTGCAAACACGATGAATATTTAATTCAAGTCGAAGAATAGACTCTCCCTGGATGTTTTGTCCTTGACCATGCACAGAGCCCTGATGATATCTGTTCGAGGGAGAGGACTATAATCAGTGCAAGAGCTGATTCTGTTCACCTATGCAAAGGGAAAACTGAACAGTTCCCTGTTCTTCAATCTATCATTTATAAACGTTGGATATTTTATGCACCTATGTCAGCAGAGTCTCTACCAGCCAGCCCATATGAATATATTCAACAACACAGAGACTACGAACAGAGGGAGATCTGTTTTATGTTTTCAGTACAGAAGGAAATCTAGTTTAATATTTAAACCTTTTCTCTACAGTCTAGAGTGTTGAGTACACTGCTCAGTGTGAGTTGTCAATTCATCCTTGCACTCTTCATTTTATCTTAACCAACAGAGCAATGGTCCCCAGTAGGATGCATGGCCATGGCGAATCAGACAATCAATTGCATGGATATATATAAAGGGGGAAGGGAAAGGCTATTGACTACCATACATATAGCATTCAACATTCTGTTTCAATTATCCTCTGATTGTTCGGGAGTGCATGTTCCCCAAAATTTTAATTGTGACATTCACCATCCGCTCTTCTCGTTTTAAATGTAACAGATGCTTGGTAGACGTTATGCCTACAGCGGCGTGCATGGAGGAGTGAAACAATCCCTTACTAGCGTAGAGCACCCGTTACTTCATCTATCCTCCATGAGCTGCGGTGGAGAGTTGTGCTTTGTGCTATTGTACTAGAGAGAGTCCGTAATGAGGGCGCTAGCAGTAAGTGACTTCATTTCCTGCCTCAGTCGTCGCTGGGAGCTGGTGTCACTGTGGTAAAAGCTGTGTGGCCAGCGGGGCACAGACTGAGCGTTGGAGAGAGCCAGGAGCAGTCCAGCAAGTCAACGAGGCACACCTGTGCCTAATTAACCTGGCGTGTGTGTGTGTGTGTGTGTGTGTGTGTGTGCGCGCGTGTGTGTGTGTGATTCAGTGCAAAAGCCTGAAGACAAAACCAAGGATGCATGCTTGTACGCCTAGCCTGAAAAAGCTGCTACTACAGACGGTTAGACTCAGTCCCACAAGGGGAAAATTTAGTTAAAAAGCGTGTGCTCAACCGTGACGTAAGCACCGGTGGTAATTTATGTTGTGTTTAGTTTATGTTTGGTTGCCAAATAAACTATGGGCAAAAAAACTCCGAGCTAATCTCCAGTGTCATTTCTTTCCCATCGACTCTGAGCGCTGTCACAGGCTGTCAACACAACATTCAGGAGGGGACTCCTCTGTCAGGCCACATCACTCCTTTTCTCTCATACTCCTTCACTCCTCATGTTCTGCCTCGTTTCCCTCTCTCTTCCTGGCATGCTCCCATATAAACTGTTGTGCAAAGACCACTAAAGACCGTGGCGTCTATGTGGCTAGGCGGTGTCATTGTAAAGCAGTAGTGATGTACTCAATCAAACAAGAGGATTCAGCCATATAAAATATACTCCAGGATGGTACAAGAGATCCACCTCACTAGTTGGTATCAGTGTACTTGAAGAGCTGTGATCAGGTTGGAGGAAGGGTTGTATAAACTCATAACTCTGTGCCCTCGAATGTTTTCCTCATAGCGTTCGGAGGCGCTCGCAAATCTCTTCAACACTGCAAGACATTTCAAATAAATTCTTTATCGGCCTGTCATAATGCTTTTCCTCTCACATCAACGCCAGCAAGAGACTACCGTGATCCACTATGAAATGGCCTCATTGTGCAGGGCATCAAGGATTTCTCCGGCTCCATCTCCGGGTGTGCTCTGAACTGTGAATTTCCGATTCAGACAGCCCAAGGCCCAAGGCCATGAGCCGCTAGCACTGCTGGTGCACTCTGTTGCTTCACACGTCTGAAATTGCCTGACATGTTTAAGTTTGCCATACCTTTGCTCAATCTTTGCGTGATTGCTCTCCGGAAAGTATGCAAAGCCAACTGGTTCTAGACCCACATATGTCAGGACAATAAAGCTCTCCCTTTTCTAATTTCAGCCCACGTTTTCAGAGCTGCCATGTTGCTGAGATTTATAGTATTTACAGAAGGGCTGTTAGACACATCAGCATGTAACACGGTAATCTGAGAGAGGATATTTGACAGATAGTTTTCCATTCATCCTCAGTAACCCACGGCGCTGTAATCCCCTAATGATTTACCAATAATTTCGGATTTAATGTCACCCCGTACTCGGTTGCAGTTAGACTCGATTCTCTCTCAGTTCTTTCTCCTGAAGTCGGGACAGTGCTGAGACTTGACTGAGCTCATAAAATCTTCAAAGTCCTCGCTCGTGGGTCACAGAATCAGTCACGCAGACAGGATGTTCTGGAGCTGAATCACAGGAAGTCAAGGTGACCATTTCAAGTTGAGTCGATATATCCAGGTCATGTGCTTACCTACGTCTGACTTGCTTTTGTGGAATATGTGCAATAAGACATAAGAAGTAATGTGTAATTGTCACATTGGAAATAATGAGGCAACAATGTGAATATCTCTGAAATGAAGGGTTTGTTATCTGATAAGCTTTAGTTGGCTTTTGTTGCAATTGAATTAAGCTTGGCTGACAGTTGTCACCCAATTTATTTCAAAACCAGCTCAGACTAAAGCAAAAAAAAAGAAAAATCTAGATCACGGCAACTGTGATGGGAGAAAAACACATTCCACATTTAAGGTCTCCTCAAAATTCCCCAGTTAATTTTTCATGGCCATACCTTTTAAGAGACATGTCAGTTTGATTTAATGTTTGCCTGACAGTTATTGGATTTTTGGTGTTTACCTCTTATCACTACAGAAAACTAGGGAGGCCAATTTACACTCTGGATGCACATAAAGTAGCATCAGAAATTAAGATCCCGACGCCTTGGAAACATTATAAAAGCGGTCCACGTGCCTCCCTGTGTTTAATTGGTTATGCTCTTTTTCATGTGTGTGCTGAGAGGATGGGAGCCCTCATTTTGAAATCCATCAGTATTTTCTCTATTCCGTGTTTAGACTGATGTACCCCCACAGAGAGCCTTTTCTGATGTTCCTCTTTTCCCCTCCTACAGCCTAATCTACAGCTTCACTCACTCACTCACTCACTGGACCGCTGACAGTTCACATTTAAATGATGGAACTGCAGTCTGGATGTTGTTTTTTAAAACTCCCGGTGATGACAGCCAGGTTTGTTTTTATCAGACAGAATATACCATAAAAAACAACAACAACAACAACAAACAAACCGAGATGCATTTAATGTTCAATTACACATATACTGGCACATTTGATAAAGAGAATCTTTAAAATGGAGCTTACAGTGAAGAAATTGTCTCAAGGGGTTCAAAAGGATTTGAAGTGGAAGAAGAGAGGATTGATGTTTGCGCTGCAAGCCCCTGAGTAGAACTGGCCCAGGGTCTAATCAGAGACCAACACCCCACCCCTCCTCCTTCTCTCATCCACACAGCCATAGGATTTTCTCTCACTATTCAGCGCTGATAGATGAGCCTCTCTTTGTATTTCAGCCATGCACTTTCTTAAATCTGAAAAGCCCATTCATCTTGAGCAAACGCAGGAGGAAGAGGGAGTAAAAAAAAACAACAACTTCCAAACTCTTTTTTTTTTTTTTTACCCTTTGCCAAAGCTCAAGCGTCACTCACAAGGTCTCTAAGCACTTTGTCTCTCCTCCATTAATTGTCTCAACGCTGAGCCACGTCACGTGCCTCGACTACAACCGCAGCTAGCGAGATCGCAACTCTTGCTGTTCCCCTCTGTCTTGTTCGCCAAACGTTGATAAGTCCACAACAGATAAGAAACAGTCTGCTCCACATGCAGTGCTGTTTCACTGGGTGGGTGGGGGGGTAGATATCACACACAAAGAAAAGAAAATGCATTTCTGCTTCCTGATGGACTGAATTCATCTTTGCTTTTCAGGTACAATGCTTTTCAGACGTTCAGGCAAAGTACTTTATCTACGCCCGCTGTCAAATAGAATTCAAGCATTTAGTGGCCGAGACATATAACCAATGTAGTACATCTTCTCTTTTTTGTTTAGCGGGGCATTAGAGTGGCTGCTGTACAGACAGGCTGTTTGAAGTTTAGACACTTCCATTATATGCAGTGTACACCGCTGTCAACAGCATACAAAGTTTAATGGTCCTCTGGTGAACCGAGGGAGCATTTCTTTACCCTCGCAGTAGCAAAACAAAAAAGGCTATCTTTGGGGCTGGCAATACAATATACACCATAGGGTTTTCATCCCAACCTGTGTCTGTGTGACCACGTGTTGCCAGAGAGAGAGTGAGAGAGAAAGAGAGAGAAAGGGTGTCGTGTTTAATTAGCAAATTCCCGCCGTGAACGTGGACACCTTGTTGACACGCGCCTTCCACACGAGCTAGCGCTGATTCCTTTGAATGCAATTTCCATAATTATCCCTCATCCTGTCCTGCGAAGCGCGTGCCTCAAACGCCATGTCGCTCGCAGCAAAACAGAGAGAGGAAGAAGAAAACAAAACAGCCATATTAACGCTTGTGGCAAAAAAAATAAATAAAATAAAATAAAAAAAACGCTAAATGCTGAGACCGTTTCCTCCATCTGCATTTTATGAGACATGACGGTCTCGCTACATTAAGAATGTGAACCCCCCCTCCCAAACCCCCAACCCCCAAACTCAACACACACACACAGACACACAAAGAGAAAATCTCACTGCCAGAGCAAGATGACCCAAATTTCCACTTACTGTACATATTTAAGTTGATCCTTACTCAATATGCTAAGCCCACCATATCCCACCACATTCCAACACATGAGGTCTCATTTACACACAGGGTATTTTAAAAACGTGAATCACCACTGGCGAGCGTATAAACTCCACGGTAACATTCAAAGTCAAAAAACAACTATCTATCTCCTGCGAACGATGAAGCATGACAGTCTGAGTTGCCAGAACGGGCTGCTCCAAAGCGCCAAGCATCGAATTTCCCTGTGAATCTCGTCTCGCCCGTCTAATAACTTTGTTTTGTCTGCTGTGGGACATGTCTAAAGAGACACCTCGAACACTGGGATACAGCTCTCAGTCTAAAACATGAAGAGAGAAATGAAATATTCACCCCAGCCTTATTGTCTCTAGACTCCAGGAAGAAGAATCAATAAAAAAACAAACCGTTGGCTCCTCTCTGAGTTTAAGACTTCCGATGGGGGTTTGAATCCCCCATGTGACGTCGGAGGACTTTACTCTCGCACATAAAAACACCAGAGTTTCATTTGTGATGTGTGAATTAATCAGCGGAGAGCTTCCTCAGAACAAAAAGATCTGATGTTGCCTATGGGATCTGTGGCCCATCTGGGATTTCACAGTAAGTATTTAAAAGCGTGTTTTGATGAAGGTGTTTCAACAACATAATAAGCTAAACTCAAACAGTCAATCTATAGACCCGCTCATATCTGGAGGCTTTCTTTTGCATTATCTTCCAGATATTTCTACTGGCCTAATCTTTCCCCTTGGAGAGTAAACCTTGCTTCAAAGAGTCCCGCTCAAAAATAAGTGTGGGCAAAAACAACATGTATTTAAACACAACTTCCACTTAAAGGTTAAACCCCCTATGAAGTGTGTCAGTCCTGACAAAACAATAGGGCAGTTGTGCAGAGCAGATCAACATATGTGGATGTGGTTACCATTGGAAGACAAAGGACCCAGCTGAGTAGGCGGTAGCGTGACCCCATTATCATGATATTTTCACAGAGGAAAAACAGAGCAACTCTATAAATGGGTTAAAAAAGCCAAGAATACTCAGAGCTTGTTCACACGCAAGCATAGACAAACATCACTACTTTCACTGCTCACAACTAAAAAAAAAAACTCTTCATAACTTAAAAGAAATGAACACAATCCATTTTTTTTGCGCTCATATGTCATGTTTTAATGTTACACGTAACAATTAATGAATCAAATGCTGGAAAATGAGTTGCTATTGGAGGCATTTTGTTTGGCATGGCTACACTGATGCAGCACTGTCGAGAGAGAGAGGCAGACAGACAGCAGACAGACAGACAGCGAGACAGCGAGGAGAGGAGTATGGCTTCTGCTTCTCAAAGACGTGGAATACAGAGTTCTTTAAGGCGAGTGATCTCCCACTAGAGCAATAATCAGTTGAGCTGAGCTTCACCACAGTGTAATTTGCCTCTGATTTCTAATCTTTGTGAAAGAATGAGAAGCTAAGTGCCTTCCACAAATGCAGACTATCATGGCATTTCTTCGGGCACATTATGGACCAGAGTGATTAGAGAACTTAAAATGCAAAGGCATCCCCTGAAACTGAATGCATTTACAATCCCATTAAAAATGGAATTGTGTCTGTGGGCCAACAGTAATTTTGAAATATCTTCCCTGCAACAGTTTTTCTCAGGCATTTTTTTTCGTCTGCTGCTTCCTTCACTCTCTGGTTGAATCTGTTTGAGGCTGTGAATAATTTGCCAGTAGCTTTCATGGAAATAGCTAGTTTCTATACAATTATATAGCATTATCCATACAGATGCTACCGTAGTTTCTCGCCCTTCGTGAAGTTTGGTTCTCCGCATTCGGAAATCTATCAACAACTTGGTGCTAATGTGGTTTGGTGTGATTCTGACTTTTCATTGTGAATTAAAAAGTTGAATAAATGGGTAAGAATGAACATAATTTAGGACTTCATCTCTAAATGTATAGTAGAGTCCTGCAGAAATGTAAACACCCTGGTCATTATGAGCTGAAAATGCATCATAGCAAATGTATATTTTGCTATATAAGCAAGGAACCCATATAGCAAAATATATTTCCTGTATTTCCTACATCGATCCCACTGAGGAACAGTGAGAGTCACACATCACAGCGAAACTAAGCATCTGCTAAATAACCTTTCTCAGCCATAAACAGCCATTTACTTACCATAAACCTCTGTGTCCCAGTTCAAGCTAATGCTGTATTGTAGTATATTAATCCATCCATCATCACAGCCATTTGACCTGGTTTAACGTAATCCAATGAGAAACACTCGCACTGCACCCACGATCACCTCTCTTCTCATTAGAGGGGAAAAAAATCAACCTACATAACAAAGAGCCGACATAACAAATACATTTAACGTCTTCCTGTTGACCAACACACTGGCTGAACCGTCTCCACTGGTTTCCACTCTCCCACTGCTGCTTAAAAAAGTACACTATCACATAATTTTGCCATTGTTGTTACTGTGATACCATAACCGGTCAAAGGTTAGCCTGCATTGTTTTAATCAAGGCTACAGTATGCTAGCTCTCTGCCCTGTAGATGTGAGCGCAGGACATTTGAGACACAGATGACTGTTTGAGGTCTTCACCAAACATCTATGTTGACATTTTTTTTTACGATCAATTGAATGAATTGAGTGAATAGGCACAAAGCAACCCAGCGATTAAAGAAACGAATGAAGTGGAGACCTACTAAATAAGAGCCCAAGGACGTATTCAGTATTGTAAGAAATCAACTCAATGCTCAGATTGAAATGCTTGACAATAAATTACCATAATGTGAATCATCTCAGTAGGAAGGCTGAATGAACTAGTGGAATGTGTAAACCCTTGAACAGTCATTTCTAGTGCTTAGGCTCAAGTCATCACAGCCTTGCTTCACACCTATAGTAAGGAAACACAGTCTCGA
This sequence comes from Hoplostethus atlanticus, assembly GCA_034670405.1. Taxonomy (NCBI): domain Eukaryota; kingdom Metazoa; phylum Chordata; class Actinopteri; order Trachichthyiformes; family Trachichthyidae; genus Hoplostethus; species Hoplostethus atlanticus. The sequence continues at coordinate 4,063,557 of JAXDDX010000030.1, forward strand.
AATGTCATTTGCAAAACTGCATTATATCTCATTATTTTGACTTTGAACTGTGAACATTGTACTTAATAGCAATAGTCCCTATTTAAACAGACAACACACTGTTTGATTAGTAGACTACTGGAGCACAAATAGTACAGCCAACACAGAGACGTAGCCTATGTTGCAGTGATCACATAAACATTATCCAGTTCATCATCCTAAGTTATTGCGGTGACTCAGGCACAGATGAATAGCTAATTCAGTGTACTTCAGAAATATTGGCACCCTCGGTGAAGATCAGATGAGATTAGAAGATTAGAGGAAACCAAAATCAATTATATTCTTTGCGTGGGACAATTTGAAATTTGGTTTCTGTTATTCCATAAAAGTTGGTCCAAAAATAGTTTCATTCCAAAATGGGAAAACTTTAGTTCTAAGAAACAGATAGTTTGTCACAGATGTTGTCTCCGTTTGTTGGGATGCTTATTAAACTGTCTCCCTACATTCGTTGTTTACTGCAGCCTCTTCCGTTCAAATGTGTCTCTCTGGGCTTCTCACAATGTCTCAGAACATTATTGCTAGTGTTACTGTTATTGTTTCACATTATTCTTGTTATTTTTACCGTGCTGTTGACTACATGGTTGACTAGTGAATTGGGGTTCTGAGCAAAATCCCCAAAAAACATATTTTTCACTACCTACTTCCACTTTCCATTAAGATACAGATAGACAATTGAGCCCCCCAAATAAACCATTTCTATCCTGATGCACGGTGGAGGTACAGTCATATACTCTCTCTGTTTCTTAATACTACTTTAAACCATATTGAACAGAAAGGCATTATCACGCTATCAAATCCATTAGGCTGCAATAGAGGTCTGACAGAACATCTCAGAGATTTTTTTGAATATGACAACTGAAACAGAATTTATGAGGCCAAAACCAAAGAAAAACGTAATCCAATAAACAAGATAAGGTGTTTCCATGGTGAGCTCACCCAGGCTACTGTAAATGGGATGTGGCATTTACCTGTGCCAGCTCTTAGACACCTACTTCATAATGCATAGACAGAATACTTCATGTATGCTATTATCCTGTACATACAAAGACAGTCATTACATATGTAGATGGCTCTTACGTGAAATATTAAACTGAATGAGACTGGAATCTAGGCACTGCTGGGATTTGAAATTCATAGGAGATCTCTTTCTGTTTTAGAATATACTGTAGGGTGGCGGGGAGGGGGGGGGGGGGGGATACATTAGAAATAGTGATTTTATGTGTCTTGATCTGGAATTGATTTTTGAAGTCCGTAAATCAGCATAAGATTTTGTGTCAGAAAGATAAGACCCCAGAACTATTTCTCACTTGAGATTACATGCTTGTCAGATGACCATGAAAATCCTAAACGCCTCTCTTCGCCATTCCCCATCCTATTTTTTGTCTAAGGAACATTGTCTTTGTCAGCTTATTGTGGCATCTGAGAATTTCACAGTGAAATCACAGCATCTCAGCCAAGGTACAGTTACATTTTGACATCATCTTTTTGGTAGTACCCCCTCAATAGGACTGCACATACTTTCAGGCTATTTTGATACTGTCTCCACTCATAAGGAACCCTGATATAGCCTGCTTTCAACTGAGGGGTGCCCCGACCAAAACCATGCTCAGTGCACCCAAAAAATTGGACAGGCCATGCATGCACAAACCCCCCCCCCCCCCCCCGCCCCCCCCCACACACACACACACACACACACAAACACACACACAATAGGCAATAATTAAATATCCAAAAAATGAAAGTAGGCTATTGCAAAATAAAGCCATCATTTGGTAACGGCTTCAATAAAATGACAAACAGCGCAGAAACTAACGCCAAGCAATGGCATCTTTTTTCCCCCTTTCTGTTTTGCCACTTCCTTCTCTATGCACTCTCAAAACAGGCTTAGAGGTTTTTCATAAGGCCTATTTTTAATTCTAAAGCGAGGGATTGGTCACACTTCGTCTCATTAGCATGAGGAGCCGTATAAACCCCGCCACTGCAGATTTTTTGGGCTGTGTTGAAGGCGAGGCAACAAGCGTATCTGACTGGCTGCGCGCGAGGAGCAAGTAACTTTCAGTTTCAGCTCAGTTCAGTTGATAAAAGCGGCTGCTGTATGGAGAGCTGGCTCAGCAGGTGATCTGGTGCTATCTGTTCAGAGGCTGTTTACTGAAGAAAAGATAAAAGCGAAGATGAGGCGAGTCAGTTTTATAGGCTGGCACCGGTGGATTTTTATATTTTCGATCCAACAATTATTTTTTGTTTCAGCGGCTCGGTCCGAGGGAAATACTGTGCGATACCAGACCAACGAGGAGGACGGACCAGGTACGGTCATAGGGAACCTTGCCAAGGACATGTCCTTGAGTCTGTCACATTCCTCCAAAACCAATTTCAGGATGATGAAACAATTCAATGATTCATTCATCAGGGTCAGAGAAACCGACGGAGAACTTGCTGTCGGGGAACGAATTGACAGGGAAAGACTCTGCAGGCACACTCCACAGTGTCTCATTACTTTTGACGTGGTGAATTTTTCAAAAGATCGGTACAAATTGATTCACGTCGAGGTGGAAATAAAGGACATCAACGACAACTCTCCAGAGTTTCCAAACAGGGAATCTATAGTGGAGATCTCTGAGAATGCAGCAGTGGGGTCCCGTATTCCTTTAGACCCAGCCGTGGACGCCGACGTGGGCTCAAACTACATACAACGCTATCAAATTTCTGTCAACAGTCATTTTTCCATTGATGTGCTCCTGAGAGCGGATGGGGTTAAATATGCGGAATTGGTGCTAATGAAAGAGCTAGACAGGGAGACTCAGTCATCATACACGGTGGAGCTGGTTGCCACAGACGGCGGCAACCCACATAGATCGGGGTCAACAAAGATAACTATCAAAGTGACCGACTTCAACGACAATAGTCCCATTTTCGACCAGAATAGTTTCTCAGTTAGTTTGCCAGAGGACGCCCCGGTCGGCACAGTTATATTGGACTTGAATGCAATTGATGCTGATGAGGGTTTAAACGGAGAGGTCGTGTACGGGTTCGGAAAACAGGTTTCTCTCGAGACCCGAGAACTTTTCCAAGTGGATAATAAATCGGGGCGCCTGACGCTCAAGAGCCCGGTGGATTTCGAGGACAAAAAAACCTACGAGCTAGACGTGCAGGCGACCGATCTGGGACCCAACCCGACCCCCTCCGTCTGCAAAATCATAATTCACGTCAAAGACGTCAATGACAATGCCCCGGAGATCAGCATCACCCCGATGACCTCCACCACGACCGGCACCGCGTACATCAGCGAGGCCGCGGAGAAGGACAGCCTAGTGGCGCTGATCAGCACCTTGGACAGGGACTCGGGCGTCAACAGCCAGGTCCACTGCACGCTGTACGGCCACGACCATTTCAAACTTCAGCAGGCGTACGAGGACAGCTACATGATAGTCACAGCAGCAGCCCTGGACAGGGAGAAAACGAGCGAGTACAACTTGACCGTCATGGCGGAGGATTTCGGGTCACCTCCGCTGAGAAAGATCACACAGTACACCGTCAGGCTGAGCGACGAAAACGACAACGCCCCTCACTTCGGTAAATCTGTCTACGAAGTTTCCGTGCTGGAGAACAATGCACCGGGCGCGTACATCACCACCGTTGAGGCCAAAGACGCAGATTTGGGGAGCAATGGCAAAATTACTTACAGACTTTTAGACGGTTTGATCATGGGGTCGCCCGTGAACATGTTTGTATCACTCAATTCAGTGTCTGGCGCAATATATGCACTAACGAGTTTTAACTATGAAGTCATGAAACAGCTGGAGATACATATCCAAGCGAGTGATGGGGGGTCACCACAGCTGCAGAGCACTGCTGTCATCAGGCTAAAAATAGTTGATCAGAATGACAACCATCCTTCCATCATAGAGCCAGTTCTTTACAAGGGATCTGCTGAGTTTTTCCTACCCAAAGATGCACCTGCAGGTTATGTGGTAACCCAGATAAAGGCCACAGATGCTGATGAAGGCATAAATGCACAGCTGTCCTACAAAATCACTGAAGGGGGACACCTGGGCTTCTCTATCAACAAAGCCACGGGGAAGGTGCATGTGAGTCGCCAGCTGACGTACGATCTGACAGACATTGTCAAAGTCACAGTCTCAGTCAGTGACAATGGATCACCAGCTCTGACCTCCACAGCCATTATACATTTCAGTTTCATAGAAGGCACTCTGCCTAGCATGCCTTCCATGGCTCAAAATGACAGCGATGAGCTCTTTGAATGGGACATGTCCATAGCCATAATCATTGTCCTGGCAGGGAGCTGCTCTCTCCTCCTACTGGCCATCATTCTCATCACAACCACTTGCAGTCGTCGAAAAAGAGAGAAAAGGGAGGGGGGATACGATGAAAAAGAAGACATGCCAAATGTGGAGAAAGTGGAAAGTGGTCATATTGATTCATTGATTACCAACCACAAAGGCAAAGTGTTTGATGTCCATCCATTTCCAGAGAAATCCCCATTTGCCAGCAGCAACACAATAGAGACAGGCTGTGAAGATGGCAGACAGACAGCAAGCATCTTTGAGTCCAACAGCAGGATGGTGGAGGGTAAATTGAAGGTAAGTAATTATGTTTGACTGATTGAAAGATTGCCAGATACTGGTTTTGTTGTTTTGCCTTTTGCATCTTGACTTACTGTTTGTGCCGATGTGTTTGTATTCTTGCAGGGTTACTCTACGCTACCAGGATATGGAAAAGAAACCGTCAGGCCAATAACTATATGGAAGGGTAATTCATTCACAACAATCTCAGCAAGAGATCCCCAGATCAGTGGGAAGGACAGTGGCAAAGGAGACAGCGACTTCAATGACAGCGACTCTGACATCAGTGGAGACGTGCACAAAAAAGACTCCCCGCCAACAAACAGTGAGTGGCACAAAACAAAATAATAAATGAATACAAAATAGAGTCAAATAAAATAATAGCCAATCGTAGCTCATAGCAAGAGCACACAGGGGTAAATGTCATCAAAGTCGAAATAAGTGTGCTGATATGACACATATAGACACATACTGCAGCCTAGGAATTTTTCATACTTTAATAACGTCATAAAAACCAAATGTATTGTGCCCTGTGACAGCAATACATCTTCTGATACACATGACTCGGGGGTCACTGGGGTCAAGGAACCTATAATGATAAATATGTAATGTATTCTAATATCTTTATAGGTTCCCCGGGGGTCTTTCCACAGCCGACACCCTTGACCAGGTGACCCAGCATAATATTCACACTGCATTCTGATAGCACCGCTGTTCCCCCGCAGGTCTTTGGGCATGTACGAGCGAGTGCAAGGTCCTGGGCCACTCCGACCGATGCTGGAGCCCATCGGCTACGAGGCCCAACACGAGCCTGGCCGCCGCGCCGCATCTGTCGACGTTCTCCAAAACAGCCTCCCTTCCACGGGACACCAGAAGGGACAATTATTATCCGGCTCACTTACCCAAAACCAACGCTCTGCAGAGTGTGTATGAAAAAGTTCAACACCAGGAATTTGATTATATACTCGTTGGTCCACAGACACCGGCCAGAATACAGGAAACCGATGAGATATCCATTCCAGAGTATTCACACTCCTCATAGAACTTAAATGAATGATCAAAACACTCAAAAGGGAATTAAACTTTATACTGTATAGTCCTTTCACGTTAATTAACTCCATGTTGGGTTGTTGCAGTGTTTTGTATGTCTATCGTCTCTTATATAAGCTCATGTACGACTGTTCATTGTATTATGTGTAATATGCAAAATTTTGTATATTAATAATATATTTTTCTTAATGATTCAATGTAAAGAAGAATTTTATTATGAATTTTCAAGAGCATGTGTTACTATTTAACGGGCATGACCTATGGACATTTAGGCTGAAAGAGGCCTTTCTCAAGTGGAAAACAATCAATATCAACGATTACCATGTTTGTGGTAGATTTTGTCACATTGTTGCACAAATAAATATTCAAAAGCAAAATATTGTTCTGCTGTTAAAATAGGGTATTGCATCCAACGACAAATGAGCTGTCTGGGTTTACAGGACTCTTAAATGAAATGTTATGGGCAGAGTACCACCTATTGTGCTCAGAAAATCTTCATAAAGCACACAGAATAACCTCAATTAGCCAGCTGAACACATTTAATTTGCCTTAAGGGCTTATAAACCACAGTAAATACTATGTGGTCCTCCAGCTATCGCACCTGAAATGATGAGAAACATAAGCCAATGTCATATTCTTTACAAGGTACAAAACAATGTAATTACAGTGCTGCCTTCATTTGCATGTAAATTCTGCGTTGCTGATCAAACGCTCTTACAATTGCATATTTTTCGAGGGTCAAAGAATCCCTTCACCTTTCTGATTGCCTCGCAGCTTACCAATTATCCCCCCCAAAAAAAAAAAAACTGGTTCAATCTGTTTCTAAGCAACGGCGGCAGCGTATACTCCAATCTCTTTTGCACCGTGCTCACCTTCTTGTTAAGTTATGATAAGGGGCGAGTAACCTCGACCGAGAGATCACGTCCCTCCTGATGTCAAATCAGAAAACGCATAATCAGACAAGGGTGGCGCGCACGTGTGTGTGTGTGTGTTTATGTGTCTGCCTGCATGTCAGTGTGAGTCCACAAACAGCAGCTGTAAATTGCACGAATGTGTGCACGTAGGCAGACACACTTATATAGGTATACAAGTTTATACAAGCCATGTGCAAGTATGGCTACCTTTAGTGCAATTTGTTCCGCAGATCAATCCCATTTACACCTGTAACCAGATGAAGTGGAGGGAAACCCATCCACTTAGCCTGACATTAATCTGCATGGTGTCAATTCAGCGTGTAAACTAGGTGGTATGAATAAAAACTGTGTATTTTTAGGAAAAAGCACAAATGAATGCTTGTCTGACAACATAACTATTGGTGAATATACATGGCTGCAGGTCATACTGCATCACTGCCTGTAATGTGACATTATTAGGAAATCTCCGTTGAGACAGTGGTGGATCAAGCCTGCATCAAAAATACCCGCGGGCCTACAATTAATCTGAAGAATTTAGTTTCCAGTCAGCCGCACGTCACTCACACCCAAACGTCAAATGGGCTCCTGGTGGGCAACCTGAAAGAGAATCAACAGTGGAGGAATATCGGCTTCATGAGGACACCATGGGAGAGACTTCAGAGAAAGTCCAGAATGCCTCAGAGGGTTGTTTTGAGCACAGTATGCCTCCGGTAAGATTCACACTAAAATATAATGCAGGCATTCACGAGATCTAGATTAGGAAGAAGGCTTTTTTTTAAGATCTAAAACTTCATAGGAAAGCGGCCGTTATCCTTGTTTCTTACTTTCCTCCTTTGTGAACTTTGTGAAGGCGTACAGCACGCCGACCTCTGCAGTCGGCCGCCTCCTGAGATTTGGAGCCGCGGCTCTTACTGTTGGCGCGGTATTGATGTTGTGTGCATCCGTCGCTGCTCTCTACCTGTGGAAAGTCAGTGACAAAAATGTAAGTCTTTACTATACTTTACTTAATACAATATTATGTTGTGATGGATACCTCTAGGCTACTTTCAGTGAAGTTGGGTCTAAATAGACTACCTAACGTTGGGCTAACATAATCCTCTCATGATCACCTACCAATCTGTGATTTTGTGCATCAAAAGCTTTTTTTTTATTCACAGGCAGATCATAAGGGATTCTTTCCCTGTTTGCCCTATCAAAAAAACATAAAACAACATTCAGATCTTGAAATAGCACCCATTTTCATTCTGTGGACCAACTCCACGTGAATAACTTGGTCAGGTAACGTTGGCCTCATCTCATTAGAGATAGTGGAATATTTATTTGTGGCATAATGAGCTCACCTGTAGGGCAAACACCCGTGTCAAGGTCTGCAGTGGTATCCCCTGTGGTGCTCTATTCAAATCCTGTGTGTGCTTAGACTACACACCAGTTCTTTATGAGAAACCAAAAGAATTGTGCAGAAGAAGGGCGTGGGCAATATGAAGATCGCTCTCCTGTATCTCACTATGTGATCTGTTCTGTAGTGTCTGCTACTGTGAAATGTACACAACTTGACTAATCGGTCATTTTAATATACCACGTTGAATTCCACCAGGTTTATAATGTTCATTACAGCATGAGCATCAATGGGAAGGTGATGGAGGGTTCCATGGAAATCGATTCTGATAACAACCTGGAGAGGTTCAGAACTGGGAGCGGAGATGAAGAGGCTGTGGAGATTCATGACTTTCAGATTGTGAGTCGTCCTTGTGTTCTCTTCCCGAAAGTAGTTCAACGGAGACTTGCCGTGTGCTTAGCAAAGTAGCAAAGTTGTGAGTGTAAACATGGCATCTCTGTGATTTCACGCAGGGAATCACTGGAATCCGCTTCTTTGGAGGAGAGAAGTGCTATATAAAATCCCAAATCAAAGCCAACCTTCCAGACATGGGCGCTCACAACAAAGAGTCGTTGATGTTTGACCTGGTACAGTTTTCCGCTTTCTCTACACCTTGTAAATGTTTCCATCTGAATAACTCACAGGGAAATAATAGTAAAGAATGATGCAAAATGAATGAAAAGAGAAAAAAATAAAAATACAACAGGCATTTGAAGCATCTTTGATCCTATCAGACAGATGAAATCATGCCAGTGAAGTTTGATGAGGAGTTTCTGATTTGGGTTGCTGCGGACCAGCCACTGAAGGACACCAGTTTCCTGAGCAACAAAATCCTGGGCCTCTGTGGGGACCTGCCCATTTACTGGCTCCAACCCACCTATCCTAAAGGTTGCCCTCTACCAATACATTGATTCATACCATCATACCACCATTTGGATGATTGGACCTGTTCAGTTGTGATTGCCATCTAGTACCTCTCTATAGGTTCAATGATATTTACACACTTTTACAGTTTACAGCCTTGTCTGAGAAGCTAGCGACACATATTAACATCTTGAACATACACTACATTTGGAGACTTACACAAAAAAAAAGGCTCCGGTCTGGCATTAAAAAAGAACGATCTTGAAATATGCAAGACGCGATATCACTGCAGCTAATTCAATTATTCAGGACAACTGAGACGGTCCTCGCTATGTAGGATTGAGCTCTAAGGACATGTGTGGCGTCTTGCGAAATGTTGACCCAATACCCGTGCCTCCTGTGGCTGCCGTAACAGATGGGGAGAGGAGAAAAAGAGACACACAGCGAGCCAAACGGCAGTTTAACATGGAGGAGTTTGAGGCAGCTGCTGAGGAGAGGAACGCGGTGAGTCATTCAGAGGTTGACACCTCCAGAGTTGAGGAAGAAGAGGAGGGGGCGCAGTCGACCGCGGGGTCAGCGTATAATCCAGAAAACCCTTATCATGTGAGTACTGACTGTTTGCAATAAACAAGGTTGTCAGAGCTACTGGATGGAAGATGAACTGTAAAAAGTCATATGATGATAAGTACAAGATTGGAAATTTGCTAACCTAAATTTAGTCGCCCCATCAACTGTAGGCGGTGTGGTGCTGCTGTTGAGTAGATGTGATATTAGTAGCTGTAAATACAGGTCACTAGGGCGATAGCTGCCATTCCATGTTTATGAGCTTGTGAACTGAAGTGAAAAATGTTATTCCCACCGCTCATAAAAATTCACTTTGCTTAAGGGAGCTCGAGTCACATGTTTGGGAGGATTTTAACAGTGTCATTTCAAATGTATATGAATTAAAACTCAACGCTGCTCCCAACCTTCAGCGCAGGGGAGAGGCGAGAGAGGAAGGCGCCGTGACCTTTGACCCCATGCTAGACCACCTGGGGATCTGCTGCTCAGAATGCCGACGCAGCTACACCCACTGTCAGAGAGTATGCCAGCCCCTGGGCGGCCACTGGCCTTGGCCTTACAACCACAGAGGATGCCAGGTAGCTTGCCGAATGATTTTGCCTTGCCGCTGGTGGGTGGCTCGCATATTAGGTGTTGTGTGAGAAAAGCAACATTGCAGTCATGAAACGACATAGCGATTTTTTTTTTTCCAAAGACGCCAAAGGTCTCTAAACTTTCAGTTCCACAAGCAACGTAGGGCCTATTTATATGCAGATATTTATTTTGTAGGTTTCTGTTTGGTTGTAAATACTTCCTGCTGCCAGCAATCTATACCTGTTAGCATGAAAACACAGAGAAAATGGCAACGAAGAAACATTTAGCATATAAACAGGTGCATTCCCTTTGTAGATATGCACTATTTCTTAAAAAAAAAGAAAAAAGAAATGCAGTATTCCTATTGTAGATTTTAGATTTCCAAATGAAAGCATTCATATTTTGACATTATGCTATACCGAGGCTTAATGCACTGTATTTAGAGGAACGTATGGGACTGAATGCAGAGGCGACGCAGATGAAAAACACCATGTACCTTTTGTGACTGAACAGTCTTCAATAAATTCTAATTACAGTATATGATGGCTTTGATGTAGATGAATGTATTGTGTCACATGTTGTTTCCATGGTCCCACTGGGCCCTTTTCTGATAAAAACAGAAGTGACAGCAATCACCATTCACAGTCCTGGATCAGTTTGAGGGCAATGTAATTTGTGCACACTGACATCTGCATTGATGTGAACTAATGTGAGATGAGTGTCACGGCATACGGCGGAAAACATTTCCATAAAAGTGGCATTTTAATAAAATAAATACATAAAAATAAAAACAAAAACAAAAAGAAATAGAGGGAAGAGTATGGATGCCAAGCAACCAAGATAACATGATCACAGAGCCGGTGCCTTTTTTTTTTCCCTGCACTGCACGTATTGGGGCTTACGGTGTAGGATATTCTGAATGTTTCAAAAATCAAATGAAATCAGATTACTATCTCGAAAGCCATATGCCAACTTTCTAAATAATTGAAAGGAGCCACGTTGCGATCAAGACGATTTCACAGAGGGTGATCCGGGCACATCAAATTACAACAGATGTGAAATTGCACCATATCTGCCACTAAAGCCGCATTGAAACTCTGAAGCGGTGTGAGGAAACAACACAAAGAGATGCTTGTCTCTTTGCTTGGAGATCTTTGCTAGTTTTCATGGGGGTAGAGGTGCTTATCACATCTGCAGTGCTGATAAGACGGTCTCTGTGCCTCCGTAGGCTATATAATATTAATCCCTCTCCCACGTCTGCAGATGCACTTAAAGGAAGGTGACAAGCATGACATATCCAGGACCTCCTGATGGCTCGTGCTCTGGAGTGCAGCCGCTAAAAGAGCCCCAAGTACCCTGAAGTGATGTAAATTTGCAGGGGGAGTCCAATTTCCATCACAGCGCTGTCACTGTCATGGTCATTAAACTAAATCAACCCGCTGTGTGTCACACAGCTCCCATTTTAAAGTCCCCTCAATAATGGAGTTATACTTGGACTGCAGATTGCAGCACCACATTGAATGTCTGACCTGACAGCGGGTGTAAGAGTAGGCTGCACTTTATTTCATCTTTAGAAATCACAGTCAGACAGTGTATATGAAAGTAAGAGGTACCATGGAATTATTAATTGAGGATTTCAGACCTCATTGTATCTTAGTTGCACCAGCTGAAGTTCAACGGGGACATCTATAATCTATAAGGTTTGCAAATGTAATTGAAAGTTAACCGTGACATACTACATGCCTGTTGCTGTCAGCAGTTTCCTAGCGATGCACTCAGAAAATGTTGGCACAGCAACAGAAGACAAATGCTCCGACTCGAAACGCTCGACAAAAGGAGATGAAAAACTCAAAGCAGAAAGAAAAATATATCACCACAAGCAACAACTCAAAAATGGCATTTAAACTGAGGAAAAAATACATTGCTCAGAACAACAGCAATTTTGTTATCCTCGGGCCCTGTTTCTTAAAAAACTTGTTTCCTTTTGCCATTCCTCTCCTAAGAAGAGAAATGTAGCCCCGTTGAGTAGAAAAGATGAATGTGCTTGGAAGAGCAGCTTCAGTGTGTGAGACAGTGGAGCCTTTTTGTTTGTCTCCCCCTCTGGAGCCAAGCTTACCCTGGGAGCCCTGCAGGCCAGGGAACAAACAGAGCTTTGTGAGCCCTGACCCGCTGAGCCCAGAAGCCAGACTGCAAACCTCCACTCCTGTGCTAATGGGAAACCACAGACGAGGAGTCCACAGCAGCCGAGGGAGGGGAGCTCTGCAACGGGTTTTTCCTCGCATCCACCTGTGCTTTCATCATTGCCCATCAAAACAAAGACAAGGCAGGCAGGGCCGCTGTGGTGCTGTGGCGAATTTGGAAGACTGCAAAATCAAAAAGGGCTTTTCACCGGCAACCTACAATAGAGACGCCTTTCGTCGGTAGAGATAATAGAGATACCTCTGCTAATCAAGCCCTCTGTACTCACGGGAGATTCCTATGAATACATGCATGACCTGTCAGAAGCCGGCTTGTTGTTGCCGCGGAGGCATTAAAAGTGTGAAGGGAACCTCTCTTAGAAAACAACGCCCCTACACTTGATTGCATGTTCGCCATTACAGTCATGACATGAATCGAATAAGCAGTAGTGACAGTCCGTTTTGCACCTTAACCAGAACACAGAAACCCTTTTAGGTCAGCTCATTATGTTTTTCTGCAAGAGAGCACTGAAATGCTTTCATTGTTGCTGGCATCGAGAGAAAGAAAAAAAAAAAAAACCTGTAACCCCCACAAAGTGTTTTGCACTGGCAATATCAACCCAGGCACCTAACATTTGTCTTTTCTGTTCTCCGGGAATGGCTGGAAAGAGCATGGTTGGGGTGCTTTGGTACAAGGCTTGGTACAAATGCTTTTTAATCTCATGGTTGAGTGACCACTTGCAGATCTGCCCAGTAGTCTGACTCTCTGAAGTTTCCCTGCCATGGGCTGGAGTGGCTTTTCTCTCTCTCTCGCTCTCTCTCTCTCTCCCTCTCTCTCTCTCCCTCTTATTTAGTATTCAAGCCCCAAATGGCTGTTAATTAAATGCCTGCTGTTTTTTTACAAGGAAATTCGTCTTGTTTATTCCCAGAAAGTTAAAACGGTAAATATTTTTTATAGACCTGCTTGCACTCAGTGAAACACACACTTCTATCTAATGAAACATAGTGGCACCATTACTCTGCAGGTTGCACGCTACATGCACTCGGTTGCTCGGGTGTCCTTGTCTCACATACGAAACCCTGTGTGGGTGTATACTGGACACGACAGAGGACTTCAGAGTGTGATTGCTTTCACGGGGGCGGGGGGGGGGGTATACATGTAGGTAGTTGCTGCGGTGGGCGTTTCCAAACTGCAGCGGACGTCAGGGAATGCCTCACTAGGAGGAGGGTTGGTTATCTTTATAACACAGCAGGCATGGATTTACTTAGAGGACGTTTTGGACGATCACCCTCATGGGCAAACATAAATGATGCACTGCTTGGTCCATACCACACGTTTTTTCTTTACCCTGTCAGTGAAATTGAATTTGGGTACCCATGCCATCGGGATCAATGTGGCAAGTTGGTCTATCAAAATCCTACATTTGTCGAAACTTCACTCGCAATAGGATGTACACCCCCGAACGTACACATAGACACAGAGCTGTAGATAACTCAAAATCAAGACTTCACATCTACAAACTGTGGAGAAAAAAAAAAGTAGCTTCTCCACGCAGAAATGTCAAGGGGCTTACGACATGAAAGCAGAAGTTGTCCACAGAGTTGCTGGAAGTACTGACAAAGTTTATGAGGGGGGGGGAAAAAAAAAAGTAAATGTGTTTTTAATCCTCGGCAGCACGTGCAACAATGAGGGAGCCTCAGCTCTTAGATATGCCACCCCGGGGGCAGGCTCTATACTTAAGGCTTACAACAGCCTCATTATCTCTCTCAACTCACATCAGATCCTAGCAGCAGTTTGTCACAAGGCAGGCTCCTCTCTGCCAGTAGGCATCAGACCAATCCTCCTGCAACACTACTGTACATAATTGCCATATGGACAGCATTTTGAGCCAGACTGAAGAATAAAAAGCCCTCCAGGCAGATTCCCCAGATAACTAAATGAATATTTTATCTCATTTCCATCTAATTTGCACCATATTATTATACAGAACTGAAATTTTTAATTAATTGATAGAACAGATCAAACACAGGTTTTACACTTTGATTTTCAGGGAGCTGTTATTTTGATAATTTGCATGACTTTTTTCCCATGCCAAGCCTTTTAATTTCACAGAATTTCTCTATATAGAATCAGACGCTTATAATAAAACATACAGCAAATTAATAACTGTCAGCACACATGAAATGCTTGTCTTGGTTGTGTGAGCAGCATCCGGCGAGAAGTCCTTTTTTACCTGCCACCCTGCTGATTAATTAATTTCACACTGTTTAATTAAATCCACAGTCTGGGGAGTCTGGGCGGCACCGTGGGGGGGCCCTATCTGAGCCTGGTGTATACAGAGATTACTAAAGGTCTCAGACACCCTCGCTCCCTCGCCGATGTTGACACTGACGTCACCCTCTCTCGGGAACCGAAGACATGTGATCGTCTCAATGTCATCTGTCAGTTGTGAGCACTTACTACAGGGGACACGATCGCGCCACTCCATTTGGTTGGCTGTGCGCTGGCATTTGCAGTGCGAGCAAAGCAACGCTGCTGTTGTAGGAAAAACCTTGCATCTACAAAACGTAGGAATAAAATTCTGTTTTTGCCATGTAGAGCACCATATGAAAAGCACGTTGAAGTGCCATAAGTCACACACAAAAAAAGTAATACCCTAGTCAAAATGCATCCAACAGGATTGGGATGATGCAATATTTTGAGTGGAAGAAAATAGTGATGAAGTGACAATACACATTTTATATTTTCCATATACTGGTTGCGTAAGATGCTCCTCTTCATGTTCCGCTCAATCAAAAACAACACAAATTGGCTGTGTTTGTGAATGAACATATCTCACCCCAGTATATCTTGTCCAACCTAGTTGAGCCCAACAGTCAAAGCCTTGGAGACACAGAGAGAGAGAGAGGTGCAGGAGTCTGTAGCTCAGCAGGCAATAAAACCATGTGGGCTGGAAAAGCACACATTCCACTTCCGCTGTTCTCTTGAAACATTATTTTTGGCGACTCTAATCACAAACAAACACATTTTGAGTCAAGATGTTCAAATTTGCTTTTACAGTACAGGTTGAAATTGCGTGATTGTGAATTAGACGGCACATTGAAACAGTACATGAATCACATGACTAAATATACAATTTGGCGGATTACAATATAAGTGTGTGCTAATGATTAAAAGGATTATATTGATTCTATTTTCTTCTAATGTCATAGCAATAAACCTGATAGAACGGAGTCTTTAGCTTAGTGTTCACATGTTGAGGAAAGCAAAGAGAATTGATTAGGTGCATAAAGATGGCAGCCTGCTGGTTTGGTGTGATATTGGGTTCTCCCATTGCATTTAATGTGGAACAAGGATTTCCTCTTTCCTCTTCCTCCTTCCTCCCTGTGTGACCTGGCAAGAGTCGTTTTTTTTTTTTGGATGTGGACGCTTTACACAATGGGATTGGTATGAAAAATGTCATGAGGTAAAGCAAAGACGCTGCCATCTTTATGTAAACCGATCCGTTGCCAATTAATAGCATAATCTGTCACCGCTGTATTATTATCTGGTTGAAAAAAAAAGTGTAAGGAACCAATTAATCGAGGTACATGTGCCATGCACGTGAGCGTGAAAATAAGTGAAAACAATGGATGAGAGGAGAGAAGTACAGTTAATTAGAGTGTAATTTGAGTAATAAAGTTGGAAAATAAACATTCTCTAAGACAGCATTATTACATAAGTCATGCCCTCTCATTCTATGTAATTATCTCTTTTATGTCAAACATCACAAACATCAAATATAATACAATTGATTTGCAGATTAAGATTTTATCAAAGGGTTGACATTTTTAATAAGCGTTCCAACACACAGCATTAAGATAGTTTTGCCGACTGATACAGCATTAGCTGGCAGAACAGCCCTCTATTTGTGCTTGCCTTGTCCTGTGACAGGAAGACCTATCAGGTGCTCATCTCCCCCACCCCCCTCCCGTCCCTCTCTCCTCCTGACCCCATTCTGTCATCTTCGTTTTCCCTCTTTCCCACTCTCAGGTCTTTTATAAAGTGTCTCCATGCATTACACATTTAACAATGCATTAAAAATAGGCCACCATCAATCAGTCATTCAGTGGCGGAGACAGAATCTACTTGTGGCTCCAATTTGAGATGTCTCTCAAGCTTCAAGAACAAAACGCACACTATAAACAGTTAGTGCACGGGAAACTTATCAGATGAAAAACACACCCTTTATGTGCTAATAATAATACGCCGTTCCCCGTAAAGCCGCCGTAACAATTTCAAATTCCCCCAGTTTGCTTGATTTCCTGTGGCACAGCAGCTTTACCAGAATCCAGCAACAGAATCCAAATAATATATTTGCAGGTGGTAAACCGTGATGAGATTTGTGTTGATGTGTGCCGGGTTAACATTGTGCCCAAAACAGTGATTTGAGAAGTGTGATGCATGATACGGGGATAGGTAGTAGGTAAAAATCTGATGTAATGGTTGGGGAGTGAGTCAAGCCCCGGGGGCAAGTAGTCTAAACAGTCTGACTCTCTAGGTTGCTCATGCCGGAGCAGATGTTCAACTGACGACAATACTACAATAGACAGTGCTGCATGTTATTCACCAGGCATTTCATATCATTAGGAGGAGCTGTCAAGTGTGGTGGGGTTAGACTTTTACTGAACTACTGAGAGCGCCGCTTTGATACTTAGGGCAACGTTACTCAAAATCCTACATATGTACAGCGGTTGTTAACACTCTGTCGACACGGTTAGGTGTTCTCTTGCTCGGGTAGAGGCTGGGAAGTGAGTTTATCAGCGTTGGAGTTGCTGTTCTCTGAGGCTTGCTCCTGCATTTTAGACCTCAAAACAGACTGCACGTCATCGTAGGTAGCAGCCAGGAGAGGAAGGCACCGGCTGCACAGGCTTGCCTGAAGGACCACACACAAAGACATTTGGTCAGAGGACAAAAACACTCATTATCCTCTTCGCATTGGAGGAAAAAACGGCAACTGAGAAGGTTTATTTAGCTGACCCTGTAATAATGTTATAATCCCAGCGGATATGCAGTGTATGGTATTTCTTCAGATAATGACCTACAGTAAAAGCCTGTAGATGCAAGAGAGTGCATCTGTTGGGGTTCTGCATGCGGAGACAAGTCAAAGGCCATCTTTTGTTTGGGGGTGTTGCTTTTATCAATAAAGCAATAAATAAATACATGCAGTTTGGTGTGCAACTCCCTGACGACAGGCCAAAACACAGTGGATGTATGTTGTTGATATGTTCTTTTGAATTAGCTTTTTAGCTTTTCTGTTTGCTTGAAAAGTGCCTTGGAAGTCTTTTTTCCCAGAAGATTGAATCATTGCCTGAGTGCGTCTGATTCAGCGATGATCTGTCTGGTAGATTGTCTGGTGTCTAGTTTCTTTCTGACTGTTTTTTTTCATGGACCATTTCCACCAGTCATCACCTCAGGTCATTGCTTACTGCAGCCTGGCCATTTTAAAGGCAATGACTCCTGTATGACCTTGGCGACACAATATAATTCATCCAACATGGATCACAGTGTTTCCCTACATCCCATTAGCTTTCTCTTTAAAGGAATTGCATCATATGTAATTGCATCTATGTAAAAAAAAAAAAAAAAAAAGAAAGGGGTCGGGAGGACGTCTTACCTTGAAACATCTCTTGAATCTTTTGCTGACGACGTACAACGCAATGGGGTTCATGCATGAGTTGAGTGATGCCATATTAATGCCAAAATAGTCTAGGACAAGAAAGACACTGGGAAACAAGGTAAAGAGTTGGGTAAGTCACACAAAGGACACTGGAACAGATACTGAGCAATGTAGGAGCTGCATTAATCAAGCTTACCTGAGTAGCTGACACCTATTAGGATCTCTCTCATCGTATAGGGTCGATTTCAAGATTCTGCTCAGGTAAAGAGGCAGCCAGCAGAGCGCAAACACGACCACCAAACAGAAGACGGTTTTTGCTATTTCTCGTCTCTAGTGGAAAAGAAGAGACATGATGAGTGTTGATGAAAGTCGATGTCAAACTGTAAAGGAAATATCATAAACTGTCCTTAATCAAATTGGTTTGGGCAACTAATAACCTGTTTGGTGTGGTCGCTTAACGTATTCTCAGTATTCCTCAGCATCTTCCTGGTCATTAGAGTGTAGAAGAGAGCGGTCCAAGCCAGTGGCATGCAAAAGTAGAAGCCAAAGAGCCACCAGTCCTTCACTGATTGATACAACTGTTGATAAAAACCCACAATCAGTCAACGGTGCAGATGACATGCTGTTCAATAGCCGCTATGGTATAGTATTCTGTGCATACAACAATATTTCATAGTAAGATGCATTTCTAGTTTATCGAGCTTATTTTTCACAGTTGTGAAAGCATGCGTTGAGCATCAGTTGTTGGAGAGACAACAAAGACGGTTTCTTTGTTCTATTTTCCTGTCACCAGTTGCAAATGTTATATTAGATATCAAAAGAGAATCAAATCAAAGACATGTTGATCTGTTTGTTTTATCCCGCTGCAGCGTGTGAGGACTATTACATTACCTGCATGAACTGTGTTGTTTGTATGGGATGAAGTAGGCATATTCTCAGATGCTTTTCTTTATAGTCCATTGTTATCATATCAAAGCCAACCACTTCAGGCACAGCCAGCATGGTGGAAATAACCCATATCAAAGTTATTTCCATCGCTGTCCACATTGAAACGCCAGTGCCTTTGATTCGATTCCAGGATACAACAGCTCGATATCTAGAAAATCAATGGGGAAATGATATGGCTTGGGGGACTTTTGTCCATAACAATGAAACATTTTCTTGATTAAAGAACATTTCACGGGCTGATACAAAACAAATCTATCTCCTTGATGAAATATAGATAGCAACCAAGCGACACCATTACTTTTAGAGCACAGGACAGTATTGCTTATCCGGCCAGTTAAAAGATTCAGTGTTCGGGGGAAATGAGATGTCCCTTTGACATTCCCTTACCTGTCAACACTCAAGGCACATAAACTCAACACAGTAATTCCCACAGAGGTCTTCTGTATGAAGGGGACTAGTTTACACAATACCACACCAAATGGCCAATCTTCTGCCATGAGCTGCAGAGAAACCAGAAGGACGTTTTGTAACTTAAAAACAATTTAAGGCAGAAAGATTTAAGTGCTGAAATGGATGGAAACAGGAGCGAAACAGCGTAAAGTGACACATTATTTTCTCATTGTAATTGCACACCTTGTGGCAAGTAACTCACCCTGTACGCGTTGATTGGAATGTCTATCACAATATGTATTAGATCCCCCAAAGCGAGACTGGCAATGAGAATGTTAGGTCCGCTTCTCATGCATTTGTTTACATATATGATTTTCAGCAAGGTTGAATTCCCCACTATTCCAACTATGAACACAAGGACAGAAACCATGGTGTTGATGTATTTGAATGTGTCTCTGATTCCAGTTGAGACGTAGCACATAGGAGGGAGTGGTGGCTTTGGTTCTGATACTGGATGAATTGAACTGTTGGATTTGTGCTTCTCCAGTATCAAAAGACCCGGGGACGCCGTTTCAATCACGGGGAACGGCTCTGAATGTTGATCACTGGTCTCTGCGCTGGCTAGGATATTTCCTTGCAGTTGTAGACAAAGAACAAGAGCGGCGATCCACATTGTTGATGATTTCTTCAAAAGGCCTTGCAATGTTTTTGCCAGCATGTGGCTGAAAAATGAGAATGAAAATCATTACTACACAATCCCAGCCTTGAGATTTAGTACAAATTAATTAGGGTAGCTCTTGAGTTATGGATCACAACGAGAGGCAGAAACATGTATTTATAAAAAGAAAACATTGATTATGCCGTCTTACCTTCAGATGCTCACTCTGCACCAAATGAGTCTCTGTAAACAGGCTGTACGTTGAACCCACAGGATGACTATATGTTGCTGTGCCTGCTGCCAATGTTATAACCCAGCAGAGGAAAATCAGGGGTTTATAGACTAAGGTGTCATTGTTAACATTAGTCATCACTTTGTCAGTACAATTACCTCCTTTGATGCATCACCCCGAATGGGAGGAGAGTGTTGAGGTTTATTGTCTGTGAGCTGAGAATTAGATCATTCTATAGGCTACATGTCTCAGCACGGATAGTGTCTCACAGTTTCTTTTTGTAGCTATAACTAGTGTAAGCTACAACTCTCAAACCTTGATACAAGTTACCCCTGTTTGTCTACTACAAATAATCTATTACACAATCACAGATTATGCTAGGTAATGTCTAATACAAAGAGTTGTAACACTAAATAACTAACAATAAGAACATTTACTGAAATGAGGCTCTAAAATCCATCTAAGGAATTTAATGAAGAACGTTTGAATAAACTCAACTTTTAACTTTTCAACATAAAATGTCTTTTGTTACATTTTCAACACAAACCTAAAATCTCTTTTAACATTCCGCCATAGCAACACGCTGTTGCCATGTGAAGAACCCCACTCGAACAATAACAGACTATACCACAAATGTTCAGTGAGTGTGCCTGTCCAGAGGGCTTGCTTTAGTTGTCGTATCACGTTTTCAAAATGAGTCAGTCTCCGTCATACCAGAGAGATACTGCCTCTGCATCCTCAGAGAGTCCTAAAGAAGGTGACTTCTCCCCTCATCTGCGTCATGACAACCTGCAGAGCCTGGAGGAGCAGAAGACACGTGATGACCAGAAAGATCCCACTGTTAGTATTGCCCCCGACAACTATCCCAGTTCTCCTTTGAACAGTGAAATTTGCGCTCCTCTGGCAACAAATGCCCTTGTAAAAGTATGTGCTGGCAAGCATCTACTAGTACAACCGGTAAAGAAAGGTGAGTTGGCTGAGATGGATCATAAAAAAAGGATGACAACTGTTCAAATGTAGTCTACATAAATATTGCAACCTTTTATTTTTTTACCATAGGCCATTGGAGACTACCAAGTTGCTTCAGGACTTCAGGCATAAATGAAACAAAGCAGTAAGAAAACCTTTTTTTTTTTAGCTTGGCTGAAAATGCAAAAGTTGAAGACCTGAAAAATCACAGTAATATTCCTATAATATTTTCATAGGCACTTATAGTCATAAAGTCTGTTGCTCGCAATAGTGAATTTATGATACTTATTTTTTGTGCTATTTCTAGCTGCATAGGCAATATATTCTTTTACAGTTGTGCTGTTGTATTTGTATAGTATCCTCCTAAAAATACACAACAGTATTACTACAGTTCTTTTTCCTAAGTAAGAGTCAGAACATGACTAACGCGGACGTCTCCGTCCTATCAGGAGCAGCGTCGTCTCACCAGAGTTCACCGAGGTACGTGCGTTGGACGGAAGGCTCATTACTTTAGTGAGCGCTCAGACCCAGACAGACTGGGACTGGGTGGAGCAGAGCCTCTCCTTCAGCTGTCAAGGTAGCCTATGTCAGACAGTTTGGGTGCAGAGGGGTCACCTCTCCCTGCCTCCTCTCTCCCCTCTTACGACTCAAAACATCTGTCAAACCCCTAATTATTTCTCTCTTGTACAGTT
Organism: Hoplostethus atlanticus; assembly: GCA_034670405.1. Taxonomy (NCBI): domain Eukaryota; kingdom Metazoa; phylum Chordata; class Actinopteri; order Trachichthyiformes; family Trachichthyidae; genus Hoplostethus; species Hoplostethus atlanticus. Next base: position 4,085,239 of record JAXDDX010000030.1, read on the forward strand.
CAAAAGGAAATTGAAGACCCTCAGCCTTCGCGAGCAGACGCCTTGTGCGCGGTCACTGTCCCCGAGACTCCAGAGGTAGCCCGTGGCAAAAAAGTGCGTGTAAGACTACTCATCCAATTTGTGTAAATCAGGTAATGTAGATAAAAGTCTGTGTTTCTTTTATGAAAATGAGGAGACGGAGGATGAAAAGACATCAAAGGAGGAGTACGGCATGCCTTGCGTGGGCCCGCCACCTCTCTTCGCTTACAAGCCGGAGTCAAAGGAAACTCCTACTCTTGTTGAAAAGGTATCTTTGACTTGAACTAATATCTCTATACTGCCTGTAGTGCCTGAAAATGACAGTGATGGCCTTTTTCTTCTCACAATAATTGCAGCATGTGGGGGCTATAATATCAGAGGTGGAGAGGTGATTGTGAATCTGTTTTTGCTGCACTTTAGGTTCCTGAGGTTGAGCCCAAATGGGACACGCGTCTTGCTCAGTGTGACTACTGCCAGCAGCTCTGTAAGCCCTTCATACACGGTGAACTATTGGAAAATGAAGCAGACCTTGAGATGGTGAGAGTGGCTTGTTTACTTGAAACGGGAAAGCGAGCACAATTCATTAAGGAGTAATGACTGCTCAGATAACCTTTCAAGAATGACTGAGTGATCTTCATTTCTGCTAATATTGTGGGAAAGGGTTCATAGGAGAAGAGCTCTCTAATAGCTATAGAAAGTTGTAATGTATTGTTGAGGTTTTCTCTTGTATTCAGCTCTTTTGCTGTGAGCAAACTAAAATAATGAGAGCGTTTCTGCTGGAAGAAGAGCAAAAATTGACGGAGAAAGAGTTGGACAGAAAAATTGATGTGAATCCTCAGCCAGCCTTCATGAGCCAGGAGGAAAAGAAGGTTGCAAAAGACCAGGCAAAGTGGAGGTGGGTAGATGTAACTGATGTGCCCTGTTCATTTTGACAACAGCTATTAGAAAACCTCCCTGCATTGGAAAAGGGCCGTGTGTCTCAGTTGCTGCTGACTGCATAAATACAATTGGTTGTACTGTATTGCAGGTATTAATATTGGTTGTATTGTATTGCATGTCGTAGAGGAGACCCGTTTCAGTCGGCGTTAAAGTTTAATGTACAGCAGCAAACATGCTAGGTGGCACCAGAATTCGATTTTCAGTTTGACGCCTTTCAAGTCTCTGTATTGTATTGTCCATCACGTTTTTCATCGCCTGAGAAATCAACTTACATTTTCATCAATGTCCAATATAGGTTGAGACAGTTGCAACTCCAGAGAGTGCAGAAGAACCAGGGCAACCAGAAAAAAGGATTGGGTAAGTGTGCAGCTTGAGGCCTTCTCTGAAGAATGTGTATAGCCTTGACAAAATACTATAAATGATGAACAAGATATTGAGCACACGGCCTTTCATGCTTCTCACTGGCAAAATGTCAATAAAGGGATATTTTCCTTTGTCTGTTCAGGCAGATTAAAGATCAAAACAATCTCATACAGGCTGTCAAGTGAGATTTACATTGTGAAAGATGAGCATCGCCTCCCTCAGATGGCTATTAAAGATACTACTGGCATGTTTACACTCCAAGAAGAGACAGATGGCCAACACAAGGTATGTTCACGCATTGGTGTCGAGCCTGGCCCCTCCCAAATGTTTCTTTAAAAACGGATGCTTTTTATTATATATATTGACTGCAAATGAATGAATAACATGTTTGATTGTTTTCTATCACAGCGAAACAATGTCATTAACAAGTTCTACGCAAGTGGCAAGCGTTTTGTCACCTTATATCCGGACAGAACGGGGAATGTTTTGTATCCTTTCAGCGCAGGAAGCAAAGGAAGACCTAACACTAGGTCACAGAATTTAATGAGAGAGTACAATTTGGTTGGCTGTGATAAAAGGTTTGCACAATGTTAATGATCCTTAGTAGATAGTTATCCTTCTGGGAATGCAGCCATTATAATATCCTCTGCAGAAGCTGGTGACATCACTCACATAATCATGGAGGACAAGGACGTCGAGTCCGGCGTTCAAGCCATTTTCACAAATAAAGGCCAGTCTACATGCTACCATCCCAATGGAGCGATACGGTAATTGTTACGCCACGATAATTGTTATCATCCTTGATAAAAGGTGCGATGATTGGTTGAGGAACGAACCGATTAACTGAAATAAGGCCTCATAATAAGTCCTTTAAGAATCCAATAATAATTTCATAGGGTCGGTTACCAAACACAAGAGAGCAACCTCTTGTGTATTTTGGAAACCGACCCTTATACGATCCTGTTGTGCAGCCCAGCAGGATTGATGGAGTCCTCTAGGATTTCCTTGTAGGTTTCTCAAATGACTTTTTGACGAGGGATAGCATTTGGATTAACCTAGCTCTTATGCTACAGGTCATGCTAAGCACATCGCTAATCTGTGTGGTGTGTCTGAAGGGTGAATCTGACGCCTATTGGAGGTCTCTACTGGAGCGAGACAGGAGCCTTGAGAAGGCGTTGGAGTTGGCTGGATGTTGATCCCCATGTCCGTACTCTTCCCTTCATGCCGCTCACCCTCGTCCTGGGCCCACACATCAGCGTGCGCATCCACACACAAGAGTGCATGTTCCTCACGTTTGCACATCGTCAACAGAGTGTGCGCTTCAGCGTGGGGTCAAAGCTCAAGGTGGGTACTGATGGGTGCATACAGTGATATAATAGTCTCCTTTCTCTTACAGATAGATAGATAGATAGATAGATAGATAGATAGATAGATAGATAGATAGATAAGAGCCTCCATGCCAGACTGCCTGCAGCAGGACAGTGTTCATTAATGTTTTGGTGCTCTACTCTAAATGTTCAACAGAATTTTGCAGAACATTGTAATCCATGCATATGAAAAGATCAAATTGATTCTAAAATAGGCAACATGTTATTTTATTCCAGCTCATTTGTCCAGGGAGACATGAGAAGCTGGGGCAAGACGTTCTGGAGAGATATCTCCAAATGAAGAGCTTAGAGATTTACTCTCTGCTTGGCCGGATGCAGACCTGCATGTCCTACCACTCCGCAAATCCGCACAATATTAAGCCCCATTACAGTCTCATTGCCCAGATGCAGCGGCTTAGGAGGCAAATGGAAAAGGAGAAGTCAACCGAAAAGATAAAGGCACAAATGATTGAGCAGAGAAATACAGAATTGGCATAAAAAAGTTGGCGTTTACACTGTCACCGTTTACAGCCTTACATTATTTTAAATGAAATGAATGTTGGTGCTTATTGAGGCATTCACAATTTTGAAACTTTATTCAAGAGGATTTATGACAGATTGGCTCAATTAGTGTCACAATATAGCCCATTCAACTAGTGGTCTGTGGTCAAGTTGGTTTATATGGGACATTCAGAAATATCATATCCAATTTAATTAGCAATTAAAGAAAACAACAAAAATATAATCCTAAATAACATGTAACATGTTGAAAAACCTTTGAAAAGCGTACCAATGCAATAAGGGCTTAGCGGTGTGAAACCTATTTCAATGGGTTGTCCCCATCCAATTTATAGCAACCTGGTTTTTCAAGCTTTTCAGGTGTCATAATCATGTCACTGTGTAAGTTACAAAAGTTACCTATATTGAATCCAAGCACATCGACATTGAGGATTAGAAACAACTCCAACTTAAACGGTGGGATCTTCATGATGGCATCACTCTTCTAATATCTTCTAACTATTTGTTTTTTCACATTCAAATTGCCATTGATTTCAAATTTCAGTGTAGCATACTGGAAGGGTGTAAGCTGATTTGGTGTTGCTTCTGGACCGCTAAATTATTGGTTAGATATGCCTATTGAAAGGGGGAATATGGGTAGCTTATGACATTTCTAGTCTAAATATGTTTAAAACATTTGCAAATGGGGGAAACTCGGGGGAAACCTGCAGGGGCAAATTCAACTCTACTGAATGAAAGCAAACAATAGAAATATGAATATTATACTCTCTCCCCCCCCCCCCCCCCCCCTCCCCCCTCCCCTTTCTATAAATGTGCATCCTCTTCTGCTCAGTATTCTAGGGTTGCTATGACACAGTGTGACACAAAAATATGCAGTTTTTATTTGACCACCATTCTGTGTTGAATCAAAATATTTTTGTTAGAACGGATATAAATATCTGACTGAGATATGTTGAAGTTTCCATGCACACTTGTGTTTCACAATGAGTCAAGATACCTATGATGACCCTCCATTCATGTCAACTGAGGTGGAATCGACAACAACTCTTGGAGTTGAAAGCAAGCAGAGGTTAGAACACTTTGGTGACACTTTGGTGACACTTTGGCCATACCATAGAGACACTAAGCTATGCAAGTAGTGGAGGTACAAGAGAGATGCTGAGATTTTGAAAAAAAAAAAAGAAAACGCTGATGATTTTCCTAAATACCTGTGGCAGAATGAACTTTGCACCTGCATTTTCCCACCAAACCAGGTTTTAGTTGGAAAACAATGTGAATCATACCTTGTACCCTTTGTGGGCCTATAGTGATCCTATAGGCTGAGGGATGGGGCACAGATCAGAGATCAGTGCACAAATCATCATAATACAGGTTAAAATACTGTAGTTCAAATATTTAAAATATATACAATGTATTTTGTTGTCAAGGAAAGGTCAATTAATATTTAAGTTCCTAATCACTTGTATTTATAGACTGTCTCACCTTTAAAAGATCAAAAACAACAACAAGTTTATGTCAGTTTATCTTTATAAAGATAATGTCAGTTTATGTACCCATGGTAGGTTTGTTTTTGATCATCCTGCAAGAAATTAGCAGGCAAAAGACAAAAGTAGTTTGGACTTCTAAAGTTGATCATTGGTTCTAGTGTAAGCTCGTGTGAATATGTGAAGATCCAAGCATTTGACGGGAGAGTTGTCACCAGAATCAGCACCGGTACCCAAACTAACTGGGCGTGGCCAAGTAGGACACGCGAAGAGAAGAGCGATCCAGGTATCCACCTTCATACTGTACTTCATACTGATAATTAAGCTGTGTTACCATCAGCCCCTATCCTTCAGTGTTTCTTTATTTGCAGACTATAATTGTCCAGGAAAGGCTGCTGACAAAAGCCTGGGTCTGGGCTTTCAGCAGACGAGAGTGCTTAAGGGGGGTGAATGCCCTGGAGATGGATTAGAGCCACAAACTCATGATGAGGTAATCTTGCATGTCAAATTGTTCTCTCTCAACATACAGGACTGTGCAAAACTCTTAGGCACATGCAAAATATCCGTAAAGCGAAGATGCTTTCAAAAATAATGAAATGAAAATGTACTATTAAAAATGTTACGATAAAGAGCAGTAATGTAAAACACTAATGTAGAAAATGAAAACATAAACATCTTTATGTAAAAAAAAATCTGGGGTACCGAAGACTTTTGCACAGTAGTGTACATTTCAGTGATGAAATATCCCTGCCAGACAAAGTAAAAACTTTGATACGAACTTGGAATATGGGGTTTCTGTTTGTTTTTCTAGAGGTAATTTCCAAATGCCAAAGAAATCTTCAATGCGAGTTTCTAAGGCTTGCCTGTCCTTATTATCATGTAAGTTTTATTTTGCGGGAGATGGTATGGCACGGTATCCAGAGATATGGAGTTTCATGGTTCTGACTTATTCATGAAGCGCAAGTTAAAGACCTCAAAGAGAATTTAATAAATTATGAACTGTCTTTGTTTTCTCTCCTCAGAGCCCTCCTAAAAACATGAAGTCTGAGTTGGAGACATCCCTAGATAATGAAGTGTTGGATTCACTCGGCAAAGAAACTCCCCGAACTCCCACAGCTTGCCAAGGAGAAACAAAAGACTCTTTAACTAATGTGGACAAGGTATAGAGGATAGGACCGTTTTGAATCTATTCTTTCAAAATAGGCATTCATTTATGGAACATACATTTAGGCCAACATTTGTCAAATAAAAAGAAAGAAAGAAAGAAAGAAAGAAAGAAAGAAAGAAAGAAAATGTACTATTGGCCACAAACTGAAAATTATATCCAATATAATGTGAAGGCAGAAATAAAAAATTGTCTATTCCAAAGTCTTCTGCATCAGACTCATCAGAGGAGTTGTTGGATATTTGCTGTGAGCACTGCCAGCTGCCGAGGAAACCTCCAGTGAGCAGAGACCAGTTAGTCAACAGTGTTGACCCAAAGGAGGAGAGAGGCTCTTAACACAGTAACACAGTGGCATGTCCATGTTTCAGGGAGAAATTGACAGAAAAACATTTTTTTAAAGCGTATTTTTGCTCATTTTGTCATCTGTTGAATGAAAGTGTCATACATTGACACAAAGTGGGGTTTGGTGGGGGGGGGGTTGAGTTTTCAATTGAAAATGTGATCAAATTATAATTGTAAATTTGCTCAGAGTTACTGAACATTAATCAGAACTGTGTTCCATAGATACAAGCTACACATCACAACGTTTTTCAGCCTCTCTCTTTTTTATTGTCGGTCAGTTCTGCTGTGAGATGGCTCGGAGGCTATCAGATGTTTTGCTGAAGGGTGCGCGGGCTAGCGCTGAAGAAAGCATGACTGATAGGGACCCAGTGGTGCAGGAAGATCAAAGGTCAGCATCAGTGTTGTCCGTTTGTGGTTTCTACCATTAAATGGTGCTCAAATTATTATTTTTTTTTTGCCATTGAAACTTTCATGCTACGTTTTCCACGATACACTGCAGGTTGAAAGATCTGGAGTTTCAAAGGACTTCAGAACGTCAGAACTTTGGAGCAGGTTACGAGCACCGCCACGCCACAATCTGTATCAGGCTTTGGATCTACCAAGAAAATAGGATGTACTTTACTGATCTCTCCTCCTCATTCATCCATGCCTTTAACGATCACAGGACCTAAAGCACAACCATCTGAAACCATATGCTTTCGACTCTCAAGTGATGTTTGGGCTGCCAAGGAGGACAATTCACTCCCTGAGATGGAAATCGTGGATTCTGAGAACACTGTCTCTATTTGTGGAGAAAACACTAGACTGAAGGTAATTTCATGTGCTGAACTCATGATGATGATTGCTTTTCACAAGGCCTACACAGAATAGTTACTCATCGCAGAATGCCCCTGACTCAAATACACAGTGTACAAGGCTACATGTCAATTTAGAAACCCATGTTTGGTTTGACAGAGAAAGAACCCCCTCATCAAACGCTACGACAGCGGTCAGACATTTATCACAATACTGCCAGATGGAACCGGGCAGGTCTGGTATCCTTTATGGAGAATCTAATTTGTATGTCTATTATAGTTAAGATATAATACCATAAATAATCATTCACTGTTGACCTTTATTGATTTAAAAGCTATCCATCAGGAAGGCTTGCTATTCTCATATCTGGTGCACACACTGCTGATTTCTCTTATGTGATCCTGGAAGACAAAGATCTCCAACCTAGCATCCAGGCCATCTTCACCACCAGGGGCCAAGCGACCTGTTATCACCAAAATGGCCTCATTTGGTATGATTAGCTGTCTATTCATTGCAGCATAGCATGTTACTTCATTGCATAAATACTGTTGACAAAATAACAAAATCGGCATATTATTTAATACCTGCTGCTCTCTGGGAGGAGCGCTTCAGCTCATTTACACAAAGGATAGAAATATCTTAAATACAAGACAAGAAAAAGGAAACCCAGAGGGGCTTTGTAAGTGTTAACTTCACAAGGAGCTTCTCTCTCCATCAAGGGTGAATCTGACTCCACTTGGAGGCTCCTACTGCAGTGACACAGGGGCTCTGAAAAAGCGTTGGAGCTGGCTGGACCGTGAGCATCATGTTCACGCTCCGCCCTGCCAGTCGCTCTGCCTGACCCTCAGCCCCAACCTCGCCATCCGCATCCAAACCCAGGAGTGCATCTACCTCACCTTCACCTCGGGCAAGCTCAGCGTACGGCTTAACGTAGGGGCAAAGTTCAGAGTGAGTTACTTGTAGCAATGGGAGAAATAAGGGATATCAAGAGTAGACCCAAGTTGCAGGAACTAAGTATTGATTTTTTCCTTTATTTGAATGTTTTCACAGCTGAATCAAGCCAAAGGTCTGATGCTGCCAGGGCCTGACATGGTCCAGAGCTATCTGCAGCTGAAGAGTGCAGAGATCAATGCCCTACTCCAGAACATCCAGTCCCTCATCACCTATCAAAAGACTGTCAGCCATGGAAGGTCAAGGCCCTGCACAGCATCGTCTCACAGATGGAGAGACAGAAGCCGCCAATGAAAAAGCAACAGTCTGCCAAGACCCCCTGAAGCGTCTGTGTGGCCATTAAACTCAACAGATTATGCCCTTGACAGTTTATCATCTCCAACTGTATAAAATGACTCATAGTATTCATTAAATTAAGTTGAATTCATTGACAGTCTTTTGTAGAAATAACACGATAACATATTTTTTAATCCGTATGTTCATAAATAGTTTAACTATACACATCATTTCACATAGAAGACGCCAAAGCCAATGTCATGTTTCTCTGTAAGAACCATCAGCAAACATACCTATACATCATATCTCAGTTCCTATACAGTGCAAAACTGCTCATGTCAAATTACTGCCAGACTAAAAGTATATTAGTTTTAAGCAACCTAGATACAAAAAAAAAAAAATGTATAAAACATAAGATTTCATGGTCTTTTTTTTCTACATATTTGCAACAACATTCACAAGGAGCATGTGGAAGAATCTTTAGGAAAACATTTGACATGTAAAGAACAGTTTGGAATTTACTGCCATCAAAAAGGGAAAACCTGTTAAACCTGAGAGCCCTGTAGCACAGGCCATCGTAGAAATCTATCGAATGTTACAGAGAAAAGGCTTAAAATACATGTTGTGCAGCATTTTCTTTTCTTTTTATCCTTCTAAATCCATCAAAGGAATCTATGCATCTGAATGCTAGCCCCTTATTGCCCATTAGCTACCTGGCTGATAATAGAGGCACTAAGCCCTGAACAACCCTTAGTGTCTCTATTAGCGTGGCTCATGATTCACCCTGCAAACCCTTTCACCCTCACTCTGTGTGCAAACTCTTCACATTCAAAATGTTCCGATGATGTCGAGAGAAATGCAATGGTAATCTAAAGCCAACTGTTGTCGAAGTGTCTCCTACATGAAAGCAAGCTCGGCCAATACATCACCTTCAATTTAAGTCAAACAAATTGATCAAAGTTGGTACCAAAAAAAAAAAGAAAACCTCCGCTTCCCTGTTTATTATGGACTACACACGATGCGTAACTGAACCTCAACATGCTTGCAGCTATTTGAGCCTCTGTTGAGGAATCTTTGGCCTTGTGTAGGATTTTGCTGCCGTCGGCGCTCCCCGTCCGTCCGGCTTTGCGGGGCCAGGCACAGTCCTCTGGTCGCCTCTCTTCCGACTCTGCTCAGAACTCCTGGTCAAGGCTGGAGTTGCAGCATCGCTCTGCTATCCAGAGGGTGTTCACGTTCACTGCCATCGCCACACCGCAGCCTGGAGGTTACTTATTCACAGACAGCAGCAGGTTAATCTGAAAAAGAGCAGGGGAAAAAAAAAAAACATGACGAGCTCTCACCGTGTTTAGCGAGCATGTCTAATGCTTCTCGGCTGAAACCGCTCACAAGTTTCAGTGTATTTTTAAACCGGTGACAGATGCCTTTTGGGCGTGCTCTGCCGCGGCGGCTCACCTGCTCCATAGAGGGACATGCGATGATTTGAAGGTCTTCTCCGCTGTATTCCTCCTGAAGCAAGGTGTGCAGTCTCTGGAATACCTGCTGGATGTTATTCTGTGGAAAAGGCAGCCTGTTACTGAGCGCTGAATGAAAACTACACCTCCATCTTCATTATCTTGTTTCCCTGTCTACTGCAGTACTGCGTTTCTCTCTGATTCAGCTTCACTTAGCCTGGCACGTTGATGAACAATACACAGAGAGCACAACATTTCTCTATTAGAGAAAAAAAGAAAAAAAAAAATCAACTGAAAATGGATACGCTAACGGCAAACGTGGTATTCTTGCCTTGGATGTATGAAAAGATTTTCTTTAACAATGACTTGGAAAGAGATAGACTCATACAATCCACACTCCGCCCTTGTCTTTCTGCCACTCACCCTGACAGGTTTGAAAAGGATGAACTCTGTGTCTCTGTTCGCCAAGTACAAGGACATGCTCTGTAACGTGCTCGGCAGCTTGCTCTTCATCACCCGGTAGGTAGCCATCACTACATCGTTGATCTTTGCTAAAAGGAGAGTGGAGGCACAGGGAAAAAAAAAAAAACACAGTGACATGCCCTCTAGCATGCACTATAGAGGTTTTGATGAATTATGATGCCATTGGCATTTCCTGAGACAAATCTTACCTGGCTGTGCCCAAGGTTGCTGGGAGAGGTTGTATGTGGGGCCGCCTTGGATAGCCATAGTTTTCAGAGCTGCCACCTGGGTGCAGACAGAGCCACAGCACAACATGACACATTGAACTGACTTAATGATGCTAGTGTTACTTAGTGTCATCCATGTAAACAAACACTATAAGTAGCTTTCCAGGCTCAAACCCAAGGGTGCCCATGCATGAACAAATACCTAGCAATGGTAAAAGAAAATGAACATTTTATCTCTTGTCAGTAAAATACTGTGACCTTCTGTGATCAGTGAATGAGCAAACAAATGTTTTACGGTAAAGCGGGGGGGGGGGGAGGTGGAGAAACGAAGGTCAGGATGTGCAGTCGGCGCCTCAGGCTAAGTCTGCCTTCGTTCTAACAGTTACCTTGGTGAGAAACTCCTCCAGATTCCCCACAAAGATCTGAGTCTGCTGCTGAATGAACTGCTCACAGCTGAACTTCAGGTGTCGGTCCACATCCTTCTTTGAGTCAATGTAGTGCTCCTTTATCTCCGGCGTTCCCTGGGGGCCGCAGGGGGAAAAAATGGTTTAGTACCATCAAGTGGCGTTTCCCTTGGCAGGGTGCTATCAAAGTAAATAAAGGGTATGATGTGTTTAAAAAAAATAAAAAGAAAGAAGCACTCTACCTCTAGCAGGAATTCAAGTATGGCGTTGTGACTGTTAAGTCGGAAGAATTTGGGAACAGCCTTGGGGTTCAGGATTTTGAAGGCAGCGTCTTAACACAAAGCACAGAGATTAGATCTAGCTGTAGAATTAGAGTGCCCTCTAGTGCTGCAAATTAAATATGACCTTGACTGAGACGAGGGGGATGGGAGGAGCATAGCTGTCCTCTGAGCCATTGGTTAATGTACATTATGGTGTTGGATTACGCTGTAATTTCCCCATTAATTGTTGCCATTGGTGCATGTGATGGGCACAAGTTACCTAATGAGCATGAGAATGTAATGACTGGCTTTATGGCGCTGAACGCCGCTGCTCCCTACACCTTTAATTATCTCACCTCGCGTTTTCCTCAGGTCCAGCGAGATTTCTTTGATGGCAAAATCGGTATGGAAGGGGGCAATCTGCTCGCGCATTATCAGCAGGTGCTTGATCAGGAAGAGTTGCCCGTCTACTTGTGTCTGCAGACGATAAAACCACACGGTTAGAGCCACCGCAGACGCCACTAAAAGGGCATCTGCTGACTTGCGGAGCTGCAGGTTTGCCATTATTAAAAAAAAGGGAGTAAGTCTAATTAATGATTGTTGATTAACCATAGCTGGAGAGGGACATATTACTGTCAGGACAAAAAGGTGGTTGGAAACATTTATTGCCCAGCTAGTGACTAAAACGTTGGAAAAAGACATCATCAACACAGGGCGGAAACACATCCACTGAGATTGATGTTGCTGAATTAATTTGAAGTGTTAGGTTGAAACGGGCCAGTTACCACAGATATTGACAGCAAATTTTGAAGGTGAGACAAGCCAATAAATAAAGGACGGTCTGCTGAACACTCTGCAGAGCGTGATACAGCACCCATTAAAATAAACTTTAAATGACACCCCAGCTTGCTTTATTTAAGGAACCTCTAGCCCGGAGGAATTTGAATCAAATGGAACATATTTCATCAAATAGGGAACTAATCTTATTTATTATAGCAAAAACAAAAAGGCACTCTCGCTGATTATTTTTTTCCCAATGGAAGTAATCTGAAACGTGCTGTGAAAAAAAGACAAAGCAGTGCTCTACTCTGAAACATCTGTGCCAACCTTGTTTTTAAGGATGATATCAGAAGCTTTAAGCAGGGACTGGATGCAGGCAGATAAGGCTTCTTGAGATAAACCCTGGAAGACTGTTCTCTGGAAAACAAGTCAGAGGAATAAGAGATACAGTAGCAGGATAAAGATGCACCACATATCCTGCCATATATTGGGCTAGGCCGTTGTGAATTACATCTAGATGCACGAATCGTGCGAAGCGAAGACTCACATCTATACATCTGTAGAGCTTGGACAGACAGACCAGTGTTCGTCTGACAGTAGGGTACCACATGCCATGCAGGTCAGCAGGAGAGATGGAGGTCTTTAGGCGCGACGCCTCTACGTTTCCTGTGTTCATGGTGCAAAAGGGGGGGGGGGGGGGGAAACCCGTCAAGCAAAGGACAATCGCACCGAAAGTGGTGAGAAAACAGTTCCAACAACCCGGGAACACGGACCGGCATTACTGTTTCTCCGAGCGTCGGGGTCCTCGAGCTGCACATCAGAGAACATGGACTCTTGAGACATCAGCTTCATCTGCTCTTCCTTCAAGCTCTGAGCAATTCTCTATTGACACAAAAAAAACAGAGAAAGAAAGGAGGGGGGAGGGGGGGTGGGGGGGGGTGGGGGGGGGGGGCGGGAGGTGGAGAGCAAGAGACAGAAAATGTTAAAGACATTGGGAAACCATTCTTCTCCATTTGCTTTAATAGGGTGACTACGGGGCTCTGCAAGTTAAATGTAGAGAAATAAGACTTTTTAATGCCAATTTAAAATCAAATTTCACCACCAAAATGAGTCTGAATGGTAAAAGAAAATGGTGCCAATGCCAGGGAGATTTCTCTCTTAAAAAGATATTGCATTGTGAAAAAGCAGCACGTTAGCCCTCTGAAACCGATTCAACTGCAAATTTAACTGCATGTACAGGTAAGACTTCCCAAGGCCTTGAACTTAGTTCAACTTACAACATGCAAACGCTCCATTTTAGCAGCACACAAATTTCACTCAAACTCCAAATAAAACCAAAGCTTTTTCATTGCCAAGTTAATAAGTAAAACAAAAGCTCTGACCACATTTCAAAACCAAATTCAACAGGTGCTTAGTTGGTGTGGCAACAGTATTGTCAGATGTAACCAGCAATCACGTTCAAGGTTAAGTGATCAAATGATGAGTGATGCTGGCTGAGTAGACCCAAGATGCATCACCTGTCCACTTGTTTCAAACAATTCCTTACATGTCCTGAACAGAAGCAACACAACAGATTACAACTGATGGATATTCTATTTCTAGTGATATTAAAAAAAAAGGTAAACCTCCATCATCTCCAGTTTCTCTGGGTAGGCGAGGTCGCCTGGAGCTGGGTTGTAGCCATTGATATCAGTCTGGATGTAGATGTGAGTCCTGTAGACCAGCCTCTCCTGGACATCCTCCAGCATCTGCTTCACTACCACATCAAAGGCCACCAGCTGACCAGCTACACACACGCACACACACATACACTGAGTTTACAATACTACCAATCTCGGGTTTCCTTCCTTTCTTTTCCAAGATTCTGCTGTGATCAGATACATGTCCTTTAGGGTGTATAATATGGCTGAGATGTATGCTGATATGGTTCAGTGGTGAGAGCAAATGAGCAATGTGCTAACTCAGGAGCTGCTTCTTAGCCTACGGTGCAAGATTGTAGCTGTAATGGGCAGGTTCTATGTGTGTAACCCCCCTACCTAAACAAAGGTGACTACAGGTTTCTGCAAGTTACATTTAAGAGTTTTTAAGGCATTTATGATGCCATTTCAAATCAAATTCAAACCCAATTTGAAATATGCATCTGTGCAACCAGGGGGGGATTTCTCTCAAGAAACGCTGTGCACTAAGAGAACGCAACATCCTTAAAACTTGTGAGAGCACAGCCAAGACTCAAACAGTCTTTCACTGTATTTAAAACAGTGATAATTCAATCTCAAACACCCTGTACTCCCCGTGTCGTGCGTTAGAATTAATTTTTAGTCAACCTGACAGATTAAAAGGTGCATTAAGTAAGATTTCTACTGCCCCATAGCATAAAATGACCATAATATATCTGTGAGGGCTTGATATGGTTGATCAATACCAATGACTTCACCAGGTGCTGAGATTCCTGGCTTTCAAAAACTCACTTTCCAACCTCTACCCTGTGTTTGGGAAACAAACCACAAACCATTCGGAACCGCTCAAAGATGGAGGACGGCGTTGCGTATTATTTTGCACTGTAATGTTCTGTGGGAACTCTGATCTAGTTAGCTAGCTTACTAGCTGATTGGGAAAATGTGACTTTTATATTTCTGTCCATTACAGGCTACTGTAATCTCTGCCAATAGGGCTGGGTGATACAAACAAAGTCAATATCAAGATAATATTGATATATAACAATATATGCTAACATATACAACATCAGCATCACCAATAACTAAACTGATGTTCATCACATTGTGAACTGCATTCATATATAAAACTCAAATAATATTCCCTAATTTATTTCAGATCTCATTTTGTGAGAGGTTTTAAGTAGTATTTGCTTTTTATTAATTCAGATAACAGAAGTGTGTATCATGATAACAATCAACAATAATATTGAATATCAATGTCGTTGCAATTCCTTGGTTGCCAACAATCGATAAAAGTCATGAATTACTTAAATAAGCTCTGGGAGGAAAGGAAAGCAAACCTACCGTTGTTGTGAACGTGGTCATCCAGCATCTCATTTTTGAGGATGCCACAGAGCTCAGACAGGGTTTCCAGGTGGATGATGTGGATAATTAGAGGCCGGAGGACATCATACAGGGACAAACACAGCTTCTCTAGCAGCTCGCTGTCAGGGATGAAACACCAGGTGGTTCCTTTACCATCGAGGGAAGTCCGACACTATACCTACTTTTTACTAAGGTAAAGTGTGTAGATCTCTCTGAGAAATGTGGTATGGAATAAGTAAATGGCTAAAAAAAAATTCTGAAACTGCTTTTACCATAGGTGTCATTTATACTGGGGACGCTGGGGACATGTCCCCACCACTTTTTGAAATGGCCGATTTTGTCCCCATCACTTTTTAAAAGCATAATTTGTTAAAAATGTTCTGAAAAATAGCTTGCACCAAGAAATGTTAACTAATGAATGGAGTGGAGATTGACAGGGGTGCTATTTGAGTTTAAATGTGTGAAATGTATTAATTAATTGTGTGGAATTTTAAAAGAATGAATAAAAAAATCAAATCAATGATTTGAGTTTATTTTCAGATTAATATGGATAAATAAATAGAAATAATCTAATCCCTGCTCCAGTTTAATTCATGTTCTCACATATCGATATTTAAAACTTATGCTTAGAATGAGTCATGATTGGTTGAATTTGACTCATGAACTCTTGTGAACTCTGTTTCTCTAGCGTTAAAAAGTATGCAGCATCGAAACAACAAGGCAGTGTAACTTAACATCTAAAGGTAAGGTTGATTTATTATCTTTAGCTAACGTTAACGTTATTCCTTCAGTTGTATCTATTTGTCATATTGTAGGGCAGTGATATTGGATATTGTTATCGGCTGACTGACATGCACTGGTGCTTTCTACAGTAGATATTGTGATATTGGCACTGTTGGATTGACATGGTGTTGCAGCTGTGGAGGTGATATATGGATGACTGTTACTTGTGTGGTCGCCGTTGTTTGATGCTGAGTATTTTCGTATTGTCGACTCTTATGTCCCCACCACTTTTCAACACAAAGTGACGCCCTTGGCTTTTACACAGACAAAATGTCTACACATACTGTATAAATATACTGTCAATTTAAAACTGCAAGTATGTCTGGCACACCTGAGTACTAAAGGAAACTGCCATAACGCATTCAGCCCAACGCCCTGAACAAACAAAGCCTCTTTGTGTATTCAGTGATCACGCTACCACTGAGGCAGTTTCTACTCACTCTAATTTGAGTGTCGGTTTAGAGAAGAACTCGTTGTAGAGCTGGTGTTCATCCTGGCAGACATGAACCATGAAGGCACAGCCGCTGCGGACCTATAAAAACACACACACACACACACACACACACACACACACACACACACACATCAGCACCTGCAGCAGCGCCTGACATAATGGCTCCACTAGAATCAAGTACACATGTCGGCCCCCACCAATGATGCAGGCCCCCCTCGGGCCAATCGGTAACAAGATGCATCATTCCTTCAAGTTTCATCTGAATTGGACCGGCGGTGTAGCAGTTATGGCCTTTCAATGTTTAAAAGTTTGACCTTTAATTATAGCGTCTCCATCAGGCCAGTCAGAGTATTACCGGAACACAGTGCCAAAATGCCAAGTTGCATCTGTAGTGTCTGAAACACCATGTTTCGGTTAAAATGTTTGACCTTTGATTATAGCGCCCCCATTAGGCCAATCAGTGTACTCTGTATGGATAGCTGGATGTGTGTAGCAAGAGCCCTGGATGCCTGCTATAGACACTGTCAGGTTACCTTCATCCATCATGCAGAGCTTAGTGTCCATAGCAACAAGTATACACATTTTACAGGGTGCATATTGTGTCTTCTTTTCTAGCTAGAACGTTACCCTACTTTGTACTTGTCATGCCTCACCAGTGCACAGTGGTCTTTGCCGTTTTGGTTGGTCAGGTCAGAAATGGTGGATGTAATGCTGGGACTAAGGAGCTGCTCTCGCTGGTCCAGGTAGCACTGGTGGATCTCATCTAGGAGTTGGTGGTATCTGGTGACATCAGTACAATGAAGAGGAGTTCATTTAGCACAGGTACACTACAAAAGCACTATAATAAAATAGGCTGACACTATTTTCATCATGCAGAGATCCAAACACTTACTCTGGAATCTTCTCAGCCCGCTGCTCCGTCTGTTCAATCAGTGACTGAAAGAAAAAAATAAGGCATCATGTGCTAATCCATCGTTTTATAAGAATTGCTAAATGATGTGCTGTATAAATTCAGATGATAAGAATAAAATAATATACTCACTCTGACTTTGGGTGCAGCTGCTCTAAACTTGACATAGTAAAGTGTAAAGGCATTGTCTGCATTGGCCAAGCCCAGTGGATCCTGGAAAACAGCAAGTGGTGTTTCAACATACTGGACCAGACACTATGCTTCTGTGTGTATAGCTGCTGGCTGGGTTGAAATACTGATTCCAAAACGGTAATATGGCTTTTCCTTACCCTTTTTGTTAATTGGCTTGTGAGATTATGCATAGTGTTCACAATGTGGCTCTTCATGAAGTGCATAGCTTTGGAAAGACATTGTTTAAACTTCGCCAGATAAACTGGGTAGTCCTTGAAATTGGGCTGCAATCAACAATAAACAGAGACAGTTTACATGGTGGTCACAGGCACTGTAGTACATTGACACAGCCATATTACAAGGGTATTACATATTACAAGTCCTGCTATAATTACTACAATTCAACAGTATACTGTGAAGGTCTTATTTTGATGTTAAAATTGAAAACGTCTCAGCACACTGTCAAAATACGTTAAACAAATTGTGAAATCAAATTTTGATTGAGAGACACTACAAGTTACTTACATGGGAAGTAACATACTCAACGCAGTCATCCAACTTTGACAGCATTGGTATAAAGCTTTCACTATTTACAGACAAGGTGGGCGAGTTCAATTTCTGCAGAGACAGAGAGAGAAAGCAAAGCTTGAAATGACTTTATATTATTAAACAATTACTGTGCTCCTGTTCTCGTGTTCCACTCTCAAGACAACGTTCCTGAACCACATGAACCAAATAAAATGTATTCTTCCAGAGTGTGAGAATGACTAAATCAAAAGCCATTATTTGCCCCTTATCAAGGTCCATTATTGTTTTGTTTTCTATGTACAGTATGTATGCATCCATCCATGCATTTGAAGATGGGGGAATGCAGGCCATTTAAAGAGCACAAAACAACATTAAACCTGCACTATGTAACTTTATATCATTTAGTCGTTTAGCAGGCCAAACTGGCAGCAAGAGGTAACCTTCTTTGTTAGCAGCTTCAGTCATCTTTAGGATAGCCGAGGCGCTAGAAAGATGGACTGGGGTGAAAGAGAATTATGAGGGGCTATTAGAGAGAACTGGGTAGGAATGAGGGGGGAAAATATATGAATATCTGTCATCTGAGTTGTATGTTGTTATTCTGGGACACAATTGTTGATTACATTCCTAAAAAGTCTGTTCAGTTTCATCTTCTTCTAGTTTTCCTTGAACCATTTGCCCTCCTTAAGGGAAAACAGCGAACTGATGCAACATTTAAAATACACACATTTAGATATTGAATGTTCTATGATGCAGAGTTACAAGGGCAATAATAATAATAAAGAACTAGATAATGTGGGGGGGGAAATGGATGAAAAAACAAATCCAACTTACCGTGTTTATGTTTTCTAACTCATTAAAGTATGACAACTTCTGCTGTATGCTCTCTGCCAGGTCAACAAGCTCCGACTACAAAAAAAGAGAAAAACAATAAGCCATGTTTGATAAGAGTAGGCCATTTAATTCTTGTTAAAAGAAGAATATCACTCAATTTAAATTCATCAAGTTATTATTTCTTCAATCTATATTTTACAATCTTTCCCAAGTCATTCTATACAGAGCAATTACATCTTACTGACATCAAAGGTTAATCTCTGCATACTTTGTATACGTTGCACTCATGATTTCTTTCATATCAATAAAGCTTGGGTTTACTGACAGCACATACCTGCTCTTTCAGGAGTTGTTCACAGGCCTCGTGCAGGGTGCCTGTCTTATTGGACACAAATAGGTACTGCTTCTGAAGGGAGTCCAAGTGCTCAAGAGCTGCACTGACATCTTTCAGAATAGCATTGCATTGTTCCTGGTAGCAGTTTAGATTGTCCCTGGTGTCCCTGAGGGACAAGCAGAAATATCCATTAGCTTTCCCAAGCAAAAGCGATGCAATAAAGTTATCTATTGCTTTGTACAGACTGCATGTAGACAACACAATAAGACATTCATATCAGCAAGGACTAGGGTGACGTTTTCAAAATAAAAGGCACCTGTATTTCGCGCTGTCATCCTGGTCCATTTTCGTCTGTAATTTGGCAAACCAGGAAAAAAACTGCAAAACAAATGGACATTCAATTATAATCATGCATCTGAGCTTTTGCGACATGCATCTGGCTACAGTACATGCTCTTGGGCACCTGTTGTGCGGTTTCTATCTTGTCGCTCTCCATGTCGAGCATCTGGAAACCCTTGAGCAGGACGTCCTCTGTTGAGGCGGGCACGGTTGTTGTGAACGGGGACTGCAAGGACCGCGACGACAGGCTGCACAAATCCTCAATGGGCAACTGCAAAACAAAGCAGAGCTCACCGTTTGCTCAGCGTATTTACCAGGCTTCATATCAGGCTGTTTGGCGTGGCGGAGTCCAGCACAAGTTTCTGTACTAGCTAGTATCCCGTCGTATCACTTTAGTGTTGACTTTAATATCCCACTAAGGGTGGTAATATAATACACTGCAAGCTACCAAGCAGCTAGCCTGACTGGCATTAGAAAGTAGCAGCCTTGTTAGCTAGCTAGCTGGCTTCGGTGTCACAGCTCACCTCTGAGGGAATAGAGAGGGTCTCGGAGGCAGCCCGGATCTCCAGGACAGAGTCTGTCTGTTTCTCTGTGAGGGGGGCCATGGCATCGGTGCGTCGATCCCACAACGAGAGTTTCTCACGCGTTTCCTTATCCGTGAGATCCAAAAGGGACTGATCTGTAGACGCCATCATCGTTTTGGACGGCACCAACAACGTCAGCAACACACAAGATACTTCCTGTTCCGGGAAAATGGGCGGGGTTTGTGGAGACGGATAATACGCTTCACGCTGTCACCAGTGTCCTGTTGAGAAAAGTAACACACTTAAGACCCCACTGTTTTTTATGCTTCACACAGCAGGAAGCATTCAGTCATTATGTCCCAATAAAAGTCTGTTTTTCTAATAGTAAGTTACATTCACACGAAAACCCCTTAATAAAGCAACTTTCGGACTAATAGTCCTACTAATTTCGACAAAATAAAGTGGAAAATCATCATGGCAATGTGATAAAGAATAAAGTAATCAATTGAGCCATGGTAAGGACAGGAATAGCCACCCACTGGTTTGAAATAGCTTATTAGGCCATAGGCTTGTTGGGCCAGCTGTAACGTTTTAATTTTTATATGTATGGTGATCAGGGTAAATTTTCTGCTTTGAACTCATAGCTTTTCTAAAGTATGAAGCTGATGCTCATTTTGATATAAAAAATAAAATAAAATAAAAAATAGACACTGACACTGAGACTACTGGCTTATTTTCACCAGAGCAGCTTGCAGCATCTTGCTCAGAAAGTTTGGAGACATCCAACATTATTTAATGTCAGCAAAAGAATCTTTGTGAGTATTAAGACTTGTCTCACTGGGTTTAGCAAGCAAATTCAGGTGTGTATCATCAGCAGAGCAGTTAAAAGAAATGACAATGAAAAATGATAAATGAGGGAATCTTGAGGTAGTCCGAACTGAGCTGAGGAAAATATAGCACTACCTAAGACCGGCAGACAGACAACATGATCAACAGAGTGCAGTAACAAATTCAAAGTTCAGATAAACAATACAGCACCACTAGGTGGAGCCCTCAGACATATTGTAATATGTCATTAGGTGATTAGATTTATTCTTATTTTAGAATCTACAGCTTTTAATTATACCTGTACATTACTTTCATGGAGGGTGTACATACTGTAAATGCAGAGTAAACCATCTGATCAAACTGCTAAAGGTAAGAGGTAAGAGGCTGACCTGCAGGTCAAACTGGAGGCAGAAGTTAACTTTGGAGTGATACTGGATCATGCACTTTATGATGATCTCACCTATAGAGGCACTTGTGGAGGACATCTCCAGTGGGCATGCTCATGATCCACGTTGAAAATGTTTTCTTCACTCCCCACATCCAGAACTTTCATTCTTTCACACACGCCCCCCCCCCCCACCAACAGCAAATCAGGGCCACATTTATACATCAGAGTCTTCTTCAGTGAATGTTCAGCCAACAAAATATTTGTTTTCGAACACAAACCGAGAATTGGCTTGACTTAATCAGGAAGTGGGTGATATTTTTATGGAAGCAATAGGCTATACAATGCCAGGAATTTTAGCCCTGTAATCATTGCCACTGCTATTGTTGTTATTAAATCTTATGGTTCTACTATGACCAATCAATAATAAGTAAGTGTAACACATCACTTTCTACTGTAGCACTTTGTAATGAAAAGTGCACTACAAATAAAATGTATTATTATTTAACAAACAACAACCTTGATGTTATGTAACTATAAACATAGGGTTTTATAAACATAGTCATAAACAAGCATAACCATAAACATAAGTAATTTTAAACTGAAAGTCAAAATACAGTTCTTAATCCTCAATCTGAACTACTGAATGCTTTTTGGACTGGACGACACCCCAGACAGATGTTTAACACCCTTGCCCCTGCTGGTTTTACTGTACAGTTTGCAGACCACCCTGGTTGGATCTTGGCTGGACAGTGAAGTGCTCACAGACTCTACTTGTAGCGCGATATTTATTCGGTGGGGGCAGCAGGACCGCAACCAGGCTGAACACACCCCTGATTAACTTGATTGTCTTTATTTTCTCAATCTATTTATTGATTAGGGATTGGATGCGGAATACTGGTGGCCAACAACTGGCCAGACGAGCTCAGAGCAGCAGACTCCACCGGGGGAAACAGACAGTTTTCCTCACCAATGCAAGCTAAGTTATCACAACAGGCAGACTATTCGTGTAGCAAACCCAGTTGTAAGTATAAGCCCGAACAAATAACGACAGTGCTAACAACATAAGCAACTAGCCCCGCTGTCATTAGAGAGAGGCAGTATTACGATTGATTTTCTGCCCCGCATCCCGTAAGATATAGGCCTGAATTACAAAAAAAGAATAACATTGGCCAAATTCGGGAGGGGAAAAAGTTCGTATAGGATGTATTACTTGTGTTTTTCCGAATATGGTATTCGATACATCTCTATCTTCAAGTATGCAGGGCACCAAACGAGAAAAACGACTTGGGGAACAAGAGAGTTAAGACATTCAGGACAGCTCCAACAGTGAAAACTCCCATGGTGATTTATAGCGACTTGCAGATAAGGTTGTAACGCCTACCATTGTATTGATGGAGACTTTTTCATGGAGCGTCTGCTCTGGTCTGGTGAGAGTTACTCTGGCATGAAAGCAGTGTGTGTTTGGAGACCACATGGAAGGTAATAGACACATATACTGATCTGTCTTTGAGTCTTGGATCCAATAGACATTGATAAGACAAGTGCAGTTTGAAGAAGAAGACATGTATTAAGATGTTGAATTATCACCTTGCCTTTGTCTCCTGCCTTAGTCTTATAGTGCTACAATTCACCACATTTGTAGGATAACATTGCATTCAGTGTTCACATGGCTGTCTATGCAATGGATGAATGAATTTCACTACTCAAAGGCCCATAAAACCATCTGAAAACCCTTTCTGTCGATTAGAAATCAGGCTCTCACTGCAAAAGTGACATTTTACTGAAGCAAGGTTTTCATCTTACATGAGAGGTAATTTAATATAGTGAGAACAGAAGTTTACAAGTTAATCAATTGTGCAACAAATATCAGATTTCTTTGTGGTGGTCCAAATTTGCTGCCACATGAATGCCTTTATTTGTAATCTTACAATCAACAGAACAGTAACAAACCACTAAAATCATAAACAAATATTAATGCATGTCATATTCCCATTGACCAAGGCATTATTTGCACATTCCTTAGTTTTCAGCTATTTCAGCCAAGCGAAGACATAAACAAAGTAATGGGACGTGAAACTCTTGAGGTGCAACAGTTTATTTATTAGAATGCATGTTCACAAAATTCAACAATTCAATAAATTCATCATATTGTAGAAGTGATCCAGTAGTTCTGGTGCTTTTGAATTCATCTGTTGAATGACATGTGTATTGAAGCAAAGATCAATTTCATTAACACTACATAAATTACGTAGTGACATAGTAACATAACAGTTTCAGGGACAATGAAACACAAAAATATGGTGGTGCAAGAAAAAGCTTAAAATCAGAAAATCCAAAATCAGAATCATACAGTTGTCAGTTATCATATTGTATAATAGGTGCATGTGTTGGCTTTTCTATGTGTGTGTTCCTTTACATGTAGAGAAGTTTGTAATATAGAGTCAATAGGTCTCGTTGTCATCGTCATCGTCATCGTCCTGCTTGGAGATGCAGCAGAATTTCAAGAATCTGTGGAAGAGACGTGCAATCCTTCTTTTCTTTGGCTTGACCACAATGTCCATCTGGGCTGGAAACCAAACAGAGGAAACCCATACCGTCATTGTGTAAATGTACTGTATGAAACAACAGGCTTCTAAATTGTTGGTGAGACACTGTGCAGCAGATAGATAACTTACCAGAGTGGAGCTCAGCTGTTGCTCCTCCCATCTGAAAACAGAATAGAATCATATACAAATGGTGAAATTACAGCTTCAACCGATGTCTTTCTAGATTGAAGAACAAATGGCAGAATGAGAGGATGTTGAGAATTGAGGACATTGAAAGTTACCCCAAAATTCTCCTTGTTTGTGCCCATCTGAGTTGCCTCCTCATCAGTCAGCATAGCTGTCTTCTCCTGTGGCTGTGTGTCAGCCTCGGGCCTTCCATAGGATTCAGAGGTAGGGCTCAGCTGAACGTGGGTGGCAGAGCGGGACAGCTTAGGTGGGACATGACCCAGCAGCTTTTCAGCCAACATGTTGGCTACCAGCATACTTCTCTCTGGGTCCACTGTGAAGGCCCCCAGGCCGAGGCTGAGAGAGGAGAGGAACCTGTTCCTGTAGTCCACATACAGACTGTCAGCTATGGGGCCACGGCCATCAGAGCTCTTAAGCTCTTCCAGCTCCAACATTCTGGTCTGGCTTGCTTTATCTGCAATGCTGCGGACCAGTGTGGAAATCTGAGCAGCCAGAGAGGAACAGTCTCCCATTGGAGTGAGGAGCTTCTGCAGGAACAAAAGCACGATGTCTTCCAGGGCGTCATCAGAGGAGTCACATGATTCTTCATCAGACTCATCATCTGTCTCTTCACATGATTCTTCATGATGCTCATCATCTGTGTCTTCGCATGATTCTTCATCATGCTTATCATCTGTGTCTTCGCATGATTCTTCATCATGCTCATCATCTGTGTCTTCGCATGATTCTTCATCATGCTCATCATCTGTGTCTTCGCATGATTCTTCATCATGCTCATCATCTGTGTCTTCGCATGATTCTTCATCAGACTCATCATCTGTGTCTTCGCATGATTCTTCATCATGCTCATCATCTGTGTCTTCACAATATAGTCCATCCCTCAGTGTGAGGATCTGCTGGACTACATGTTCAGCCATTGCTCTGCTCATCTCATGGGCCCTCTGAGATAGGGCCATCTTCATGTTGAACTTGCTTCCAAACAAACTGTGGAGGCTGCTGTGGATTTGGATCGCCATGTTGGGGATCTCTTGTGAATCCAGGTGCCAGTTGACCTTCTCCACCCTCTTGGACACCTTCATATCAGATCGAGCAAGCCTGTTCTCTACCTCAGCAATGAGGGACCAGTTGTGTAGCTCATTATGAGACTCAGTGTTTCCATCATATATCAGGGTAAGTGTCAGGCCAATTATATTCTTAATGGTGTCCAGGTGCAGCACTAGTTCCTGGGGATTTTCTGGTAGAACTGTGATATTTTGGGCTTTTGCCTTGCTCTCTGACAGGCAGCTGATGGTTTGGGGCAGGAGAGAATCTGGAGGTTTTTCAAACAGTTTCTGGACCTGGGCAGTCACTGATTCAGTGATGGTACTGATCAGGCTGGGGTTCCAGAGGTCCAGAATGCTGTTAATATCCTCAATGCTGCTGAGTTTATGGAGCCTACTTTGGACAGAGCGGACCATGTAGATCGCAGTGGCTCTGGAGTAGTAGACTCGGGTGTTTGGGCTCTTCAGAGTAGAAGGCAGCTGGTTCAATACCTCCAGCACTATGATGACAGCCAGGTCACTCAGGGCCATGCAGACTCTAAGATGTGTGGGTGGTAGCAGTCTCAGCAGCAGCCTTGTCACCAGGTCCACCACCACATCAGTTGACCACCACAACTCAGAGCATGGATGGAGGGACACTGTGCGTGAAATGGTCCTCAGACCTTTGGTGACCACAGATTTGACTGCGTCATCAGTACTGGAATTAGACACAAACACACAACGGTTGAGTGGCCCTTTATTGCGCTGGGTCGAGCTATTGACTCTTAGTCTGGTCTGGTCAACTAAAGTTTGTCTGTATGATACAGTACTGTGCAATGTAGGCCAATGTAAAAAGTCAGTAAAGCGAAGATGCTTTCAAAAATAATGAAATTAAAAGTTTCTAAATATCAAATAATTTACTATAAAGAGCAGTAATGTAAAGCAAAACAAAAAATAAACATCTAAGACCAAATCTGTATTAAAAAAATCTAGGGTGCCTAAGACTGTTGCACAGTACTGCATGCTACGACACTTGTTATGTGTTGTATTGTGCTTTTGCATTGTATTTTTGTTATGTTTTCATACTGTGCTTATTATGTTTACTTGTTTTATTGTGTGTTTTATTGTATTCTCTGTCTGCAGACCTAATCCAACACAAGTTTGAACCTAACTGAACTGAACCGATTCATAAATATATGATCTTATTCATGATGTGTATGAGCAAACCACATAGAGGGACAGTAGTATTAATGATAACTGACTTACAGACAAGAGAGGTCGCTTGAAGCCATGTCCTGACTAGTCGGACTGAGGTTTTCCTTAAACTCTCTGAAAGCGTGGATCTCCATGGTTCGCATCTTGAGTTTAGTGTTCACCCACAAAGTCTTAAAACAGAACAGAAGTAGGAGTGAAAGTAGAAATGGAAATATAATTTACAGTAACTAATACACTGCCTCAGTCACCATTCCCTCATCTCCTATCTCTTACCAACTCAGTGAAGTCGCTCCCTTCCTCAAATGTTGCACACCAGAGCCTTCAAATCAAAGAGAGATCCACTTAGCTTTCCTGTCTATGCACTACACTCGCACTAATCATACTGCCTTGAAGTGACAGCATCCAGTACATGAAACCCTGTCTGAACTCACCTCCCAGGGGTGTGTTTCGTCTCAGATATGAGCCAGTCACTCATGTCCTCCAGCACTAAGTGGCCGGGCAAAAGATCACCGGCATCACCGCTCAGGAGAACTAGAAACTGTTTCATCAGCGTTTTCTGCAGAGGGGAAACGCACACACGTGTGGGATGAAATGCTGAGCAGGTCACATCAAAGGCAGATTTTTAATGAAAAAATAAAAGATTCCTATCTTTACCTGGTGATGGAAACAGAGTTCATCCCAGCACAGCTCTACAGTGCTCAGATATTCAGGGCTCTGAATGTACATCTGGGAGAGGAAGATTGGGTTGCAACTTCAGGAGGTTTCACTAAAGACACAGTAACTTCACTAAACAATGTGATGTGAATCTTACCCGAGCAGATGCAGAAGCAGGCGTGGTCATTTTGTTCAGTTGTTCAGATATTTGGAGAAATTTCACAAGTATAATAGTCGCTCAGTAAACAAACGCAGGCACATAGGTGTCGATTTGGTACGAACTGATGATTCCAGGAGGATTCAGGCATTCCATAACTTGAACATTCTATTGTTGTATTGTTGCGTAATAATGAAGGTAACCCGCATCATCCATTGTCATAATGGATGATGCGAGTTATCATAAGGCCTTCCTTTACAGTGAAGATCAATATCCTGAAGTATATGTGTCTTTCTCAGTGAATATACTGTTTTTTTTCCTTTGCACTACAATCACTAGTCCTGTACACTTTTTCCCCTGTAGATTTATTTCTGTGCTACATCCATATCATTAGTGTTGTGATAGTTTAATAACAGTTGATCAAATAATATATTCTCATTTCTCTCAAAATCCAAGATCCTTTGTCATTATGTATGTCTACACAACGATGTCTATAGCAGTAATAACAATTGTAACAATGATAATAAGAAGAATATAAGATGATAGTTTGGGTTAAATTTAACTAGGCTTTGGGGTTATTAATAACAAGTTGAGTGGCCATATAACCCAATATGTTGAGTGAAAAAAAATAACCCACAGTTGGGAAGCTGCTATATCAATCCATGGTTGGGTTATGAGTTGGGCTATTTTTAAGCCATTATTTTTTGGTGAATATTTTTTCTTGTTTTGGCATTATACCATACTAGTAACACAACTAATGCTGAACACTAACTCACCTTACGCTTAGTGTGTGTGAGTTGAGCCAAAAGCAGCTTTTGTTTGGCTGCCAGTAATTTTGGAGCTGCAGCATCCTGTGGTATCCCATTAGTTGTTATGTACAAGACCTCAAAATAAAAGAGCACTGTGAGTAACACAGAATGATAAATAGTGTCTCAGTTGCTCAACTCTGCCAGGATGTTGCAGTTGGCCAGAGCTATGTAAACTCTGCACGGGGTCTGTCTTTGTTTAGTCGCATGTGTGTAAGATAAAGAAGTGAAAGAATAAAGGATTTACAGTAATTCAATTCTATTGTGTATGCAGATATGTTGTTCTGATACAATGTTGTATGTTGCAGTGGAATAGCAGCTAAAATGGAGAAATCAGATTATAATTTTCATGTTTGCTGATACTGCCTATGACGAATTCATTTCAAACAAGTCACTCTACAAAATCAATGTCCCATTGTCTTGAGCCAATACACCCCAAGACAGTATAAATTTCATCTGCAACATTTTATATGTGATCAATTAATACTGACAAAACATTTTCTTTTCCAAGGCGTATCTTATTATCAGTTCGCTTGTGTTTTAACCCTACTGTTCCCTACATTGTGATGATGATAAATACCACGTGATTATATGAATCGAATTCAATAAAACTGGATTTTAGTTCCTACACATCCCCCAAACCAAACAGCAAGCGTCTTGGTGGCATCATATGGAGCAAGCAATGTTCATGCACTAAACCTCTTGTCATGATCCATGCCTGCAGGGTGTCTGCTGGGGAGGTCACAGTGAGTTCAGATTTTTTTTTTCTGGTCTACTTTAGTTGAAATGAGGCCCTGCGATATTCGAGCCACGTTACTCGAGGACAAAAAGAGATGTCAGAGCAAATCTTGTCAGAATTTGTGCATTGTTCAGGATGGTGCTGAAATGAGCAATACTGACACTTTCTCAAACTGTGGTGTTGTGAATGTTCAAGCATTGATAAAACATCTTTAAGTGTACAATCTATTAAACCATCAACTTAATAAGCATAGCTTTAAACATACAGTACTTCTTAAAACAAGAGGGGAAAAGTCACGCTGATAATCAAATGAAATCACTTTTATTACATCTTGCACACAGAGAAACTTATATGTGGAATGGATGGTGCAGCGCAGGCTTGATAACAAGTTGGAATGGAATGAGGCCAGCATGAGGAGAAGGATGATCTTACTAATGTTGACGTTGTTTTTTGTCTGTTCACAAAATAATCTGTACTATTGCATTTACAAATAATAAATATTTGAAAATCATTTCAACATCGATTTCAAATTTACATTTCTAAGAGAAACCTACCGTTATCTAATCTATTTCTTTACACCACTGAGTGTTTTTTTTTTTACAACATTTGGAGCTAGGTTTAGTAGTGGCAGGCTTTGTGCGCTCAAAGTGCTAAGACTTAAAAAATACTTTTAAAAAACGTGAAAATAGTCTATAAATATTTTTTTTTTATTACATATATATCCCCCAAAATACTAAAAGTATCATAGAGCTTTCAAAAAACAGAGGATACATGACTTATGCTATAGGCCACTTCTGTCATGACATGACATCAACACATGCAAATAACATGGAAACAACTCTCAGTTAAATTTCAAATAATACCCATAATTTCTTGTAAGCAAACCCTTAAAACCAACCAGCAGAGTAATGTACATGACTGTGCAAAGCAAGAAATAGATCTGCACGTGTGTAAATCATTAAACTTAAATAATTCTAAAAAGATCAATTAACTTCAACAACAGCTTGACTAGAATTACAGGCCTGGGAGGCTTGCTGGGCTGTTATTTCTCGTCTGTTTTCAGCTTGCCAAAGTGTGTGTGCGGACCAGAACCGGACTGGTGTGGTCTTTCTGCTAATTGCGGCAGTCTGTTCCCTCTAAGTGATCTGGGATGGGCAGTCCCGTGAGGACTGTTAAACACTTGTTCCACAGGTTGAACACGGGGCAGACTGGCTGGGCGAAGGCGATGTCGAAGGTATACAGGTGTTGAGAGCCGACAGCATCGTAGAAAGACAGAGAACCGGAGTCGTAGTCCAACAATACCCCAACGCGCCGCAGGTGGGGGGAGGGCTCGATGGGCATCTCCTTACTGTTGTGACGCACCACCCAGGAGTTGTTGCAGCGAGAGAGCACCCAGGAGGCTGAGTTCTTGCCGACCCACTCGTGTTTCGGTGCTGACTTGTAAGCAATGCCCACTGCAAACCTGAGCACCGTTAGAGAAAGACAAGTTTAATACGGTGACTCTGAGCTCAATGACTGAAACATGATTTTCCACAATAAAAGACACAGGTTAATATCTTTTACCATGTGCTTCCTCCTATCAGAGCCTCCCAGTAATGGCGGCCGCTGTCGATGTACACGTTGCCTGTGACGCCATAGCTGCTCTGGCTGGTGAAGCGCTCCTGAGCGTGGCTCTTCTTGGACGATACCTCATCCCTCTCCACCGTCAGGTTGTCATGGGACACTTTAAGCTTCCGGTGAGCAGACTTTGAGTCCAGCTTGAATGGCTGACCTACAAAAAGGCAGAAATTTGAAACTTCCTTTTTGTGGGCTTGTAAAGATGCATTGTCATTTCCATGATATGATACCATATTAGTATTGCTGTATAGATGCTGAACGTGACGTACTATTGGTCTTGAGCCTTCCAGGTTCGCTGCTGCGGTTCCCAGCCTGGTTTATGGCCTTGACTATGAAGACGTACTTGGTGCCACACTGGAGCCCGTGCACAGTGTAGTGGTTTTGCTTGATGTTCGGCACTATCATCCAGCTGTCAGCGGAGTTGCACAAACCTGCAGCCCAGACAGACAGACGATCGATGAGAAACGACCAACCAATGAATCTAGTTAGTTTTGTTAGCCGAGTTAGGGCCCCCTTCAGTGTTTGAAATCAATATTTGGGTCAATAAAGTACAATTGAATATATATTTTTTCAACCTCCTATAGCGGCTATTTCTTGGAAATGCATCACCCATCAAATACAATAGCATTACCACTCCACCATAGTATTCTTGGGCACTGAGGCAGACTGAGGTAAATTGCTTGATTGAGCATGCCCTGACCTTGTTAGGGTGATCTATTCAAACAATCTGCCAGGGGATAACATTGAGCGTGTGATGTCCAACGTGATGTGAATCCAGTGTGACTCAGCCTTTATTTTACTGCCTTCCTCTGCCCTAGATCAGTCAATTACAAAGTGTATTTTTCTAGCATCTTGTTACCCTCAAAGAGGTAAGAGAGCGGAGTTCTGCTCACGCGCTGCCAGGAGAAATACTTTTTCTATCTGGATAATGTAACAAAGCCCCCAAACAATTTAGAGTAAATCCCTTTCAAATCCCTCCTTCATGGTCATTGATGATTTCTGCAACAAACATTATACTCCCATGAGGAGATCTGAACATGCAACTTACTGACAACGTTCGCTTGGCTGGTGAAGATGGCGTACTGAAGTTCATATGAGACAACACAGAACTCATCGTCTGACGTCCAGTGAACAGTGATCGTGTCATATGAAGCTGTACACAATTCCTCGCGGATTACTGGTGGATTTGGTGCTGCAATGGGAAAACAAAGCCAAAAGTTGTTTTAGGACGGCAATCACAGTTGAGGGGATCGTGTTATGCATAGAAGGAAAACAAACAAAATACCCACAATCAGTTGCAGAGACCTGTTTTGGTGAATGGGGCCATTCATTTTTTTTTTATTATGACAGCTTTGTGTCCTTTAACAGAGTTAGGCTGCAGTCCCTCAAGCTATCACACAGCCACAGCCCCCATGCAGAGTTAAATACACCATGCACAATGTGCTCTAAGCCTGAACAGTCAAAACCTATTTCGTTCATTTCGGTATGAAACCGAAACTGCAGCCTAAAATCTTTTGAGCATTTAAGTTTTGTCTCACTTAAAAGTAGCAGGGACATGGCTGAAATACAAGCACTCTGGTGGCCACCGATGCTTAAAACTTCAAATTGTATGTATGCATGGTAGCGTAAGGACATGTAATGTACTGTTTGGATAAAAGCACCATGAGACGTGTTGTTTTTTGTGAGTGCGAGCATCTAAAATTATAGGTTTGAAGCAGCACAGTGATGCGTCTAATTGCTAAAAATGATAGGTAAACCAATCTCATCTGGCAGTCACACCGAAAGAGATAGAGCACGCTAATCCACAGATAGGCTTTGTGAGAAACAATAAAATATCATGTGCTTCACTTGCAACACCCCACTCACCTGTGAGGTAATCCAAACTTTCCAGCATCTTCTTCTCCTTTGAGAAATCCAAAGCGAAGGTATCGAACGTGTCGTTCAGGTTGATTTCTGGTATCAGGATTTGAGAGGACGCTGTTGCCATGGACACTCTGAAACGCAAGAGTCCATCATGTCAGTTTTCTATACTGCATAAATCCACTGTAAGATACTGTTGCGATTCACTCCACCTGTTCCCTCACCTCTCGCAGATGCTTTTGGCTGTCTGTAGGAAGCGGGCGTGGTCGGTCTCCTTGAGGGTTTGGTCGGCATGAGTAATGAGGGAGGAGGACCTCTCGATGCACTGCTTGCAGCTGGCTACCTGGTGGGCTAGTTTCCTCAACCGCACAGACTGTAAACAAATAAGGAGCTGTTGAATAGCTTGGTAGGTAACCTAGGTAACCGACCAATAAACTCGCTACTGGATAGAAACTTCTCACAACCTGTCAGATGCTCTTTTTTATTTTACCTTGAAATGTGAAGAAGTGCTGAAAAAGGACACCCAGCTTTATCTATTTGTCAAGTATAAGTATAAGTATTCTACAAGACACATGAGCTCGGCTTGGTAATGTTTCTGGGATTAAAATGGAATTTCCCGCTGACCTAAGATGTGTATTTGCAAAAGAGGCCTGCATAACATTATCATGGTAACCCAACCCTCCTATCCGTCCCCTTGGGAAGGAGCCTGCCCCCCACTGGCCCAGAGGCAGAACGCAGCCTCACAACCTGACAAGAGGCACGGGGCGAGGAAGGAAGCAGTCCTCCTCCTGAGAGGGGGATCACAGGAAGCAGGGCTGATTGTACTCTGACACTGAACATGGCACAGCATGTCACAATCTCTCTAATGGCATCTAATGGGGGGAAAGGGAAGGGGAATGATTCAAGAGGCAAAGCACATTTGCTTCAAATGCATGGACACTGTGCCAAACGTACTCCCATTATAAGAGGGCTAATACTGAGCACAGGACAAAACAAATCAATTAGCTCTGCAGTCTGGTCTTTCAAACCAATGAGCAACTGAAATAAGTGCAACGCAAATGAAATCGTGCATCCAAACAAATATGTCGACTTATAGTATACATTTGCCCCTGGAGCAATACAGTAATATAGAAAATGAACACAATGTCTTTCAGGCAGCTCCAATGCTATAGCTACAATACATTAGCCAGCTTTCTGAGCCTTGGTGGTCAGAAAGAGAGGATGAGTGTTAGCGGGCCCACTCTGAGAGGTTGGACAGCCTGCCCTCTTCACTAACTCATCAAAAACCATTAATGAAATGTATATTTTCCATGCAACAAGGACAAACAAATAAACAAACAGTACTTGAATCAGGACATAAGGCGCAGCTTCCTATTCCGATAAAGATGATAGATTTTAGCAACAGCAAAAAAATAAAGACGTTTGAGTTGTAAGCGAGCTATAGAGCAGCAAAGGTGATAAACAATACCTTGCCCTCCTTTATCTTGGTGGCTATGATTTGTCTTCTCTGCTGTATGATGTCAATCAGCAGGTCACACTCTTCAAGCAGCTTGTTTTCTTGTCTCGATGCATTTACCTATGGAGGACACAAGAACAGTTAAAAGACAGTCAATAATGGTAGTGTTTGGTGATTGATTTCATTTGACTACATGGTATATGTATGTTCTTTTAAGCAGATCCTGGTTGCACATGTTATTGACTGCATAAAGTGGCAGAGGCATTTTTTTCAAATCTTGAAATTCTTTGATCAGGCCCCAGGTGGCAATCAGCAAACCCTGCTCATAGTCGTTCGCCAGCTAGTTGCTCACATCTCTTTGAAATCCACTCACACTGTTACATTTCAAATTGAGTTTGCTTCAACAGCCATGTGTCATGCGGTGGGAATTTTTGTTTTTGTTCCAAGTAAGTAAGCGTTGCCCCGCGTTTGATATCATTTTCAGTGATCCTAAAGGGAAACTGAATGGTAGTGACACACTAACAAGCATGCGTGCTTCCTGTTACAATGTTCACAATGTTAAGCTGTCATAATAGATTGTTAACAGTATATTACGAGGTGCCTGGTGAGGTGAAATAATGAACAAAAATTAATTTGCTCTGCTAATCCTTCAATGTACTAACGTGATAGGCCAGGGAGTGACATGATCATACCTACTTAATGTGTTCACTGCCAAGCCCACTGAGTGCACAAATAATAGACCTACATTTATTTTACTTATGAGTTAGAGACCGCTTTAATGAACATCCTTACCTCCACATGTTGGCAGGTCTGGATAAGTTTGCCCATTAGAGTTTCCAACTCATTGGTCCTCTTGATTAGATTGCCGAGGTTGGAATCCAAGGCTTGCTGCAAAGCAAAAATTGACAAGCAACATTTCATTACGTGTTACACCTCGTCAAATACCTGCATGAATCTTTGAAGAGAGTGAATGGGATCGCGAGGATCATATTGTTGCCACTGGAACTATAGCAAAGAAGAAGAAGAGCTATCAGACAACACTGCCACTGGATAATGACTCGCCACATTTGGTCTCTGATCAGTCGGTAACCCCCAATCCATCCTTTCTGCCAAAGCTCCCAGCATGCAGCCTGCTGAGGCTTCAAAGCCTAGAGTGAGAGCATCTGCTTGAGATTTATGCGACTAAACCCCGGCTGCGTCAATCACCTATGACTCATATCAAAAGCCTGTGTCTGGAACTGCATGTCTTTTTGTAATTGGGTATACATACAATATATCACAATGTATATATTATGATATAAAGGCCTATTCTGTTTGGATTAACGTTTGTTTTCCTGGGGATTATTTTGTGGAACAGACAGACAGGCATGAGGATGGTAGATGCCAATTATTTGATATCTGAGAGGTTTACATAATAATGGTATGTAATGCTAGATGTTGTCATTACACTCCATTTGTTGATTGAGTCATGCAAGAGTAGACACACATGACCTTTGCATTGCAGAAAAGTCTCCCCCTTTTTCAAATTTCCCTTCATCAACACAAATAATCCAAATAGTTTGGATCCCGCTAGTGAAGAATTCAACAAACAGGTAAGAGAGAGTTGTCGAGATCTAAAGGTATCGAAATGAGGTTAGCAAATAGCGTGTGTGTGTGTGTGTACACACACTATTTCACATTTCATAAGGTGAATGCGTCAGTGTGCACTAAAATAGCAGCGTTTTTATTTAACTGCTCTCACAAATATGATTTATTTATATGGAAGAAGAGGTGATGAAAGCCATTTGAATTGTTCAGTAGATGGTGCAGGGCAGCGCCGCAGCAAGCGCCGACTTCCTGACAACTGAGATCTAAAAGCTAAAAGTTGCTGCAGTGTGGCCCATGAGACATTGCAGAGTAGAGACCCTCTGACCTGTACCTTTGTCCTGCAGGGTTTCCCCATGTCAGTTTGTATTTTAGATTCAATTACAAAGACTCCTCCACTGCATCTGTGATACCACCTACCCTGCAGGTTAAAACATAGGTGGTACTTTATGGAAACTTCAAAAAGTCAAGACAGCAGGCCAATGTGATTTGCCTCTGTTAACCACTGCTGTACATCAGGCCATGTGCTTCACTGTGTTCAGTTGACTGGTATTTAATAGAAAAAACAACTTTGCTCTATGCATTTCATACCATATAGCATATTCTACTTCATCAAGAGATATTGAAAAACACATGATACACATATAATAGTCTATTCAAGTGAAGAATGCATTACCGAGTGCATACCAGTATACTAGAATAGCACGCTATCATGTGTGTTTCTGAGACTCGATCAAAGCTTCAACCGTCCTCCCAACAATGTGAAAACAATTGGCAGACCTCTCACAGAGCCTATGGTGCTCACGGGGTGAAATTACAAACACTGACACAGGATAAAATTTCAAACGTTGACACTGGATAAAATTCCAAATGCCGAAAGTGACCTGCCAGGTCTAGGGGAGGAAGGAAGAGAAAACTGGCCAAACCAAAGGTGTGGGACCAAAAGCATTCCCATTCAAAGAGGAAGCTCCTATTCCTTTCCTCTCATCAGTTTTAAATGACTTTAGGAAAGGAAAACTCCATCAGAGAGCACTGTCTAAACATGGGGAAAGCTTTTTTAGGTGCATTGAGAAATCCAGTACACCACAGACCCCTTTCTGTCTCTTTCTGTTTCTCATATCTGCTCTAACTCTTTATTTATTTATCAGGGACTAATAGTAGAATGTAAAGTGATGTGACATACAGATGATCTGCAGTAAATTAAACATTTGATTATTGAGGAACTTGTACCCTCAGAGATGTCACTAAATACACCAATGATACGTAAGACTTTGCTAAAGACTTGTGAAAGCCTGTTAGTATGTGAGACCAAAATGGAGTGTACCACATGTAATTAATGTTTCAGTGAACCTTTCTTTTTTTATTCATCACCACACACACACACACACACACACACACACACACACACACACTGCACAGACACAATACAACATGCCTGTTCAAGTTGAAAAAGACCAAAATTTAAAATGTTTTTAAAAACACTATCCCTTTGTGTGGGAATTTCTGAGACATGTGTGAGACTGTAGCTGTGAAAACACCAACAACCAACCAGCCAACAACTATGAACAGCAGCTGATCACCACCTGGGTCCTGTGTGCGATGAGATGGGAAATTCTGTTTGTGGCTTGTAAGGATTATTAAATTCTGCAGTCAACAAGGTATGCAACCATAATCTGCTTAAATTAAGATGAAATGATAGAGAACATCCCTTTCTAAAATCAAACCAATCATCAAACTTTGCCATTATTGACTGTCTACCAACTACCCCTGTGTTCTTTCAAAGTAAATCCACCGAAACAAGAAAACAAGCTGTGTGACCGTGTGACCGTCTGATTGACATTATAGAGCAGAGA
The DNA here is from genome assembly GCA_034670405.1 of Hoplostethus atlanticus. Lineage (NCBI taxonomy): Eukaryota > Metazoa > Chordata > Actinopteri > Trachichthyiformes > Trachichthyidae > Hoplostethus > Hoplostethus atlanticus. Next base: position 4,121,865 of record JAXDDX010000030.1, read on the forward strand.
AGACAAATCGTATAGCCAATAACAATCTATAACCAGATAAAGGAGGGAAAGGATTTTGCTTCATCGCCTCTTGCAAAAATAAGTCAGGATCAACAAAGACCATTTCATTTGTCTGGCTCTACTGAAGAGAGTTGACATCTGCCAACGTCATTTAATCATCTGGAAGCTGAATTTATAGAGGAAAACCCGAGGAACGATTTAATTGCACTCATTAACTACATCTGAAGAATAAAAACACGATCGACTCCCACAGTAGAATCTAATACACCACTGCACACATGCATAGCCGCCTACTCTATGTCTCATTACCTGCTCTAACTGGCTAACCATGTACGTCAGTGTGGAATGTATTTGCTCCTACAAAATAAGGTAGAAAAAGCGCCTTGAAAAAAATAACATTCAGATTTACTCAGTAAAATAAATCCTGAATCCCTGAATGTGGAATGGTAGAAATGATGCTGTGAGATCACCTGGTCTGCCTCCTGGTCTGAATGATCACCCCCCTCACTGAGATAGCGGCCGGGAGATCTCTGCACAATGACAGCACGATCAGACAAAGGAGACAGGTTAAGACTGATGCTCTGACCTAAATTACCAAAGTGCTGCAATCTATGATTACTGTATCCCAGTTTCACTATGACCAGGCATTTGCCATCAGCCATTGTGAGAGAAAGGAACAGGCACACAAGGGTTTTGGATATCCTTTGTGGTACAGCAAACCCTTTGTGTGAGTCATGCATCAACATTGTGGGTATTTGTGAAAATAAGGATGGTCCTACTTTAAATTCCATGCAGTGGACACCATGCAATTCCCAGAATACACCTTGGGATGAACTGGGACACATTTAACAATGGAATAATCCTGAAGCTCTATCCAGTAAACTGATTAAAGACATATGGCGAAATGAAAACAGTACATAATTTTGATGATTTGAAAGAATTCCGCCTTGCTTGCATTGTGTTAAATGGACTAAAGCTAAGCAGCAATTTTGCTGAGAAAGTCTTAACAAATAAAAGGCAGTTGCACGGTTGCCTTGTAATGGACCATTAAATGGTCCCGTGAGTTTTCTGGAACCACGATAGAGTCCCATGGCGTGTGCTGGCAAAATACCGCCACACAAAGACCAAATCTCACCCTTATGACAGGAGCCGATTCAAGTCTAAAATGGAAGGAATGCATGGCCACCTTTTTGGATGTTCCAGCTAACAGCATCTTGTTGTGCCTCATTAGCGTGCGGCCATGTGAGCAATTCCACTTCACCCTAAAAACAATCTAGACCCTCACAGAAACAGAGTCTCCAACTGTTTCAAAAAGCTTTTGCTTCTCTTGTATGTTATTCACGTGTTTAATACTGGTGCATTCCTTATGTAATGTAATCTTCATTTGCTAATGCTGATGCATGCATTACTATAATCCTAACTGAGGGATTAATGGATTCATTTTGACTGCTATAATATAATACTTGCTTTTGAAGGCAAGTAAGTCTATACATACAACTGTGTAATGGCTATCATAGGACAGTACCATTGTAGCTTCAATGTTAGCCTAGAGATAAACCTTGCTTGCAACCATGCTTTAAAACAGATCCATTCCATGAAAGTCTTAAATTCTAATTTAACAAGCAACATACAATTTGATTTGAATTAAATAATTGTCAGATCATCTGTAGAAATAAGAATTTCCTATTCACTAAAGGGCCTGGATAATATAATAATATAAAGTCAACAGTTTTCACTATATTCTGGGTTTTACACAAACCCAGTATGGTATATTATGATTTCCTGTAAAACAGTTGGTTAAGCTGGAGTGTTCATCACTGTGAAAAGCAATCAATGATTTTTAGTCTAATGTTTAACCAAAGTCTAACCTTTGCACACAACAAACTAATTTCAAATGTACATTATCACCCCAAAAAATTTGTATTGCCACATTGCCATTTTATTTAACTTCTATTTCATTTCTTTTTGATGATAAATTGTGAATTTGGTGATAACTTGTGATTTCTCTAAATGCATGACAACATTTCTGCATCGCGAAACCCAAGCAGCTGAATTTCAAGCCCGATTGAGATATTTGCCGTACAATGGACATACGACCAAATCACTATCGGCTTACTCACTTTTAGTATGGAATAGAAGCTGAATAGAGGTTTGGAAGGAATGCAGAAATCGGCCTTGTGCTTTGTGGGGGGCGAAGATTGGTGGAAGCATTTTTCAGTGTTTCACAATGAATAATTGACCTCAAGCTCCCCAAGCATTCCTCTGACCATGCACAGATGCACTTACCTTGAATTTCTCGTATCGGTCGCTGAGGGCTGCTACTTGGTGGTCCCGGTGACGACCGACCAGTTTACACAAGGCACAGATCAACTGTTCATCTGTCAGACAGTACATGTTGACCTTCTCATCCTCGTGCTCTAGGCACATAAGCCCTCTCAGGTGGGAGTCCGGCAAGGGCTCAATTAAACGATGGCCCGTGAAGGGCTTCTTGTTGGGATGTGTGGCCTTAAGGCACTCGTCGCAGTAGGACACTTCACAGGTGACGCAGGTCTTCACAGCATCCTGCGGAGGGTCCTGCTCGCAGAACTGGCACTGTACCCTGTCACTGGGAGACGTCATGGCCTTGCTGTCGGGGGCGGCCCGCTCGCGGCGAGTCTCGTTAGGAGAGTTAGGTCCACTCAGGGAAGCCTTCTGGTAGCGGTCGATGATGTTCTGCAGCGTAACGTTGCGTTTGAGTCCCTCTAGGCCCCTCTGGTTGAGGGTGATGACATAGCGACAGGTTGGGCACTGGAAGGCGCTGATAGACTGGATTGGCTCGCTAGGGGTGCAGTGGGAAACCAGGATACGATGAGCACAGTTAAAACACAGGCTGTGAGCGCAGGGCAAGAGCAGTGGGTCCTCAAAGAGCTCCAGACAGATTGGGCAGGTCAACTCCGACTCCAGTGTTTCCATCTTCAGGCAAAACAAAGCGGTGTTGTCAGCGAAATCCAGGGAAGCTGATCAGCTATCTGCAAAGATGACATTGAAATGGATTAGAAATGGGGGGGGCAGTTATGAAAAGGGTTCAACTGTGGGGGGTTGTCAGCTTTCCTTGAATAGAAATTAATGAGTGGCCCTGCAACATGTCCAGTCTTGGAGGAACTGACGCTTAGTTTTCTTGACTTGAGAGTGAATAAAACTCTTTATTTTCAGGTGTTTTTTGATAATAAAGACCAAATAAGTTGTCTTGTTTTCATAAATTCTATCATTTGCAAAGGGAAAACCAAAATTCACCGCGGACCAAAAGTTAGGGAAAATGGGACCGAGTTCCATTTTCATTGCAAATTTCATTATAAATATAATAGAAATATTTGTAAGAGATGACTTATGATGGAAACGAAGCAAATATATGGCAGAAAATAGAAAGCGGGCAATAAAATACACAAACAAACAAACAACACAAGAATACGCCCCTGCATGTTTTGATCTCAGAATTCTGTACGGTGCCGTTCTGGTGACTCGTTTGCAGTGGGCATAAGAATAGTCTCGCCTGTCTCCATGTGTTTCTCTCTGCGGTGTAGTGCATAGGCCAGCAGGCCAGTGAGGACTGACAGCTCAGTCAAGCAGAAGCCTATTGCCCTGCCTACTCATGGCTGAGGCTCCACACTATCACAGACACTGAGCCTTTGTTCTAGGCCAGTCAGACACCCCAGCTGCGAGTGGACGCGCTGTGCCCACAGCGTCTCCCTATGTGAACTCTCTACCTCCACTCATTATGTGTGAAGAAGGCAAAAGCTCATTATCAGGCCAGTCGGGCACAAGTAGCCTTTTGAAGTTCTGAGCATACAGCAATTACCTCTGGGGCTCACAGACCTGGGTTTGTTCCTTCCATTCTATTCAAATCCGCAGAGGCGTTCGCGTATCCCACTGTACTGCCCGAGACAAGAGACAATAGTTGCACTTGTCTCCTGTGTCGGTGATGCATCTGTGGGTCTTTGTTTCCACGCTATTGTGTTCTTAACGGACAAAGCGCCGAATGCAGGTGTCGACAAGCTATTAACGGGGATTGAAAACATTCCCTCTATTGCTTCTGCTCTGCGCAGTTCTGAACAAAACACGTTGGATAACAAAGACGTGGCACTGATTTGATGGTTTTAGAGCTTGTACTTTTGTTTTGTTTTTTGTTTTTTTGCATAGTTTCAGGTTTTGTAGTTTTATCCAGTTCAGTTTAATGGGTAGTTGTCTAAGCATCTACTTTGAAATCTGATCCATATTATTCTAAATAATATATGTGTACTGTAATCTGTACTGGTGAATAATATCATGCATACATTCATTTAAAAGTTTAAAATCAAACTCATTTCTACAGAGTAACAAAACTGTGGCACGCTGAAGTGGAGTGGCTTCCAAATGTCCGCTTCGTCCTGAAACTATTCAATTATTTGTCCAACTTTGTATCTATACTTTAAGTTTTTTTTAGTTTATGAACAACAAACACATATCACATTATTACTATATAGCAGTCAGTGTCCTAGCACAGGTCCTGTCACGTGAAAAAAACAGGCCAGGTAAGTCGAGAGTGACTTACCTGGCCTGTTTTCAGGCATGCAGAGTTTCAAAGTTCATAACAACAAGAGTTTTGCATGAAGAGCACAATGCAAAGGTACAAAGGAAACTAATCACAAACTCTGATGTCATCATCTACAATTAAAAAGCCCTGGAGTTACAAAAAGCTTGCAAAAAAAACTGCTTTACAGTCGCAGCACCTTACAGTACGTACTCCTGAAAGCTGTCCCATTCATACATAGTTTACTTTACCCACCGATGGATTTCGCCCCACTTTGCACTGCCGAGACATTTCGCTTGAGGTAAGACTTCTGACCCGAATCATGAAAGCATATTTATGACAACAAACACAACAGCATGCTGTGCAGACAGGGGATCCAGTTGGTACAAGTCTCCATAAACCAATAATCCTGCAGCAGAGCTGTCATTAACCAAGAGATTGAGCAAGAGGCAGCAAGCACAACAGGAAAAGCTGCCCGACAATTCCAGGAAAGCCAGCTCCACCTACAGTTGGAGAGCTGGCCAGTCCTGGAAGTAGAGGAGAAAACACGGAGAGAGGGGGGGGGGAGGGGAGAGAGAGAGGGAGAGGAGAGAGAGAGAGAGAGAGAGCCCGGATATAAGCAGAGGCAGAGTTCTGTAGAGCCCCGGCCCATGCCCTCCCAGGCAGGTTAGTATCCTCCCGGCCCTGCCCATTCAGATATTCAAAGCGCCGGGATCAGTTTCCAGTTTCCCTCTGTGACCATCCCTCCGCCTCTGTAGCAACACAATGCTGCCCTGTGCGGTGGAACTTTTCTTGGCTATGCCACCAGGGATTAAAAAAGAGAAAAGCTGAACACACAAATGCACACACACACACACACACACACACACAGCTGAGAGGAGACGGAGCCCGGCTGGCAGCCTCGGAAGTGCGACCATTCAATCCGAACACATCAGAGCAGCTCTACACTGTAATGTAAAGTCACTTCAGGTTTAGTCCTTTTCCCATCACGCTCCTGAAAGCAGAAAAAAAATGGGAACACAAAGCATTCAGATTTTCAACTGAGGATAAACACTACATAACATCATCTGCCATATCCAAGTCTCTCCCAGTTTTCCCTTGTGTGGGAAGCACTGAGGTGCCATCTGCTTACCATGTGCCTCTACTAACAGCCACACCCCCGCTGTGCCCCATTTGATTTCTCCTGTCATTCAAAGGAGCCCTCAGAATGAATATCCTTTCCGACAGACAAATGCATACTGTAGACATTAAAGACGTGCCCAAGTTCAGACAAAGCGGCGGGTGTGAGCTACATTGCTTGGTAGATGAGCATGGGAATGTGAATGGCATTCACCAGGCTTCTTCTAAAGCCTCCAGCTGGGAAGGAATGCCCTCCTTAGTGTCAGGGAAACAGCGAGGGCTCATCAGCGTGAGTACACTTTTGAGGAGAACCAGAAAAGGGAACTTAATGAAAGAACGTGAGGACCTTGGTTTATTCCAGCCAGGCCTACTCTTCTTCTTCTCTGTTTTTTTTTTTACCTTACAACACAAAATACAGTAGTTTGCAAGTTTGTGCTACGATTTGATTTGTAATGATAAGAATTTGATTTGGAACAATAAAAAATACATGCAAAGCCTTAGGTTGTATTATCTTTGATGATGACAATTTTCTGTCTGCCCAAAAACTAAAAAAAAAAACAAGTTTGGATCGACATCCATCAGCCAAGGCTGGAAGAGTTCAGTGTCTGCAGTTAGTAATAGTAATTTATGGTCAAAGAGAGCTTTGTATGCTTCCCTCCTCATTACATCGGTATATAATTTTTTTTGCAGTGTGGCTTACACATGATTGCTGTACTGCAGTACAATAAACAAAGGTGTGTTATGGTGAGATAGGAAAGGTGTTAAAACTTGCCTTAAGCCATAGGCACTTAACTGGGCGGGGCGTCGTGAAACCATGAAGTTCGATAGCCCATTTAAACGTTTGGATTTTACTCGACAAGCAAGTAATTAGTCATTTAGAGATGAAACATTACATTGTCCAAGATAGGAAGACAATTTCCTGTTCAAACACTTTTTAATCCATTTGGTCGCAGTCTTTTTATCGCCCCTTAATGATGGCCGTGATCCATGTATTCATCAATTGAAAGCGGGTGTTTGCTCTTATTCCTCTTTCCTGGGGCAGACACCTAACACGTTTATCTGTAATCCTGTCTTCGCAGTGTAGCTGTGACCAATGTGTGGCCTGTTGCTGCTCCCTGAAGCAGCCGCCTCAATGCAGCGGCCCACTCAGGCCAAATGTGATTTACAGCTGTGGCAGCACAAGCCAGATGATTAGACAGGCTCTAATCTGCCTGATCTGCAACTGCACACATTACTGCGATTATCAGCAGGAGCCCGGTCCTGACCCACATTCACTCAGATGGGACTTTGCGATTTCATTTTGTAGTCGACAAAATGTAAACTGTTATCGAGGACAAGTTAATCACAAACCCAAACATTTACTTAACTTTGAGTTGAGACCTCATGTGCCAAGTAGGATTACATGGGAAAGTATGCCGGGTTTTTTTTCTGTGCCTTTACTTGGCATATTCACATGACAGTCAGTGTTTCCATAAAACTTGAATGAAGGTATGAGACTACAAATCAACTATCAATTCAGAAGCTTGCGTTTCCTTCCTGAGTGAGCAGGGCGTTTCATAATGGAGACCCAGACGAGGGCAGGCAAGTTGAAGAAACGTTCTAATAATCTGCAATGAGTTTCCTCAATGTGATTAAAGATTAGAAACCGGAGCCTTGAAGCCAGTTAGGTGCACTGATATAACTTGATATAACTACGATAGCCAAAGTAATTCTTTTTTTTCTTCGGGGCTTGCTGGCAGGGCCCATCTGTGCTGCACAGGTCATCCTGGTCAGTAATCAGAACCACCGTACTCCCATTTCCTCTCTGCGGCTTGGCAGGTGGCATCAGCAGGAAAATACTGTATTCTTTCCATAACCACATGAACTTTTACAGCCGTGACTTTCCTAGCACGGGGCGGTGTACCTCAGACGTCACGATGGAAGACATGGCCTCAATCGGTGATCTCAAAAAACGGCATTAAGAAGAATTTTAAACCTTTTAAATTCTTGATTCAAGGTAACTGGTGCACGCATTCCTTAAATTCATAGTGTGCAAAGTTCATATTCAAGCAGCGTAATTTATCTTTGTACATGCCAATTGTACACGTCAGAAAAAGTGAGTTTTTTTAATGCAGTGCAAAACAGTCAAAGAGCGACATCTTGTGGCTGAAATAAAATACATGTCATCAACCATCAAATGTTGAAATATTTTGATGATGATATATGTATAAAGATAAAATAATATACTTCACATACTTAAAATACCTCTCCTGCCCTAGATCATCAACATTTGTTTTTAACTACATCCCCATTACATTATCAATAGGAGTATTGCATTTTATCTTCTGTTAACTGCCTACTTTGACTTTGATACTAAACTATTCCACAAATAATCAGAGTTATTGCTTCCTCCTGAACTATTTCCCTATCTAGCTATCTCAATTGATCACTCGCCCGCAACCGGTGTAATGGCTCTTTTTAAAACTTCCACATGTGTTTCCATGGTGACAGCTCGATGTCTGTTTACCAGACTGGTGATCAAAGGAACCCCTGGTCTGGTGGGAAGATGTCTTAACATTCCTCCTCAGTGGGGAAAAGACAAGTTAGTCATTAATCGGGGGAAGTCCCAGAACCAACTGTGATGTCTCAGTTTTACACTTAATAAAATAGTTTAGTATATGTTCCAGTGTAGGAATCCTGTCAAATTGTAAGCAGATGTGTGTTGCCAGAGCACTGGGAGATGCAGCAGGAGAGAAAACTCTTCACTGTGTCACGTTATCTTATCTTATAGGGGTGGATGGTATTTTGTGGGTCATGAGGTTATCAGATTATGGAAAGAAAGGCTGCTTTTATGTCCCTCGGTGCAGGAATTGATCTCACAGTTTGAGTAACGGTTATAAAAAATAATGGCCACACCAAAAAAAGATGACACTTCACATTGAGAATAGGAGAAGAATAGCCTGTTTGTATCCCTGCTGCTGACATGCTGTATTGCCAAGACAGAGATTATTTATTTACCAAAACGCTGACATTTCAATTAGCCTTGACATTTCATCCGCAAATGCCACGCCTGACGAGGGACGCTCCATTTTACTCCTGACTGCTCTTCCAAGTGTTTACATTACAATCCTTGGGAAGGAGCCCGTGTAGAGTTTTACATAGACAACACAGTGACCACCCCGAATCGCTGCTTTTACACCTACAAACTGCTTCTGCTACTCTCTCACACTATCTATCTAACTTAGCCATGATGGACTCTGAACACAACAAGGCAAAACAACCTCAGCCCCTGAACCAGAGTCCTGCCTGGAGGCTCAGCAACATGGGATGAGGTAATTAGTGTTTTGGTTGCCAAACATGGAGGCGCAGTAATACAAAACGCTCATTGCATGCACATTGACCCACATTAAAGAATCATCTTCTGTCTTACCTGCCACATGATTACATCCATAAACAGGCAGGAGCAGAAAGAGTAGTCTTTAAAAGTTAGTCAAGTGTTGCTACTGGCTGATCCACTGCACCGGTCTGGACTTTGAGCAGAGTGACTCTTCGTGGGGTTTTCTCTTCAGTGTTAGCCTCTTATGTGAGTTTCTAACCCTCTGACCCTGTTCTGTCAGCCTATTGGAACTCAGCAGGAGGGTTGAAACTGTCCACCCTTTCTCTCCGCTCACTGAGAAGCGTACCTAGCCCATCGAGCCACAGTGGGCTGCAAATTGTTGCATTAACCAATCATGTGGAGGGGGCAGGACTTCTGCTGGGTATGTCTATCAGTCAAGGGACTACTGGAGCATGGAGCATAATTCTCCACAAAGCCTTTTTGTCATCCTGAAATAAACATCCTCCAATGGCACGCCTCCACAAGAATGAACGTTAAATGCATAAATCACAAATTCCTTTAAGGTTTTTACCAAACAGGTATAATTATCATCTTCACAGCTGCAGACGATAATAACTCCATTCAGGCAAAAAATTCACTGCCATTCTATCGCAAACAAACTGGATTATTGCAGTTGGATGTATGTCCCATGCCCAAGGCAAAACTCAATACAGCCAAATGAAATCGTGCATAACCACACAGAGCAATCAATGATGTCATCGTGTGATCTGCTGTTGGAGGCCAAGTGCAAAACGCTAGCATGAATGAACAAGCTACATCAACAGACTAACAAATTCATTAGCTAACGCAGAACCCGTGCTATTCCAGATAACAATTTTCTCCGGGCAGAAGACGCGGTGTTGGTCAAGCAGTCCACAACGGGGAGCTTAGCTTTTACTTTCACCCAAATTCACAGCGACCTCGTTTCTCGGAGATCACACCCTTTTGTTTTTCCATGTAAATGTTTTCATTCACATGGAAACATGCAGGAATTTACTGCGGTTTGAAGCAGTTGACTTCGATAGTGTTGAAAGTTTGTCTCAGATTGTTGGCATCGATTCACCGCTCTGTGGCCATGTGGAAGAATGTTGCCTACACAAACATTTGCTGCCTGACAAGTTTGGCAGCAGCACAGCGATGCTGATCACATACATTTTGATCAATCCCAAACTCTGGATCGGAGCCCGCCCTGATTGCTTAACTGTGAGGTATGAAGTCCGCAGTCATATGCCATTACCTGAGACGACCTTGGTCAGTGACATCGTGCTTTTGATATTGGTATCACACTGTAAAGCAAATGTTTATGTTATGCGGTAAGACCACAGCACAATATCCTGGCACCAGGACTCCACTATGGCATGGATTAATTTGGCTTTGTTGTAACGCAGAGCTCCTGCCAGAGAGCTCCTTGTGTTTCACTCCAGCCTGGGGTGTAAGTATGGGAGAGCAATGAAAATAACTTTCCTGAGGTATGTTGAGGATGATAATGGGTTGAAATATATCATGTATAATAACCTCAACGCATGAAGTTTATATTTGCAGCAGAATTATTGCAACGGTAATTCCCCATAATGTACAGTCTGAAAAAACACATGTAAAGAAGCCTCAAAAGTCATGCAGTTCCACCGCAGAGAACATTCATGGAAATGTTTGTCATTGGCGATGACAGAGTCATATTGTCAGCTCAGTTTTCACGATCTATTTCAGCGTTTTAGGAGGACACAGACAGACAAGGATCCTGATAGTGTGAGCTCCATTTTAAAATCTCCAAAAAGGGGTCAGCACTGATTCCAGATCAAACAAAGGAATCCTTCTTAATCAGCAATGGTTATGTATTAACCATTTATTGGACTTCAACGTCACCACTCATATTGTGTTAAATAAACTGTTCATTGTTGTCACCTTTCTGCATAAGTAGGAATCATTTGCAAAACCTTTAACAATATATAGACAAATAGCATGCAGAATAATGCAGATGTCAATTAACAGAGTTGTTTATTTTAGCACACCTAAAGTTTCTCAATGCCTAATAATAATATTAATACTAAATGTATCATTTTCTCAACAAACAAGGCCTTTGTAAATGTAGACTAACACAAAGAGATTTCAAATCACAGCCATGGGATCATCCCTTACCACGCAGGTCCGTAAGTTAGTCTGGGTGACAGCTGAGCACAGAATTAACGCCTAGGAAGAGAGTCTGCAGAAAACACCAGCTTGCCTCAGAAGCCTCTCTTTAGCTCCCCACTTTCTGCCTGGGCTCTGCCGCTTCCTCTGTCTCACCACTATCTCACACAGCCACTTCTTCTTCTTCTTCTAATCCCTCTCTAAAGGAAGCCGAGTCTCGGCTCCAAATGGCTCGAGCAGGCACCGACTTCTCAGGCTTTTCCCTCTTTGTGTCGTTTGCTTGGCTGGGATCATTAACTTAGTCCCACGAGAGCATGGGAGGTAAATAACCCCCCTCCGTCCTGTGGGAGGCTGTCAATCAGATCTGATGATGAGGTGGTGAGGAGGTGCTTTTAGCTGCCAAGGAGACGCCCCTGATTGGTCATTAGGGAACGGAGGTGCCGTGCATGACGAATGGGAGCATTGGGATGGATGGGCCTGTGGAGATGCTCAGCTGAGATTACTTGCACACTGATAATGGACTTTCTCCATTAGAAAATAAAGCCACGAAAATGGTTTTTGAGTAATCAAAGTCGACGCGGCATATAAATATGTATTTAAGTCTGAAATGTGTTTTATATTGTACGTGAGACAAAACAGGTAAATGTTTAGCGTCAGCTCGGATGATTACAACGTCTTTACATGTGTAGCTCTGCCTCAATGGCCGGTCGGTACAGTTTAGACACCCGGCGGGGGGGGGACAGGGAGGAAAGTATAAAGCTTCCGTTGCCATGGTGGTGCGCAAGAGCATTGGTGCATCTTGGCACTTGAGCCAAATGCCACTCTAATCTTTTCATGGCCAATCCTTCAGCTCTCTCTTCACAGCCTGCTTGTTTCTCAGTCAGACCTACTGCTGTCTGTCACTCCAATTCCTCCCGATATTCCCTGTGCCTATCTGAGATCTGAAGGGCTTTTTTTTTTTTTTTTTTTAAAGGCAAAGCAATTTGTAAACAAAAGACACTGTGAGCACGACAACAATACCTGAGAAGGGCCTGAGAAGGGTCACTCTGCTCCCAGTGACCCTGACTAAACTCTTCGGCTGACAGTGGGGGAGACAGACAATTGCGTGGTTCCAGTGCCTGTCTCTCTCTGCACACGTTGCCGTGGAACACCTACGCAGCGCTGTGGAGTTATACACCGCGCAGCATGCATGCATTTCAACTATACACCAGCACACACACAAGCAGCAGTACTAGACTGTTCTCGTTTCACTGCTCAACACAAGTACGCCCCCCATCAGCGTCTCACTATATCACTGTAATTTACAACAGTACTTGATTCTTAAAGGAAGTGTAGCATTGGGTGTGTTCCCATATTGCTGCTGCACTAGGCCATATACAGCATTATTAGCAATTTCCATGAATTGTCTCTCACTTGAACTAATGGTTCGCTAGGGGATGGAGTGCTCTCATACCAAGATTCATTTCCATTCAATGAAATCCCATATATACACTATATATATTTTCAGATGCAGTTTTGATATATTCCAGTAGTCACAAGGTCATTTTAACTGGTGGAAACGGTTCGCTACACCATGGTCAAATGCGCAGTCACACCCCTTTCTGAGCTGCAATAAACATTGAGTGGAAACTGTTTTTCTGTTTGAAGCACTCCAAAGGAACGTGTCTGGGCTGTGGTTTTAGTAACTGTCTCCACCTCACCCAGTGGAAACCCAACCTGCTCCATGATCCAGGCTAACACAAAAAGCTGGTGCTGCTTTCTGAGAGAAAAAACACACAAAAAAACGAATGATTTCTGTGCATACCTGTTTCTCAGAAGCAATTCCATAAATCGATCAAATCACAACAAATGTGATCTATGGATGGAAATATCTGACATCTACTATGTCATACTGTATCAACAAACAAAGGATACATTGACTGCAGCATTATAGCCAATTTAGTTGATGAAGTAGGCCTGAAAGCAATTCAATCCAATCCAAAGCAATACCATTTTTTTCCCCATTGTCTATTTCTTGTGTCTTTTCAATAAGTGGCAATCAAAAGGTTGTTGTTGATGTTCTCAATGTAATCCTAGTAAAATGACTTCCAGAGAATATGTTGCATTATACTGTACATACTATATCCCCTTATCAATCACCAACAGCACACAGTATACTGTCAGGATAATTACTCCAAACAAATGAATGTTCATCCCAACTAAATAAGGCCATTTGTAGCCAGAAGCAACCCTATTGGTGTTGCTTGGCACATCAAGCTGCATTAATTGGAAAAAGAACTGAAAAGCCCCAGAAAGCCCCCCCCCCCCCCCAAGGAGCAGATAAGAAGTTGGAACAAAATAAGCTCTGAAATCTGATGTTACATAAACTTTCATCCACATGGGTAAGACAGAAACAGGATTTGTCAAAGGGACTGTACTAACACATATAGGCTACATCATCATGTCACAGGGATCTTGGGACTCAACCATTGGCAAGTGCAAATTCCTTTTGCATTAAACAAGCAAAATCTGAAATTTGTGTCCAATCTTGTGGCGCCTTGGTTCGTTATGTCGCTCCACTATTATATTACTGCATCACTGTTATGAAATAAGGTGAAACAAACTAGAGAATCAGAACGTATTGTGGAACCTTTTTGTTTTCAAACTGGATAATACCACATGAGTCACATAAGGTTAGCATGAGGAAAGCCTGGATAAGGTCAAAATAACAGCACAATAAATGTCTAGCAACACAGATCATCACAGCTTTTCCGCTAGGTTCACCAGCCACAGAAGGAGCAGCGGGGCCTTACTTACATGCTGTGGTCCTCTCAAACACAGTGGGAAGATGCAACTCCCATTGACGGCTCAGCACTTCATGTCAGTAGCACATGGATGAGAGTCTAAACAAAACATGGCATCCTGGCTAGTCTCTTTCCGCACTGCCTCCCTCACGCCTTCGTTCCTAGGGCTCCCCGCCCTGCCCCAGCCCCGGCCGTATGCTCACGCGAGCGTAAAACATGCCCAGGAAGCGTCACTTCCACTGGGGCATTTCATGGATGCTGCCTCCATTAATGGTGGGGGCTGTGCTCTTGGGCCCAGCATCCCCCTTGCTGGGGTTGTGTTCTTGCCCCTGGCTTCCCCCCCCCCCCCCCCCCCACACACACACCCCCTCTTTACCCATAAGACAAAGGAGTAGCAAATGGGGAGACAAAGGGGGCAGCAGGAACCTTGGGGACCACATTGTGATGAGTCTCTTGACTACATAACCAGGCTGGGAACAGATGGGGTCAGTCTCCAGGGCTCTGCTGCATCGGTGCCTTCAATACACAGCACCATACATCCTCACAATAGTTGTTGTAAATGCAGCTGCTCTGAAAACGGCGCTCATGAGATCATCACCACATGTACAGTACTGTGCAAAAGGCACCCTAGATTTATTTTTTTTTATATAAATTTGGTCTTAGATGTTTATTTTTTTGTTTTCTGCTTTCTGCAAAGACTTTTGCACAGTACTGTACAAGGCAATTCAAAGAGAATAGATGTGGGAGGAAGTGTGACAGCTCTATCTTGTTGTGTTTGTTATGTTTGCCAGTTTTCAGAAGCATTTACATTCAGAGTGACAAGAGCGTCTTGCTGAGTGTAAATGCTGATCCAAACAGTGCAAACACTGTTTTTCCATTCATTTAACTAGGATGGTTCCAAAACTAGGATTGGCAATGCACATTAGCACGTGCACAGCCTCACCGTGGCAAAGGTTCAAGATTTTAATGACTGTGCCGCCCTATCAGTATGGTAATCTTCCCCCACGGCAAACATACTAAGCAACCTTCGACCAACCGAAACGTCAACCAAATAAATCATCGACCACATTAGTCAATTAATAGCGAATGTATCTTCACCTTTCAACAGGAGCAGTATTAGCAATTATTGTCACTGGTTTCCTCACTAGAAGCTTACGAATGTACAGAATACGTGCACAACGACACCACATGAGCCTCTATCCACATTCATCAGCCTGCTTTAGGATTAGCTGGCATAACATATAGGGCTGTTGCAGGCACCGACCTGGAAATGATTCGTTCCTTCTGAGCATGCTGCACTTTTACTGGTTCTGTGGTCATGTCTTTGCCAGCAAAACAACATCATTTGCCAGACCAGCTCTCCCCTCTGACTAGCTCTAGCAAACACACAACAGCCCCCGATCTCAGCTAGTATACTTGAATTCATCAGAAAAGACTCGTGCATAAGGGTACTGTCTTACACTCACAGTCATAGAAACGTTGAGGTGGAGATAGTTAAGGAAAGGGGCGGATTCCAAATGTTACGCTTTAAGGAAGACACGTTATCAATCTTTGAAAGTGATGTAAGTGTGTTGCTTTCTGTTTAAAACAACAACTGTTAATTGAAAGGGAGTGTGGAGAGGAGTGAACGGGGCGGCTCCTTTTTTTTTGCTCTGAATCATGGAAGGTTTATTGTCTTCTTTCAAAGGCAGCTGTTGGACGGATTCATGGAAAACTATGTATGACTAAAAGTCCAAAAATCGACATCCAAAATGTGAAGCCTGCAAATACAAAAAATAAATAAATAAATAAAGCAACACAATAAAACAAAGTCAAACATCCATAAATCATCCAGCAAGACAAACAGTTTGTGGTTGGAGGCGACACAGTGAGATACTCTATTGTCTGACTTTTTCTCATTTAAACAAGTTAGAAACAGTGAAGTGAGTTTCGGGGAAAAGTAAGGTCATGTGTTATGTTTAGTCCCCACCACAGCCCTGAAAGTCTTTTTTTTTTTTTTTTTCCTGAAAAAATGTATCCTTCTTTTGAAAGGCTGTGGTGAGAGCCTGCCACATTCTTTGCTGCTTGGAGAAGCCTGTAATTGCTTCCAGCTTCTGAGGGATCCACTAGGTCACATAGAATACGAGTTTTTACATCCACATCAAGACGCTCCCCTCCACCAAGCTGGACTTTCCCAATCAAACGGCTCTAATGAAGTCGCTGCTATAGCCCTTCTGCTAACTTCACCCGAGTGCAAGTAGCAGCAGTATTTAAAGACACTATAACGTCCAACACAGAGGAAGCGTTCCTCTCTCAGGTCGGCCATCCCATCATCGTACGGCTGTACACCTACACTCCCGTTGTCAGAGAGACCGAGACACTGCCGTAAAGCGAGGCTTGCTGGGGGGGGGGGGCGTCTGAACATCTGTTGTGGTGCGCCGTGCCCCTTGCGTCCAGGGAGACTGTCAGAGCCCAAGGCGGGGAGGGCCAGCTGTTAAGATCTTGGTTGGCTGCATCCAAGCTGAAGCACCTTCCCAAAACGCTATCTGCTCAGGAGAAGTCCCCCCTGCTGCTGGCATTGTTGCCGTAGCAGTTAGGACTGTTGCTGATAAGTAATGGTGTATAAACATATAGGTTAGCGCAGGCTTGTCTCTGCCGTGCTATAGACAAGTCAAGGTGATCAGTTTTCTGCTCTGGCTCAGCGTAGCCCTGCACAATTTCCTCACTTTCACTTCATCTCCACGTCAACTGAACATTCCTCCGAGGCAGTGTGGGACACATTCCTCAGACTTGGCCCCTGAAAGAAATTCTGCTAGAGTTTGAAATGGAATATACACAGTTGCCTTAGCCACCAGGATGTTGTTTTCGGAGGAACTGATACAGTCAGCAGAGGTATCTCCGACAAAATAATAGCACACGATGTGGTGAGTGACTCACACACACACACACACACACAAACCTGTTCTTTCCCTCAGATCCCAGTGCCTGCATTGAGATTCGCCCAGCTCACACTCTTGTCACAACAACCGGGCCCAGAGGACTCACAGCTGCCTATGGCGCTGCTGACCTCGGATGGAGGCTGACGTTGTTTATCATTAGGGGGGGGAGAGAGCGTAGAAGAAACAGAGCAAGAGGTGAGAGAGTGAGGCAAACCCAGGATTCACACTCTCTTAACGTGAACAGACGATCAGCAGACGTCAGCAGACACCCACAGCTCTCCGGGGAATAATAACATATTCAAATGAAATGTCTTCCCTGGCCGGTTTATGATATGGAAAAGGGAATGTTGAATGAACGGAATTCAATACCTGAGGCACAAAAGATTTATACGGAGAGAAAATAATTTCAGTTTCAGTCTCTTAAGACTGAAGCGAGGAAGGTGATCAGAGCAAGAGCACAACCAGATGCCTGCTGAGCATGAGGGAAAGTACTGAAAACCAAAATGAATTCACCAGAGTTCCCCATCCACAGTTATTTGGCAACATTACGAGTTCTGTCCTTTCTTAGAATAACACAGCATCGCTTCAGTTCCCACCAAAACAAAAGTTAAGAGGGAAGCAAATGGAGCTTATTGAAAATCATAAGCTTCTTGTAAAAACACACAAAAAGGAAAAAGCTCTGTCATTTAAAGTCTTAAAACAAATCGTTCCCTATTGCACAATAAAAGGTTGATTGTTTGCCAATTCAATAATTCATCAAGCCGATCGAGGACCTGTTATGGCAGTTGGCATCTTGAACTGTACTTCACTGGTCCTGTCAGCAGATATGATGCTTGGTGCAAACAAGACCCAACTTGCTTTTTTTAGAGGACAGCATATCCTGCTGCTCTTCTGAATTAACTCACTGAGAAACACGTGCACACAAACTTGTACATGCATGTGTGTGTGTGTGTGCATGTTTGCATGTAGGCTATTGCAACACACGGTTATGAACAGAGAAAAATCAAGACTTAAGTCTGCAAAGGCCTGATTTTAATGCAGAGGATTTATAGGTAATCCGCACTTGATCTGATTCAACACAAAAGTTCTGGTACCCTCCCCACTGAATAAAGAGACTCAGAGTGGGATGATTAGCACGGCCGCTTTGTAGTTCAGAGATTTAACATCTAGTGTTGATTAAACTCAGCGCCTGTTTCCCTTTGTCAGATGTGTTCTTATCTTACCTGCTTCCCCATGGCTGCAGTGGCGAGTGTCTCTCCCTGGTGAATAGGAGGCTAATGCAGAACGTGACTGTCAGGTAGTTTTGATAGTTCCCCTGGGGAAAAAAACAACAGAGCGGAGACAGGAGGTTGAAGGTGTTCTGTCTGCCTGTACACTCCCCTTCGTCGGGGTGTGTACGCCACACATACCTCATTGACACACACTCTGCCCTACAGGTTCACACAGGAGCGTGGAAAAGCTTGGAGGAATACTGGCTTACATTATCAACACACATTACCATGAAAACCAGCCTTTAATGGTGGAACGTCACTTTTCACTGGCACTGGAACGGAGTCACTTTCCAATTTGTCTAGTACAACACTCAAATATAATAGACAGGTATAGAGAAAATGTGTGTGAGGCTGGATCAGGTTATGATATATTGAAAGTCAGCATCTGATAATGAGGATGAATGCTTTCTTTTCCTGACAGTTTTTTTTTTTCCACTTGGCCCTGGGCAGCTCCATTGGGTTACCAAAGCAGAGACCAAGCAGAGAAAAATAACACTCAGGCTCCAGCTTAAGGATCCTCAGCAGCCAGCGGGCAGAAAGCAGCAAAATGCATTGCTATTATAAAAAAAAAAAAAAAAAAGAAGGAGAATTTAATTTGTTTCTCCACCCTAATGAGAGTTCGCCCTGTGAGATAGATGAGAGAGTCTGAAAACACAATCCCATCCCTGCAACGTTGAGATCATATTCGAGGAGGGTTGGGTTGGGTGTATGCTTGTCCTGCAAGTGGAAAGAAGTCAAGGTTACCATGCGTTTCTGCCAGACCTAACCTGACCTCACGGAGTTTCCCCTCGGCTTTAACTCCTCTAATAAAATAAAAACGACTGCTTATTATCTAGGTGGATCTTCTGCTTAGTTATTAACTGCTTGCACTTGCTTTGATGCGTGAAGCACAAGATTATATGTTTGGAGCGTGATTTAGTCCTGTGTGTCTCCTGCAGTTGTCTGAGCACCATTTTCTCCTCCAATCAATGTAAACCTTGAGCAGGGGGGGATATCACATGGAATGCTAACTAACTTAGCCTACAGCGTGTTGTCTGCAGCGAGAGCCGCCAGCTACCCTCCAAGAATATTAATTGAGCCATTTCAATATGCTCAAGTAATGATGACTTTTATTCTGAAAAAAAAAAAAAAAAATAGAATTGAAACACAGCATACAGCTGCACAGGCAATTCTGTCTCCACCCTTTGACTAATATGTCCCAAATGTACTATTCTATCATTTCACTGATAGTAGTGCGTG
Source organism: Hoplostethus atlanticus (assembly GCA_034670405.1). Classification (NCBI taxonomy): domain Eukaryota; kingdom Metazoa; phylum Chordata; class Actinopteri; order Trachichthyiformes; family Trachichthyidae; genus Hoplostethus; species Hoplostethus atlanticus. Next base: position 4,141,223 of record JAXDDX010000030.1, read on the forward strand.
GTCTTAACTGCATAATAGACATGTTTAGGCCTTTTCCAACACAACATAAAATACATATTTCATGAAACTCTACTAAATGAGTGTATAAAACTGAATATATATAAGGTTTGCTTGATGTCTCAACCAGGCTCAAATCAAACTGCAGAGAATAAAAAACATTTGAATGACACTCAGTTTGAGAAACATCTTTTCCTGGCTGTCCCTTTAAACAAGTCTGTTAAAGAAGCAGTTCAGCGGGAAAACATCTGGATGCTGCGCAATATCTGATGGTGGTGGGAGGAGGGCGGTCAGTGTTTCAGTTACACAAAACTCTGATTGTTTCTGGAGTTGGAAGGTTGAGCAAAAACTGCTCATCGAAAAAAACAAAAAACGCCTTTGGGGTGGCTGTCCTGGAGTATGCTGCTAACACAGTTTCCGTAAACAACTAATCATTCACTGCCCAGCCTCGGCTGCCAAAGCATGGACATATTGAGGTTGACCCAAATTGATCTCCTGTCCCACCCTCTCCGAAGCCTCTGCATCCCAATTGAGCTGTTCTGCTTTATCATGTGCACTCAAGGACAGCTGTAGAAGACATAGCTGGCAATATGCACAATATACCCTCTGCCACGGTGCGTTGAGGACGTACACACGCACGCCCACACACACACACACACACACACGTCGCATACTTCTACACCGATCAGATGCGCTGAAATGAACATCTTATCTTCGAGGTACAATGTGGTCTGTGTTTCGAAATGACTCATAATGTTAATCAAATCTCATCCAAGTGGAGCATGAGGCACAGCAGATGGGGTAAATGAAATGAGACTTTGTGGCCCGGTGTACCCACAGTGCCGGTGTTACCTCACTGGGATTCTGGCAAACGCAAGGACAAAAAAGGTCTGTTGGTGTTGGCCACGAGGGTTGTGTTCTGATAAACTCAAAGCAGGCTTCAAAGGAGTCGATTTGGAAAGCACGCATGCTGGATTGTCAGCATTAAAAAAAAAATCTCAGTTTAACCCAGAAATGATCGGAAGTCCTTTTGGTTCTGATTATTGAAAAAGAAATAAGTAAAAAGAAAGTGTCCTCCAGCAAGGAGAAATAACTCTCGGGGTTTTCAAATAAGTGGAGGGTGTTGCCCAGAATCAAAAGCTGGACCAAAAGTGCACCCAATTACTTAAACATTTCTTATCTGTGAAACACTCGGTAACTCAAGTTCCACGTTTGTCCTTAAAATATCGAAGTTGACTAAGCTGAGAATGCAATCACCGCTAATCCTTTAATCTAAAAAGTTTCCCTTAAAATTAAGTTCATAACCCTCACCGCGACAGTTTATCTCCCGAAAGCCAATGACATGTGGGTCCCGTGTCACTCTTTACTTCATTCTTGTCCCCAGACTGTTGAGCTCCGTCTTTTTTTCCATTAGCGAATGATGGACATTTTGTGTCGAGTCATTACTGCCCTTCAATGCTCGCTGCCATATTCTCTCGGAAATGCATTTTAAGGTTGTTTTTTTTCAGACTGGAGGGCTAGTGGTCTCAACATTTGATGTCAAGCTTAACTCCTACTTACACAAAACAAAGATGCAAAATTGACTGATGACATTTTAATAGGAATTTCATCTGACAGTTCACAACCGAGTTCAGAAAAGACTTGACGGGAAAAGTGACAGGAAATGACCTGAGGCTTGGAAGCATCGTATCCATATAGCCTTAATGAGCTCTACTGGGTTCTGCCTTGGCTCTGCAGAGACTAGCGGATCGGTCTCAACCTTGAGCTCATAGGGGAAACGCTCTCTTGTTTCTGGACACCCAGCCTCATTTTCAGCTGTGACCTTCCTCTGTCCTCCCTGCAGCTGCTCCTGATGCCAGTGAGCGGACCCAGACAGGATGGACCCCCTGTGGGGAGCTGCTGCTGCTCTCTGCCAAAGGATCAACTTACATCCGTCAGTGCCGCGCAGATAAGATGTGAAATCAAATATTTGAGGTTGATCATTTGCTTTCGGGGAGGCAAATCTCTGGAGCTGAGGAAAGAGTGTCTCCAGGCTGTTTCTCCCTATGCTCGGCCTGTTAGTGGTTAGAAGGTTGAATGGGATAGTGTGAAGGCAGCTTGCTCTATCCTGTGGCGCAGATGGAAAAGGGGAGGCAAACAACAGTGCGGCTGGATTCCCTGTAAAACACATCCAGACATCCTGTTCTGTCTCCTCGGTCTAGTCAGAGCGGGACTGTAGGGTGGCCGAAGACTAGCAGCTGTCGAGCCAGATATGGCCCACGAAGTTTAACCATAGCTCTCAGTGTTGAGGAAATCCCCTGGCTTTGCCTAACAAGGGGAGGGTTTACCATCGGGACGGGGATGTTTACTTTCAAATTTCAAATAATGGATCCTAGATTAGTCATTACCTGCTTTGAAGTTCAAATTTGTAACACAATCTATTGAGTTTAATCACCAACTCAGTAAACTCTTTACCTTTGGATTACTTTCCCTCCAAACTGAAACTATTACTGCTATTACAACTACTACTACTACTTCTACTTCCACTACTACCACCAATAATAATGTGTCTAATATATAATAATCTCTGTGCAAATATGCAGCCCAACAAGTAATTGCACATTTCTTTAAACGAGCTGAAATCTGGCACATATTACACTTGCTGTCATTGTTTTCATTCAGATTACTAAAATCTGTTAACCTGATTAATATTAAACACGTTCCTCTTCATAAAGTACACATTTAAAGGTATGGTGGTAATATGAGCAAAATAGGAGAAAGACTAGGAATAGGAAAGGGACTTTACAATTATAAATGTGTAGTGTATCTTTACGTGCAAAACGTGCGGTGCCTCCATACCGGTCCACAGTATAGTACAGTAAGATTGATCCATTGGGCATGGACTCAGCATTCCCTTAGCTTATGCTGCCCTCTTCTGGCCAGTCAGGGTAATTGTTCCACTGGGAGATCCTGGTCAAGTATTACAGTAGTAATCAGAAAATAAATGTAAAACATATTTTAAACAGTTAATATACATTGACACAAATTATTACTATTAATCTTGATACATTTGGTGGTCACACATTAAATAAGTCATGTCATAGTTTTCCTTCTTGGATAGTATTCCACTGGATGAATGGCTGCTTAGATTTGGAAGTAGATGTAGCTTTTTTGGCATTTTATGCACACACTTTTGGCCGCACACCATCTTTCACCATGGATATACTGAAAAAACCTACTGATTATTAGGCAGTAGACTAGACTAAACCCTAAGGTATAGAAAGGTCCTTGCTTCCTACAGTAGGACAACAAACACATAGATCTTATGGGGGGGGTTCTTTTCTTTTTCTTTTTTAATTGCCTCCAAATATATTTCTTGCATTTTTTTGTTTGATTGCTCTCCATCATAATGACAGAAACTACAAGATTTGGGCTCACTTAGGCTACTTAGGCAAGTGCCACACCCAACCCCATAGCTGTTTTGTGCACAGCCCCTGTTTGGCCCTGTGGTCGACTTCCTGGAGTAGAGACTTAGGTCTCTGGGCGGTCAGACAGCTGCATGTCCTGCACTTTATTACTGTTTTGAGTCACCATCAAGTCTTCAAGAAGTGCTGCCAAAACATTCACGTTCTGCTCCCCTTCAACAGAGCGTGAACCGCCTCGATTGTTCCAAACTGTCCTAGAGACACTGGATGTTGAACAAAGGACTACATGTGCAGAAAACATCAATAGCTGTTGACCCCGACAACGTGAAAGAACATTACACTAGTCACTGGGGATTGAACTGCTATTTTCATTGAAGACCATGACAAACAGGCGTGAAAAGACTTTTTAAATATAGTAAGGAGCTCTCAGAAGATAACAATGTTATTCACTTCACTTGAGTGCATATCCGCTATGCATTGGTTGGCAAGATTATGAACATAAGCACAGTTCAAGCAATTCACTTTTTTTTTGTTAATTTATCAGCATGCACTGAGTTTCGCTGAATCTGTAGATAACATCGCGGTGCCTCGTGTTACACTGACTGGGTGTGTCAACAATTTGCAAGATAACACAAACTCCTCTATTTATATGACGCAGCTGGCAGAATTCAAGAAGTTTGTAACTAGTGAGGGATTCAATTCAACAGATCTGTGGAGGATTGGAGGCTAGCATGCGCTTAGATCAATGTTGTCACGAGCCTGCCCGTCCAAAAGAATTCAATGACTGATACCCATACTGGAGGAAAGCAATATATTTATTAGATTAGAGTGATATTTGGTTTCCAGTGGCTTCAAAAGTAGGCGGCAGGTTCAGAGCTAAACAAAAAAACCCACAAGAAACATACGCAGAAACATATGCTGTTTGAATGACATCTGCGGTTGAAATACACAGACAGTGTGACTCCATGAAAAACTGGGAAAACCACTGATAATTGTTTCTGGTTAGATTAAAAGCTACATTTCCGAACAATAAATGCCAGTAAATGATCACAGTCTTTGAGTAATACTCATCCCCTGCATGGCAAACACAAACGATTAGGAGCATCCGAGCAGAAAATGAGAGCTAAACAGTCACTTCAGTCTTTTCCTCCTCGTGACACAATATTGCGTAATCACTTACATTCAATATATTTCTTCCAGTGTTTGTCTTCTGGAAAAAAAAAAAACAATTTAGGGAAATGGTGGTAACACGGATGCAGACTGCAGCATTTCATGGAGTAGGTTAGAGTGAAAGCCTGTTGTTAAGGTATCTAAATATTAAGATATCACAAAACACTTTTTACACTTGGCAACAAAGAACATTCATGGCTTCAAATAACACATCAGTAACATTCAAGTCTGATTATAACATTATTATTTATAGGGTGATATCTATTTATGGGCATTACATTCAAACGTTAAAGAGAAGCATACGGTTGTGTACCAACTAATCTCTGTATACATTTCATTGCTCTATAAACAATAGAAGATCCATATAAAAAGTATAAAATTACAAAATACAATTATTACCAGACAAATTGGTTTCACCTTCTATCACGTTTGCATAGACAACAAAGTCCAATCCAAGAGACAGTTGAAGTCCCATCAGTGGAATACAGCACATCAATGAGAAAGACATTTACTAGAACACAGACAGTAGCATTACAGTGCAACTGGCAACTTGACAGGGGGCGTCCTTTGTCTGGCTTTTAAACAAAGTCAAGGGTGCGTCACACCACAGTTTCTGGCAGAGCGTCTGCAGTGTCCGTTGACAGAATCTGCCATATATGCCACCTCTCCCTCTGCCACGCAGGTGTACCATGGGCCGTTCCCTCCCCAGGCCCAGAGACAGCCACAGGATCCACAGTCAGGGGGCTGCTGCTCTGTGGGGATCGGGTGTTCAGACCTCCAGACTGGTACATGCAGAGGGAGGGCGTGGAGTATGAAATACAGGTCTCCCTAAGAGGCCCAGAGTGGTGGAGGGGAGACCGACCATGGGCCCTGCCGCCGGGCCTGCCCTCGAGGGAAGGGCAGGCAGGGTGTCCTGTCCTTCCTGCCAAGTCCTCTGAGCTGACGGCTCCCGATTGGCCGTGCAGTCCCTGACGTAATGACGATCCTGGCTGCCGCTGTCCTCTCTGGTCTTGAGGACTACTGCTGCTGCGAGTCACCGGGGGGTGTGGCCTGCACTCCGGCACACCCAATGAGGTCTGCGTTCTCCGGACGGGCGGCTTGCTGTTGCCCTGGTGACTGTTCAGCCTCTCCGACGACGATCCGTAGGACTCGCATTCCGACACGTCCCCATGGGAACCTGGGCAAGACCATTCATTTACATTCCAGCATTCGTCACATAGCTCAACACCAACGGACAGCAGCATGCGAAGAGGATGGTCTTACCAGTGGTCTGACGGTCAGTAAAGTCTGCGCTCAACATTGCATGCCAGGCTCCCAAGAAATGCTCAGCTGGGGCTTCTAAACAGAAACAAGGAACAAGTAGAAACAGAGGATATGTAGACATGTAGACATGGCAGAACAAGCAATATACTCAACAATTTCTGTCACTAGAGATCAAATTGAGCATGTTGCAATAGGTTCAGTTCACCTTCGCCAGTAGGAGGTGTAGGACAGGTGTCGCCAGGTCTGTCTTTGGCATGGCCACTGAGTTTGAACTGCAGAGGGAATCTGAAGAGAATGTCTGAGAGCGGGCTACCATCCCCGTGGCTTTTACACAGCAGGTGATCTGACAGGACAGGGGAGTTGTTGTCATAGGGAGACACCTCTCCACTGGATGCTTTGTTGGAGTCACTGGATAAGCGTCTCTCAGTCAGGGAGAAGGACTCCTCTGATGTAAGAAGGCCTGGGCCTCTGTAGAAATAAAAGACACACTGTTACTTAACCTGTTGCTGATATAACAAAATGGGCATCCCAGTAGATTCGTTTTGGAGATTGCTATCTGTCTTTCAGAAATGTACCACCAGGGGGTAGTAACGAGGCATAGTGACGGACTCTTTGATTCTTTGGAAGGGGCATGGACTACGGGAAAGGCCATAACTCACCCGTACTGAGAGGCCTTTCTCCGCAGTAAGTAATCCACCACGTCAGGATCAGTCTCTAGCAAACTCATCAGGACCTCATTCTGCAGGTCAGCAGGAACCTGGGAGGGCCAAAGACAAACAGATAAGTCAGCGAAAACCTCATAACACGGGCCGACAGCTGGAACATTTTATTCTTTCTTACCTTCATTCCGGGATGCCTTGATCACGAATCAGACATCAAAACAACTAAAGCACTCAAAGAATTCATTTCTCCACAATGTTCAGTAAACATCTCCATACCGCTGATACAAATAATACCAGTAATTGTGGCTTGTATCTACTGATAAAAGTCAAAATACAGTAGCTTTGAAAAGCCCTACTAACCTCTTGACTAAGCATTGTATGCAATGCCAACGCGAATGCCAAGATAAAGCCTGGCGGGCTTTGTGGGCTTTGTGGCCCCCCTAACAGATAGCAACTAACAGATAATTTTCGACTACGCCAGTTTCCGGCATCTGCTCTAGACTTTCCGGTGAAAAGCAGAAAACATCAATGCACGCAGATGAATATCGTGTCCCAGGAAAAGCCCCAGCAGTCAGACAGTCAGTGACTAAAACCAAAGAGAGACGGGAATGACACTTTAATCGATGACCTCTCTAGTGAGTCAGTACTCATTTGCCATGTACTGGAAGCCCCGTTTACTGAGCTTAACCTTACAAGGCTCAGGAGTGAAAAACAAATTGCACGGATTTATGAGTTTTACTGTAATGGAGCTTTGTTTCATGAGTGACGCCGTACAAGCTTAGTCCTTCTCGAAACTTATAAAGCTAATGTTTATATTTCATTAGGTGGCTCCACCCTATTAAGTTTGAGAATTCCCCATAAACACTGTGAGGTTTTTTTTGCAGAAAGAACACCAATGACTAAGATAGTGAGGCTGTTCGCCGGATGAACCCAAGCTATCTCCAGTGATTTTCATTTCAATGGCTTTTGTTTTGAGATGCCACAGGATTCCCAGTAAGGACGGCTTACCATAAAGAGCGTATCATACGTAGTGATCATCCTTTGGACCACGCTGATGATGGCTGTGCTCTCCTCTGCACGGGCGAAACTCTGCACCGCAAACTCTTTGTCTGAGTTCTTTTGCTTGTGCAGAAGGTTGGGTCCAAAGATGGTGGCCAAGTTGAGCGACGTCATCTTGTTTCCTGTGATCTAAATACAAGAGGAGGTAGAAATGACGTGCGTGGACAGCATAATAAACATACAAACACACACACACTTCCAGTGGCTGTTTTCATATGGTTTTCATATTTCCAGAGTGATTTTGATATCAGTACCTCTCAGGTCACAGGAATTATTATCCTGGATTACGCCAATGTGACCCTCAATATTATTTTTGAGGGTTTACTAAAGGTGGCAATGGATTTTCTATTTTTCTACCGGTTTGAACAAACAGCCACCGCACTGAAATGTAGCCACAAAACTCAGATATACAGTAATTATGGTATTAAGAGTCTGAATCCCAAACAAGCTTTCAGAGTGCTCTAGGCAGCCCCTCCCATACACCCAGAAAATTGTGGGAATGTGCACCTAACCCGGCCCTGCCACCATCGATAAGGCTAGGTTTGTTAGCAGCCTTATGCTCTAGGGCTGAGGCCGAGACAAAACTGGTTCTATACCCGTGGGAAACGATTGATCTGTAATAAAACAGTAAGCAAAGTTTGACACAGAAAAAAAAAACCCTGTGATCATTACAACGCGAAGGGACGATATTTTCGATTTGCAGAACTACCTCCTGTCCCTCCCTGTCAAGGCTGTCATCAGCATGGGCAGCCACAGTGGACAAGAAGTGGAGGAGGCGCTGCAACGTATCGCTGTTACAGGGAGGAAGCAGAAATATCAGGAGCTGGATGGCGCTCTCTTGGTCTGAATAATCCAGCACTGCAGAAGAAGAAGTCCATCGATTAAGGTCAATTAAAAAATCCAACGTAAACACAGGAATTCCCCAATAACAACACACCATCAATGTGTGTGTGTGTGTGTGTGTGTGTGTGTGTGTGTATGCGCTGCTCACACATGGTGTTGATGAAGGCTGTGTAAAGCTCTCTGGTCAGCAGCGAGTCTGGCATGTCTCTGAGGAATTCTTTCAGCAAGGCAGCCACATCGTGGACGCTGTGCTCTTCCTCCAAAGGCACCTCCGCTCCCTGGTCGAACTCCTCGCGAAGCTGTGCGAAAAGCGACAACCGATATATAATTGGCGTCCCGCAATTGGTACGACGCGTTCAAGTGTGTTGAAGGGAAGCCTTACCTGTCGTACTCTCTTCTTAGAGCTCCCAACGCGGAAAATGCCAACCGTCTGCAGGCCTAAGGGAAGATGAGGATGTTTTCTCAGTGCCAACAGAACATGTATTACTGAATCATATGTTGAAGACACATCTACTACTTTGATCATGTGTACCGTGTTTTTCCAGGTGCTGGCAGCAGCTATCCACTACTCTTGGCACCTGTCTGTAAATAGGGTTGAGGCTCAGCTTTTTGTCACGGTGATTCTTCCTGTTGCTCGGCGTCTCGACGGGCAGGGACAGCTGGAGGGCCTCCAGGAGCCGGGACTGGTTATCGTCGAGGTCAGTGATGCAATCCACAGACACCCCGCCCTGCCAAAACGGACGGGTGAGGACCACGCAGTCAGAAGCATGTCATGCAGCCCGATCGCACGTCGTGAACGAGAAAGTGATTTAATGGCTGAATGAGCCCTACATCAGCTATATGTCACTGTGAACTAACAGTTGGGGTCGCTTATCAGGGTAATAGACAGCAAAGCCTACCCTCCTGCGTGTCCGCGGCGCAGCCTCCGGTGTGTTGGGCAAAGGCGATTCACTGGGGGTCTCGGAGGTGGAGCTAAGGGAGGAGTTGCTGCTGGAGAGGTCTTTGTTGGCCCTTTTGGAGACAGAGGTGAGGTGGAGGAAGGATAGCATCAGCTCACTGGGGTCCTTGTGCTCCTCCCGCTGGGGATCATGCCGCTGCTTGTGTGCGCGGTCGTTGGATATGACCTGCGAGAGTGGTATGCCAAACGCCTGAGGCATCGTCTCTGTGAAGGAGGGGCACATACTGTTGGTTAGACTGTGAAATGTTACATTGCTCATTTGCTAGCTGTGACATATTGTAACTTACCTTTAGGATTTAGTATGTTCTGTACATTCTGTGTGTTTGTTTTCACGCTTCATGATATTTCAAAGTAAGAGCTTTGTAATGCATACCGCTCAAACTAAATATCACGAGAGAAATGCAGCAAACACAATGTTCTGCAATGCACCTTCGATAGGGAGCGCATACTTTCTGACTTGTCTTTGTAAACACAGGGAGAGAAGAGGAAAGAAGGGGCTGGAGGATCGGCCGCGATGACTGAGCCACCTCTCCAGATTGTTTTTGTTATTTCCCTTGACTGCCCAGCCGACAAGAGAACTTCACATTCCTGCCAACATTGTTGCAGGGGGCGGGGCAGTTGGGTAGCTGAAAGCAAGCGGCCCCCCCCCTTCGAGGAGAGACTCCCTTTACTGTACTGTACTGTAGATTTTCACTCAGTGCTCAGCGGGTGTAAACAGCTGAGAATGCCCGTTCCAGTGAACTCCACACAGCTTCGGCCAAACGGATCAAAGAGGGTCTTTTCCACTGTCAACTAGTGTGTGAGAAAACAAGGCCCAGCTGGAGGGGAACAAAGGTCCGACAGGACTCGGTGGCTCTCCCACAAACCTAAAAAGAGCTGTGTTTATCTTCACTGGGCTGGAAAGACTAACAATAACATTACCACTAACTGTGTGGAAGAAGGTCTTATCTGAAGACAGCTTCATCTGCCCAGTATAAAAGAACACTGAATGAGGCCTATCGAGGGCGTCTTTGGATATACTGCAGTGCAAATTGAGTGGCTAAAAATATATAGTCAGATATACTCAGATCCACAATACCTTTGTCTTTGCTCTTCTCTTTAGACAATGAATCCAACTTCCTCCTAAGCGACTTCTTATGCTTTTGGCCATCTGAAAAGAGGCAGAGGTGTTACAGTTTTGAAGCATGACTCCTAGTAAATGTATGATTTCCTAAACTCAGAGAGCAGACAAAAGCAGGCAAACACATAGATTATGTCAAGAAGGAAATGTGGAATGTGAATCTTAGTTCATACTCCCTATATGTGACTATCTGAATGGAGGCATGTCTGTGCGTACCTTTTCCCTGGATTGACAGCTACTAAATGATGATACCTAATTGCTCTTTCTTAAGACAGTAGCACATAAAAAATGATTTTCCTTTGCTCACATCTCCCAGAATAGGCATTCTCATTACTCAGTATCGCAGGAGACTGTCTGACGGGATTGCATGTGCATGTAACTCTTGTGCATCTTTGGATCCAATGTCAGGATAAGAAAGCCGGGCCTCCACCAGACGAACGAAATGTGATCCGCGAGTGAAGCATGGCTGAGATGAAACAGACCACGAGGCGAAGATAGACATCACACCGTGAAATGTAGGGTTGAGCAGCAAAGGTTGACTAAAATAAATGTGTGTGCCCTACAGACCTACATATCAGAGGCAAATGATCTCTCTGCATGCAACAGAAAAAAAAAATCAACAGAACTAGAAATGTGTCCTTGTGTACAAAATTTTGCCAGGGAAAAAAATAACTGAATGGAAGGTAGGTGGATAAGGAAGGTGTGTGTGCGTGTGCGTGCGTGTGTGTGTGTGTGTGTGTGTGTGTGTGTGTGTGTGTGTGTGTGTGCCGTACATTTAGGGATGGTAATCTGGCAGCCCAGGTCGCAGTCCTGGAGCAAACGGCTGAAGGCTACATCCTGGAGGTGAACCCGCTCCAGCTCCGAGAGGCTCTGCAGGGGGACAGGCTTCAGGCCAACGCTACGCCCTGACACGCTGTTCCAAGTGAAGTCACCCTGAGGGCACACACACACACACACACATGTCAGATGCATCTATCATTGCTGTCAAGTTCATGACTAGTCTTGCTCTTCGAAGACCCTCCAACGCTCATGAACTGATAGATACCGTTGATAGATAGATTTTTGGAAGCAATAGGAAAAGCAGACAGATGTGTGTAAATTCTAAGGGCAGACACCATCATTACTCCAGAAGACCACCAGTAAGAAGCCCAGCTGTTGGCTACTGTCTGACTGAGAAGTAACGTGGTGAAAAACACAGCTGGATGGGCAGAAATCTCCCACTGGGCTTGTTGTTGCTGAAGCACCATGCATGCTGAGGAATCCTGTGGATGTTAAACTCTTAATTTGAAATACCTCATCTTAATTCTACCCATGCTTCCACTCAGCGCGGTGCATGGTGCTGTATACAAATGGGGTGCACATTCTACTGATTTTTGAATGATCCATCAGCTCTGTTAATTGAAAAACCTTTCTAAACAAGTCTTCATTACTAAGCATTACTAAGCATTAGCAGCATTACTAAGGATGAGCCATTCTAGGAGCCTAACTAATGTACAATCTAATAATCTGATTTGAAATCTTCAACCTCTGAGCATCTCCCTTCAAAATCCAGGCCTTTGATCCGACACAGTCAAGCCAATCATATGAGCCATGTTGCATAGAGGCTTAGCAACTCGTTATCAGGATAAGGCTTACACTAAGGTGGCTCACTCAGATTAAATGAGAATTAGAACTGATGGTACAGTAACGGTTTCGTGGTCCAGTATGACAAAGTATAGATGGGTACAGATTTTTGAGTACATGACATAAACAGGTTTTCTTCGCTCTTGTAAGGTTTTAATTGTTTTTAATATCTGAGTAAGAGCATGACTCAGTTCTCTCACATTAATAACTTGACATCTGATTCTAATTTTCACTTTCTTAGCAGCTGCTGGCTGCTACAGGATAGCTGACCCTGTGTTCACCTCCCTGTGGAGAGGGATGAGCGATAAGTGAATTTCTCCACAGGGATCAATAATTTATCAATAATATATGTCATTACTAATTTATCATCTTTGAAGAAAGATTCGGTCAAGGCCAAAATGTTGTCTTGATTATAAAGAACTGCTTGAGTAATATCTGTCGATTTGATATACTGGGTTGTGATTTTATAGACGACGAGGTCTGAGGCAACTGATGATGTAATAATTAAAACCTGCTGAATAATAATATTATTTGAGGTTATTATATTATAATAACCTCAAATTATTACATGAACTGGTGATCATTACTTTATATGTATAACTTAACTGACGATGTAATAATAATATTGACTAATAATGTAATAACTTGTGAGAATGAGAAAAATGCAATTACTTAAATTATTACATTATTAATCAATATTATTATTGCATTATCGGTTTATCGGTTTATCAATTATTAGCCAAAGTAATAATCACCAGTTATTGTAATAATGTGTTATTACATTATCCAGATGTGTATAAGGTTTTATTACATTTTCAGCCCATTGAGAGGGACATTTTACTACATTTTGACAAGTTATTATACTATCCAGCAGTTGTTACATTACCAGTTGCAAGGTCAATTTTGGTCCCGATTTCAAAACAAAAGCACTTGAGAACCACTGTAAACATTGTTTTGACAGTAAATCTTTCTTGCTGTCAATTTCAAATGTTACTACGGTGCATTATGATTAAGATTTTTTTTTTAAATGTTTGATAGAATAACAAATGAAATGCATCTGACACAACTTGATAAATGACCTTATATACTTAGACTTAGATCATATAGGGCCAATCACCGGTCTACAGAATTTGTTCTTCTGGTATTGGCAGATTGTTGTTGGTAACTACACTCAGTGGACCACACATTAGGGTGACCTCAGGCTGACCAGGTGAATCCAGGTGAAAGCTGTGATTCCTAATTGATTTCACCTGTTAAATCCCCTTCATGACTGATGGAGATGAAGGTGAGGAGACGTTCAAGAGGGTTTTTAGTCCTCTTGACATTATTTGACATGTATTGTGTGGAATGGACTGCAACCAACATCAATCAGACAAGACATGACATGCATGGGCAGGGAACACCCAAACCTGTTATCCCATTGAATGTTTGTCAATAATTGTCACAATAAAGTCAGAAATAAAATAGACCTACAGTAACGTATCAATTAATAACTAGTCCAAACAAACACTGGTCTAGCCCAGCATACTCTGGTCAGTAGGCTAACACACACCAAGGTTCACTTTCTTTTAGTAGTTCCTTCCTTTGATTCATGAAGTGGTGAAACACAAAGCTTTCGCTACAATACAGGCGATACAATGAGCGGAAATGTGCAAGGTACTTTATATAATATCGCGAGATTGAAAGACCAGATTACACTAATCAACCACACTTGAACTAGACCCAGTCAGGTGATGATAATTCACTCGGGGCATTCTGGGAAGGGTTTTCCACTAGAGACTCTACACTGTGTCCACATGAACTTCTTTAACTTTTTATCAATTCCACAGTATGTTACATTTTTTGCTGCAATACAATCAATTAGAACCATTTGTCTTGTGTCAGACTTTTTACATCCAATCCTCTGCTATTCTTTTTGATGGCGCATTACATCCATAACTAACATTCATTACTGCACATTAAGGAGGTCACTTAGAGGTCAGTTAACTAAACTTTGGGATGTCTGAAGAGTTGATGCCAATAACACAATCCTTTAATAGAGCTGACTAAAACATCTCACAAGGAAAGTTGGTTGACTGGCTCAAGAGCTCAGTTAATTGAATTTGTCTTTAATGAAACAAAAATAACACTGAGGTGACGTTATCAAACTTGAAAAACCAACAATACCATTGCAGAAAAAAAAGCCATCCCTCAATGACACATTCTTCTTTACAAAGGTTTTAGTACATTCATTCTATTACTTCCTGGCATTAAGCACAAGGCTGGACATCACACAGTATGCCATTGTTTTATTTGCATTCAAGGTAATCCCAAACCACTGTGAAGGGTCCTTGGAAGACGGGACTAATAATAAACTATTGCTGTTGAGCAATGGTGACGACATAGGCCTGGGGAGGAAGAAGTGGTGGTGAATGAGAGGGAGTTACAATGGCAGCCATGCAGAGATGCAGAGTACACAGAGCTGAGGCCAGGAAAACTAGCCTGTCTGATGCACTGACCAGTGATCCCAGTCAAAATATCACATCTACTTAGAAAGGCAGAAATCATTATTAGTGGAACTGTGATTTCCCTCCAGTGTTGTCACTACAGAATAATATGTCTTGTAAAAACTGCTAATGTGATAGTGTGTTGTACCTAATCTGTCTGGACTACCGCCGTAAAAGAAAACTCATAATAATCTACAGAATGGTGTAACTGTAGGAATAAACATAAGGTGAAGTCTGGATATCTGAAAAAATGATCTGCTAAATAGGGTTTATAGTTTTAGTGGTAGTTTGTGACACTTATTGTGGAAAACCATTTCATTTAAAGTCAGAGCAATGATAACCGTATGACTGTTAGAGAGACAATAATGACCAACTCACAAGATACGAGATGCGTCTGTCGAGGAGGGGGTCCCCCATCACCAGGACGCCCAGAGTCTCCACGGGGGGGATAAAGTGACGCCTCTACTTTAACGCAGAGGAGCGCTCCGCAACGTACACTGCCGCCATTTACCGTCTTCAAACAAACCGCGACTTTTCCGCACAAAACTTAGCTACATGCTCACAGCTGCAGCCTGGATCCAGATCTTTCCTGCAGTGCGCTGGGAAGTGGCAAGAAGTTCCTTACGCACCGGGCGAAACGCAACCCCGTAATAAATGAAGTGGGCGGGGCTTACAGGAGGCAGCGCACTCAGATCATTTTCAAATTATGTGTTTTCATGCAGTTATTTGGAAAAGTGGCGGTAGTGCTATTTCATTTTCATACTGTTGTTTTCAGAACAAATGATTGATGATGTTTGGATGGAGAATGCACTTGATATGTGAAATATGATGTTTTGCTGTGTTTGAGTAGGCCTATATATGTTTGTGGAAACCCATCTGCGACGAATCAGAGAGAAAGCTGCAAGTTGCAAAGCTGCACATTGCATGTCAGACTGTTGTGCGCTAATGTTGAAAGATGTAGCCTAATGCTCATTCAAGTATAGATCACCTTCCACTAGGAGCAGCATGTCGCCTCCTCCAGCACTGGAATGAGGTAGTTTGTTAGTACTGTGCAGTTTCTGGTATATTCAACAGCTTCTGCCATCTAAACAGGAAGCAGTCTGTCAGAAAATAACAAACTAAGAGGAAGGCGATGTCAGGTGGAAGAATCCTGAAGTACCACAAATCTCTTTCATGACCATATCAGCATTACACTATACAGCCTTTAACACTCAAAATAGTTTAATAATATGCAATTTAAATTATATTGTGTTCTGCACAGTTTCTAATCAGTTTAATATCAGTATATGCTCCTGTGTATGTTATTCACATTCAAAGGAACACAGACATGTCCAGTGGGTATGTCTACCTTTCAGAGTTCTGGAGATATATATATTAATATGTATGTATTCTCTGTTGCACACCATGCACTGTCCCCTTGTATTGACTCTGAAGTCCTGCTGTCCCTGGATCATGTGTCAAATCAAGTTTATTTATATAGTCCTTCATCACAAACAAGCCTCAAATGGCTTCACAAGCCTAACAATGTGCCTGTATGTACAATAGTTGTTGATGTCCTATTGTAAAAAGGACATAAAGTAATTCTGATACAAATGACCTCCAATTAGTTTAGAAACAAATAAAATAATATAAAACATGTAAAATAAAATAATAATGAATCAAATAAATGAATCCAGATCCCACAGATTAAGCCACTTGTTGCATAGCAGCCAGGGCAGGTGCTGCCTGGCTCCCGCCGCGGAGCATATACTG
Organism: Hoplostethus atlanticus; assembly: GCA_034670405.1. Lineage (NCBI taxonomy): Eukaryota > Metazoa > Chordata > Actinopteri > Trachichthyiformes > Trachichthyidae > Hoplostethus > Hoplostethus atlanticus. Next base: position 4,157,560 of record JAXDDX010000030.1, read on the forward strand.
CAACTAATGAAAGTATTATAAACACAATCCAAACAGCTGCATCAGCCAGCAGATAAGACAAAATATCCTTTTTTCAGCTAGCGGGTTAGACCGATACATCGGGCCGATAGTGGCCTTTTATTAATGGATATCATCCAGTCATGTCTTCATGTCTGGGAATGAAAACGTTACGTTTAAAGACATTGAATATTGGCATTTGGTAACTTTATTCTAAAAATATTAGTATCGATATTCTCAAAAACCCATATTGGTCCGAACCCTATTTATTCCTACTGAGAGGAGGGTAGTATAAGAGGAAGGGTAAGAAGGCTTTATCATACTGTTACACAGAGCAGCTACCTAAAACCCTGGTATTGATGAGCCCCAAGATCTAGTATTTTCTGAAACAAAGTGGATGCAGTGTTCTGAATTTTCACTGAAACACATTTCCTCTTGTACTGTATACTAACTACTACTGTATACTAATTTTCCTTGGTTGGCGCTGAGCGGCTATGTCTCCAAGCCTCTCCTCCTCCAGGCCTCCTCTCCTCCTCCTGAGCTCTGAGGAATGCAGACGACATTCCACCCTGACACTCACAAACCCTCCTCTCTCCATTTCATCAGATGCTGCCTGCACCAACACAGTGGGACGCTTGGGTGTGCGTTATGACACGCGATGATTTCTCAGTTCGATATTTGAAAGATAAATTACTTCCAACAGAGTGTGGGGCGTGCGGTTTTTGAAATAAACCTATGTGTCAGCCTTGGAATCGACATCGGGAATCAGAGACATGATTCTGAGCCCCAGTGCCCCAGAGAAGATCTGCCAAAGTAGAGGTCAAAAAGACACCTCAGTCTTTTTATTTCAGCCTCATTATTCATTCCGTCGGCCAGAGGGCTTGAGATTCACCTTCCTCCATCCTGACAAAGAGGCAACAAGGAAAAGATTAATATGACATTTGGAATACAATCAGTAAGGTACCAAAGCCAGTGACACTGCTGCTTCCTCACACAACCAGACCTGATAGTAAGTGTCTCCTCTGGTAAAAAAAAATGTGTAATGCTTATGTGAATATAAGTTAGAAACTGGATAATAGTGTACACTTTAGAAATAACTCATATTATGGCATTTTGATCGCCCACACCCGTGGATATTACCAATTAACTGTCCTAAAATCTGAACTTGTACTTGTAAGACAAACGCAATTGTTTTTGTGCTTCTAATACAAGTACAGCATATGGGCTCCAATAGATGATGAATGGCTCCCTCTAAAGGGTTCATGATAATCTGCAGTTACCAACTTTCTAAGAGAAACATGAGTTTCTTTAAAAAGTTGTACATCTGGCTGTTGATTTAAAAGGAATTCACGAACCTTCAAAGGATTTTATCTATTGCAGTGTATTATATCAAATGTTACTAAAGCAATACTGATCAATAGGCATCAGAATCACACCACACTTTGTTATAATATTGGCTTCATAAGGACAATATTCAAACAGAACATAAAAAACACTGAATGACAGGAAATAATTTGGGTTTTTGAAAGAGGCATTTATAACAAAATGCAATTATATCTTCCAAAATATCCCACAGGGTCTTTCAAGTTCCATGTTTCATACCCAGAGGCTCGTCCAATAACAAGCCAAAATGAAATGCTAAATCAGCTTAAATGAATCTAAAACATCACTGTAACCAATGCTATGGGGGCATGTGGATCAGAGGAAGGAATCAACCACAGCCATATGAAGCAATAATTCACTTAGGGCACATATGCCTACAGCCATCATATTCAAGGATGTGCAAAAAACTGCAAAATTGCCCCCATCTTAAGAAGGAGAAAAATAACACTAGGTGTCCCTAGCGACGGCTGGGCTAATGTATGAGCCACACCTCCAGGCATGCACACTTTTAAATGTTTAACATCAAGGCAATGGCAAATACAAAAACATCAGAAATAAGCTGAGAAAAGAGCAGAAATACTTCTTCTGTTTCTGATTTTCATTCATTTTTACACATGTATAGATTTGATGCTGCCTTGTAGCAACTACTAATGTAAGAACTGCAAGACTTTTAAAAATGTAATCAAAATATTTTTCTCAATGGGTTGAAAAGGCAATGAAACCTGTAACTGTAACTAATGCTAGGTCACATAATAATATCTTAAAGGTGCAACAAATAAGATCTTTACTGCCCCATAGTAGAAAATGACCATAATACGTCTGCAGGGGGGGGTTGTTGATCAATACAGTGACTCAGTGATTACTTGGCCAAGTAGTGAGACTTCTGGCCTGCACTCTGGTTTGGAACAAAAACTCCCTGCCCATTGGATATTCAAGACACCCCCAATCCCCCAAACACCACCCACCTATACTTCAATTATGAACTGCTCAACAACGGAGGACGGTGCTACAAGTGAGCAACCAGCATCGCAAAACATTTCGTTCTCAAGCCAAAAAAGAATCACAGGATGTATTACCTGTTCTCTGCTCTAATTGGCTGGCTTAGTGTGACTTTATTATTTGTGTCAAATACAAGCCACCATAAGCTGTACCAGAGACCTGTCCACGTTGTTGCAATTCCATGGTCGCCGATAGAGGTTGATAAAGCCATGCATCACTTAATACTTTTATTCTCATTTTTCTCCAGAGAATGTGATAGATCACCTTAACTGGAGACTATTACATTATACTGATGTAATAGTGTAATAATACTTTGTCTCAGTGTCTCCTACGTGATCGCTGTGAGGCTCAACGACCTTGATTACTTTCTTGCTAAAGGCTGTCCATCATTGTGGACAATAATATTTCTCATATCATTGAAGTGAAAGGTTATTGGGGTGTTTCCCTTATGCCTTTGCTTGTGGCTGTAAAGGCCAACACGTGACCCACCGGGTTTCACAATACAGTGGGAAAATCTATAATCCATTGTAATCCGTTGTACATGTTTAAAAAAACATTTGAAGCGTGCAGGATTTCTTTTGCAAGTTGTTACATCATTAATATTAGTATTATTATTAGTATTATTGTTATAGTAGTCTAAAAATATGTGATAAAATGTGATGTTAATAAATCTTCAGAGCATTTATTACATTATCCATCAGTTATTACATGATCAGTTGCTATGTGCCTATACACTTCAGTAGGAAGACGCTGAACAGAGATGAGCTTGTCATTTGTTTGAAATGGGCTACGCTGGAGTGGAGTGATTATTAGCCCCGTAACAAAAGACAGCAGCCTGAAGTGATGAGTTTCTATTAACGGTCCCTTCCAAACCAACAAATGATCCAGTCTTTATCTGATTTGCTTGCAAGGTGTACTGCAGAGTGTAACACGACGAGGAGAAATGGGAGGACAGGGTAGACTGAGATTTTACCAGCGTTATAAGCAAAACCAATACTGTTCATACATTTTTCCTCAATCAGGTTAACAAACAGCATCTTTGTAACCATAACTAAACTCATTTTCACTCCACGTTAAGGCAAAACTGTAGGATTGAAAGTGTTGGAGCTACACTAAGCTTCAGTTGTCGCATCGGTTTTGCAGCCATACCAAAGTACATGACCTGTGACTCTCGTGGTTCAGTCTTGAGAGGGTTATTCTATCAAGAAGGAGAGACAGAGAACGAACCAATGATTCTTAGTACAACAATTCTTTTAGACCTGTGTCTTTCTATCTAACCCGCCGTGTGTTTTTCTTTTATCCGACACAGAAGAGAGGAGGGAATGCCATGGCACTGAGTGCTGCGGCTGCAAGCAGGCAGGTTTAGTTCCATGCCATACAAACGGACAGTCTCCTGTGGGAAGAAATATGCGCCTGAGGGAACGTAGCCAAGGATCAGGTCATGCTGCTCCGCTGTGAGAAATAAGAGTTGAGGCTTACTTCATGTAAACCAGATGTCTCTTTGCTTTACATTTCAGCTCAGACTACTCAGACCCTGAGTGACTAGACCCCTTACAGGGCATAATGATACTCATCATAAGGACGTGAATGAAAATATACAAGGCCATTTATACTGTACAGTGAAAATACCACAGTGGCACTCTACTTTTCTCTTTGAGCATGGGAAAAGCAAATGTTATATGGTCGATGTTAAAAATAAGTGACCTTTTGCTGATCGGCTGAATCAGATAAGACACATGGCATATGACATATGATATAGTGCATGGCACATACAGGGATTGAGGGTGTTGCACCGATGAATTTCCATTGATAGCAATAAAGGACATCTTATATAAAACGTTTGGTTCCCTATGTGATTTACTTGTCTTCGTTAAGCACAGTTTTCACAGGAGGGTGTGCCAAGTGGGTATGCATAGGACATTATTAGAAAATGAATACAGTAACTTTTTCAGCCTGAGTTACAAGTCCTACTGTACATCTCATAAAAGGAGCGCTAGAGAGAGCTGGGCTCTTAGTGGGGGCGGAGGTGCAGCGTTTCGTACAAAGGGGGAAACAATGTCAACCTGACTTCACTATTGTTATTGCGACGGTCTCTTAGATACGCACATACGATTTTAATTACCGAACTGAAGTGAGGCGTGCATACACTGAGGCACTTTTTGTCGGCAGCGTGGTCATGTGAGGGAAGGATCTCACACTTTGGACCTCAATTGAACCAGCCTCCGCTCGGTAGCATTCTTGGGCACTACAAACAGTACAGCTGCACTGGTCTATCAGTAGCAGCATCTGGTCTGGTCTGTGTCGTGGAAAAAAAAAATCAGCAGTGATTTGTGAAAGTATGTAAACAGCAATGCTTAAGTTTAGTACAGATATCTCACTACTGTACGAGTTATTATCTGCAGCGGAGTTAACATAAATTTACAACGCAATGATAAACTGGACTGCAGTGATCCTGCTAGTGCAGCTGATTCTCTGAGCAGTACGGACAGCGTGTAAGCGCTTCACTCCCAGTGACATGAATCATATTAAATATCCTCCCTGTCACAGTTGTCTCCACTATTAATCAGTTTCGATCAGATTTATAGTGATTACATTTCTGAGGGCTCTGGCTGCAGGATCTGGCTTCTTGTTGATGATACCTGGTATTCATTACAAGCGTTTTAGAAGCTATAATACACGCCCTTTATACTAAACAACTGATGTTACCACGGAGACCAGCTTGAGCACAGCAGTACAGACTGCACCAACATATTGAAATATGAAATTAAGCCATCAATTTGTGTGATTATGGTGAAAAGGGTATATGTAGAAATAAGCCACTTTTCTACTTTCCGACCCCTCGACAGCACCTTTGGGTTTTTTTCAAGCCATATAGCCAGGCACTACTGTGACTTAAATCCATTGGTCATTTCAATACACTGATAAATGTTAAAATAAATAAAAAATGCTATGCAGTTTATTGTTATTATTGCACGTATTCATTTGCTTGGATCCTGTACCTTGTAACTATGCATTTACTGCACTGCTACTGCTGCCTTATATGGTCTGGCCATACCTCTGTGAGAAGATGAGGTGAACTCTGTGACTTCCAAATGAAAAAGCAGTAAAAACAGAATGCAGGTTGAAGGACTAGAACTAAAAGATTTTGAGTAAATTGCTTGACTTTTTTTTCAAACTTTTGGCCTACTCAAGTTGTTTTAAAACAAGCAATTAAAAGCCTGACTTCAAGTAGATTCTCTAACGGACAGAAACCGCATTTTGCCAAGGTGGAATGGTCATGGGGATTTGGGTTTTCTGGCTCATCAGCAATAAGTTATTTTAAACTTGGCTGTGCCCAGAATAACAGCCCTGTTTCAGAAGAGGACAAAATCATGGCTATGCACAAGCTCCCAATGACATAATCCATGCTGTACTCATAATTTAAGGAATAGGACAAACCCACATGACAGATTTGAAAGCACAGCGCTGCAGTTAGCCGTGGCTATACTGTTGTCAGAGGGCGTATCAAGTTCCAAACCCGGTACAGGCAAACCATCATAAAATCAAGACCCATCACAACCAATTCCAGGTGGGACTTTTTCCTGAACTCAACCTTTACAGCATTGTGTGAGATTGATGTGAGAAAATGTGCTTTGTTTGAGCGGTGTCTGACCAAATCATCCCCAAATTACGTGACAAGCTTTTCCTGCCACGCCTCTTTTCGACAAGTTAGCACAAGTAACGGCTTCCGTCCGAGTAATTGCATCAGAAGAACCTGTTGAATCACTTTTGATGTCTGATGATGCACTGCAGTGACTGGATTAAGGGCTCACACAAAAGGTTCATTTGTTTGACATGTGGCCTAGAAAAAAAATGGTTTTCCTAAACTGTGAAATTCCTAAAATTTGAACTCCTCCTTTTAAACTGAAAGTACGTGTAGAAACACACACAGACATAAAATAAGCATGCTTCTACATGCAGTGATTTTAGAAAAGAGACAATGGAAAGTATAAACAATCCTGTATTTGCCTACCCAGTGTTACCTCATCCTTGAGGGAATTCCAACTACTTCCTGAATCTGGATATATGTGACTAAGGGGTTAGTGGATAAAAAGACTCGAGAGAAAGTTAATTTCCAACATGTGCATGTTTGAAGCCACCACTTTACAACATCTACTACAGCAAAGGCAAGATACAGTTGATCCCTGTCGTGAAAGTACAATGGGGTTAATGCCTCCTAATTTAGTGGGTAATCCATCATTCAAAATTTTGTTAATCTTCATGACTGCATTGCACTGCATTGCTCGCAGCAATACATTGCAGAGGAAATGATAGACTACTACTACTGCCCTAAGAGCAAAGTTTTGCTGTAAACATATGGCCCTGTTTATCAAATGTATCAAACATGGCATGGTGAGCACAGACATGTGGGGGGTCCCCCTTTTAAAGACTCACTAAGAAACAATCAATGATTTTTATGTCAAGTCATGAAGAAATACAGCACACACACACACACACACAGCATGAGAGTATGCAATGCAAGCTTGATGACTGAACTGGAGGAACATCTGGCCAATCCAAAGCCACAAAACTTTCAATGTGTATGCCCTAAACCCTTAATTGATTAAAGTGGGGTCATTTCTAGATCACACTGCCATATTAATGAATTACTGCAGGATACTTAGAGCCCTCTCAGTTTATGACAGGTCATCATCATCATCATTAACATCCCATTCTTCTTCGTTTTTTATCGACATCGTCATCACTACTAGCGTCATCGTCTTTGTCATCATCGTCATCGTAATCATCATCAACACCAACATAAAAAAAAAAAACGTCATTAGTACTGCGCATTAACACCTTCAGCTCGCTCTGAGGACGACTGTGACCTGAGACAGTTTCTGGATGACCACAGAAACTATAAGAAAGACACCAGACTTTTGGCAAGAAAAAAAATATTCCTATACCGACAAATACAAATACTCTCCGGTTGAGGATGCTGACTGACATTTCAGACAGCCTGCGGTCAAATGTGAGGCTAGTGGATGATCCTGAGTGATCCCAGTCACGTGGAGCCATCAGGTCACTGACCTTATACGACGTCTCCTCGCCGTCGGTACTATGATGTAGCATCAGCGCCGGGTCCAAGCTTCTGGTCTGCCTCAGTCTCCGTTTGGAAGAAGTTTTGGAGCTTGGCGAGCAGGCGAAAACACTACTGAACAAGCCTTGCGCAGACATAACTCCTTCGGCTCATGAAGACCTAATCGAGATTCCCGGTTCTCTTTGAGAGAGGTCCAAGCTGCATCCCTCTGAGAGGTTAAATCAGCAGTAACGAAGCGGAGCCGTTTCACAACAGGTCCCCGGCGCGTCACCATGCTTCGCCCTTCTGAGTAACATGAAGTACATGCGCCTGTCCTGTCCCACTCTGAAGTCACCCCTCCACCCCCTAGCAGCGTGTGACTCAAAAAGCAGTAGGCTACACCTCCTTTCATACATTTTTTTAAATAACTTGAATGAAACTGTACAGATTCCTATATTCTAAATACGTGTTTCCAAACAAAATGATATTTCTTTTTTATGCTGGGATTTTTTTTATTATAGTATTCTTACTACTAGGACAAGGGAATAAAGAGAACAAAGCTTATATCTTGTTCTTGTCATTACTTAATTTACGGGGTGAGGTAGTGTTAGTGTTAATTCATATTTCAATATACACAGTGGTATTTGTGCTTCCCTGTGTTCCCTGCTCAATAATACATACAAACCTAATTTCCAAGAAGAAATATTGCCAGAAAAGAAATGTTTGTGGGGCAATCAAAGGTTTATAACAGGCTGTTAGACTGAAGTTTCAACTGCCGCTTGATGACACTGACAATGAAATTGCATTTAGTATCTATGGCAGCTGTTCATTTTCAAAGATGCACAAGAGCTAAATTGCCAGTGGAGCAATTGAGAATCCAGTTTAAGGTATGTAAGGTATTATTATTGTAGATTGTATCTCCCGTTAGTCCTGCAGCACCAGACCTCAAGATTTATGAGACCCTCAAAGTGACAGAAAGGTTGGTGACAGAGATGTCAAAACTCCACAGACATGTCTTCGCAGCACCGCACGTTTTCCCCACAGTAAGGCTGCCGGGATGCTTGGCATGTAGTGCCCATGGGAACAGGCGCTTCCTGTGGGAGCCCCAGGGAAGGGACCTGTCTGATAACATGACATGTGAACCAGCACTGTATGGTCACGATAAGGCCTCATCAGATACCGGGGTCCACCAAACAGACAGGGGAAGTGGTGATAAGAGCCACTTTGCGTTTGATCCACTTATTTTGGTGGTGAGGTTTAGAGCAAGGCTCCTTGCAGATTCTCATCACACTTCCTCTTATGTCATTTCTGGGCAGGATAACTGCGGCCTTGGAAGCTCGCATCCATTGACCCTGTAAAGCCAGTCAGAATACATGGAAAACGGTTTGGCCCACAGGTCCTGTGAGTAAGCTAACAAACATGGTTTGGTGAGTCAAAAAGGTAATTTAAGTTTTGGATTCAAATATTTGGATGCTTTAATCTAATATTTCCAATTTTCTTCACATATTCTAGTAGTTTCTCAATGGTGTCAATCACCGACACAACCTCTTATCAATACCATTCCGTCTAATTGACATGAGAATAATGTGATCCATTGTCAGACCATGTATTCATGAACCAGGATGATGCTTGTTTCATTTGAGTTTCCTCTTGGTAGAACTGCCTTGAAGTGCTTGTGAGAGGTACTGTAAAGGGGCATACTGCAATGGCAGCAGGAACAACAACAATGCCTGTTGGCAGGGATATTTCAAGACTGGAACCTCACAGGCTCCCAGGGATGTATGTGGGAGGGCTTTTTTTCGGTGATTTATGAGATTGTCTCTCTAGTGCCCTTTGGATTTGAGTGGACTGCAGGATGAAAGCAGAAGAAGAGGCTCTGTTTGTACCATCCAAATTCAACCGTCTAGACATTTTTGTATGGCTAGCACATCAGAATTTGATGACCATTGCCATAATTCTTGTCTACAGTAGTGACATGTGTCATAGGTGCCCTTTTCAGATGGTCTCTAACGGCATCACTAACACTGATCATCTGAGGAGCTAAAGGGGCATCTAACCAGTCTGAAGGATATTTATACTGCAGTATCTCCACTATATATAGGCTATTTAAAGCTGCCACACATGCCTTAACTCTCTTTGAGATCTTACGTTGATCGGCAATGAGAATGTTTTCATCCTCTCCATAAAATCAAGACATTTTCTTCCCCCTCTTATCCAGCGCGTGCAGATAAAAGAAATGTCAAGCTCCTTCAGATGAAAAACCTGCCAAAACTGTGAGAGGCAGCAAACTGCGTTGAGAAGCAACTATTTGGGCTGCTCTTTGAACACAATTTTAAACCTACATCTATTTCCCACTGTTAGGGTTACTGACTGTGGTTACTGACTGTGGTTACTGACTGTTTGTTTTGGATATCTTAGAAAGATTGTTTTTATGGCCTTTCTGATTTAGTCAACAGTTCACAGTGAAAACAGACAGAAAATATGGGATGGCAAACAACAAATGTTCCAGACTGGATTTGAACTCAACACAGGAGGCACCATAGCCAACTAAGCCACCAGGACAGGGAAGGGGAGTGCCCTCAGAGACTTTTGCCCCTGCCCCTTTCAGAGTCTGTGCACGCCACTGCTCTGTACGTGAGAGACTGTGGATAACTCTATGTGAGTCAGCATGACATCAGCTGAGTGACAGTCTGATAACGCCACCTGAGTGACTTTTCAATGTATCATTCTGACCAGTAGGTGGCGGTAAAACACCCACGTTGCTTCTGATACCAGGGACTGCTTTTTTTTTTTACACTTTTGTATCTTGTAGATGACTTCAAAGTAGCTTGAAATTTGCTGAAAATCCATCAGAACAATTTTTTTTCAAGAGCACAATCTGTGAAAAGAGGCAGAGCAAATCTACACCTATGAGTACATGAAACATATAAATAAATCAAATATTGCACTATTAGCCTTCATCTAATGCAGTGTCCCCCTTTGGTCACTTGTCTGTGCTGGTGTATTCTCACGCAGGCATGTAATGCAAGCAGCCCATGGCATCATAACACCATGAACCTTTAATAATCTCCATTAAAGATACAGTCTGTCTGTCATACCAGGCCCACAGTACGTGAGTGAAATGACGCCTTTGGAAACGTTGCCATTCTGTAGGACACCATTTTCTCTGTCACCTCTGTGCAGCTATTGAGAAACAACCCTAATTAATGTTAGGCCTAAAAAAATGTCTTCGGACTGTAATTGTAGCCGTGGGTGGGTTGGGCTTTTATTGCATCATTTTGTCTCGTCTCTTTTCCTGTGTTGTTAAATGTCTCAGTAAGAGGGTAGGGTTTTGCTTTGTTGCAGCCATGATGCAACATTTGAGCATTTTAACTCAATGAGACTTTGAGAAAACCCAAGTACAGTTTTCAATTCTCGAATGTGTGAAATTCAAACAGTCAGCGGACAGATTTGCGTAGGCCTATGTTTATCCCACTCTGGTGTAGAGGCACTTATGCAGATATGAAATGCAATGCGTTTGTCTTTTGGGAGCCGAGATGCGCAAGACACAAGCGCATTTCCTTTTAGTGGAGTGTGAGAGTGCAGTAGCCATCGGATTGTTGAGTGCTATGATTACTCCGATTACCAGTCCTCACATGTGATAGCGTATCTCCTCCTATAATGAAGGGGAAAATGGGAGCAACGGTGAGAGCAAAATGCAATCCAGATGTCAGACAAGCTCTTGATTAACCACTTACAGAAGCAGCCCTTGCGTCAGGGCAAGGCCACGCCGTCTCACATTTCCACTCAGTCTGATCCACGAAACATAACCGGCCACTAGGTATTGATTTTTCATTCTTCTCAATATCCCTTTACCGTTGATAGAATTTACACCAGACTGTCAATGTTTCAAGGAGTCCTGCCCTCCCCTTACAGTGTTGCCGGGATGTTCTCACCAGGACAGAGGACAACACTCGGAGCTTGCCCTCTATTAGGTGCAGTAGTGTGCGCCTACCTTGGAGAGAAGACATGGAGATTGACAATGTAGGTGAAAACGCAATCCGTGATGACGATGGTTTGGACAGCCACCAAGAGCAGCAGAGGTGAGTTTGTGCCTGTTTATACATTTCTAACTACTGTAAAATTCCAATATGGTCGTCAACTGAGATGTTCTATTACCATTACAGAGTCCACAACCTCACCCCTTGTCAAACGCACCTTACAGTAGATAGAAACCTGATTACATAACTGTAACAACATAAACTGGATCATAGTGAGCTTTGCCTGTTGCTCAGTTCCAATTTTTGCTGTTAATAATGACACTTTTCTGTTATCAACATAATGATTTTCCACTTTTTTTCTATCATTATCTTCAAGCTAATAACAAACGCAGTCCGTTGCGTTTTATAAATGACGTGCAATCTCACAGATGCTCACTCGTGATAGGCTCAGAGCCCAGCCTGCAGCACCACCGCACTTCGGATTCAAGTGACAACGACTGCTTGATGACCTTAGCAGCTTTCCATGGGCACATTGATTTTTTCTCCCACATTACAGATAATTGCTGGGTGCTGTGAATCCTATCCTCCCAGGGCAGCAGGGAGGGGCTTCTGTAGCGTGTTGACACGAGAGCTGCTATCTGATTTGAGGAATACGATATGCTGGAATCTCATTGACTGGGCCTGACTTCTGGGCACTTCCTGTCCGAGTGTACCAGCTTATGAGAGGGAGTCTCTTCATGCCTTTTTAGGGGCCGTTCTCTTTTACTGGCAGCTGAAATAATAATGATAGATGAGATTCTGAAAAAGCAGTTTTTAAACAGTGGCACTTTAATGTGCAGGTTTGATTCAAAGCAAAGGGCTTCGTCCGGCTCCGTTAATAGATGTTCGGCTAATTAATCATGATTAATGACCCGCTTGCCTTTCCTGTGATACCAAAAAAAAGCGCTAATCATACTGATTCCGATTTGCAGCCAAATAAATCACGTTATTGGAATAAATGCAGTCAACAGGATTCGCAAATACATTTGTAACCTTTAGCGAGGCCGAGTTTCTCCCCAGTAGATGTTATTATACTAATATGAGTTTTCCTGTTCTGCATGGAGCGACTCTCATCATTTTATGCAAATGGATGCATCCACTGTTTGTTCTGCTCCATAAACTCTGTCATCTTCTGATGAGAAAGTCACTTCCTCCTCTCTTAATATGTGACACACAAAACGAATTAGATGGACTGTAAATCGACTCTTCTTGCGTTGCATTTTCAGCTACTTTTTTTTTATAACGCTATTTTAAAGCAGTGGGCTGTTTGTGTTTCTCCTGGCTTTAAATGTAGATTGTTATTTAACCAGAAATGTGGAACTCCTCGTGGCCCTCATGCCAGCTGTCACAGCATGTTGGGAGGAAGCACTGAGCTTCGCATTGTTCCAAGGAAACAAACGAACTGCCCTCCCACGCGCGCCGCACAGCGCATTTAATTCAACGTTTCGAAAGGCGCACGGCCTATCATCACCTTTTTTTAAATCGTCATTGTTGTGACCCTGAAACAGCGCGCCGATGGAAAAACAGGCCACCGATGCAGCAGCGCGCTGTGGCCCAGAGGCGAGCGTTAGGCCGCATGATCGGATGGATTCATGTGCAGCATTTATGTCACAGAGGGATCTACTTTTGTCTGTTTCAACGTCGTTCAGCTCTCCATTTAGGCCATATGGTCATGCACGGCTAACAAAAAGGGGGGGAAAGGGTAGCAATATAGAGATGCACTGTACGGACAGTAGATGAATAATAGAAACAATAGCAGGATGGTGTTGCGAGGTAAAACATATTGTTCAATCAGACTCTGTTACATGGGGGGGGGTTGTTCCACCAGCTGTCTTCATTACACAGGGAGCTGAACATCCAGTTGCTCTCCATACACCGCTGTGTACACATGGCATTGGAAGCATTATGCAATCAGTTCTTCTTTGCTTGCAGAGGCAAACACACGTGCCTCGGTTCATAAGTAATGGAGGACCGCGTCCGCCATTCACGCATGAGAGCATCTACATGGCATAATCCGGCGTGAACTATCATGAATGCCGCGGTTTTATGGGAGAGTGCCCTAAAAAAAGCCAGTAATCTGGACATTAGATAGTACAGCATACTTTATTGATTAAATGAGCACCAAGCTGCGTTACCTGACAATAGCTGCGTGTACAAAAACACAGGGGGAAAAAAACAAACAATGACATCAAACCTGGTTATTTTTTAAGATTTAGGTTCAGATCTAATCCCATGGTCTATGGGATTTCGGTTTGGCTCTGTTCAGGGTGACAGTTGGCAGGCAGATAGTGATAGAGTTTGGATTAAGGTTGAAGCTTAATTTTAAGCTCCCATGGATGGTAAAACACATGCCGTTTCCAAATGTCTTGCACAAGGATCAGATTAATAGTTCTGATGCTGTGATTTGGCTGATGCTGCGAATAATACCATACTGCAGGTTACTCAAACCCTTCCTGTTCCTACAGTAACTCTCTCATGGTCAGTGGGATTGTGTTGAAACTTGAAAACACTACCAGTAAAGTTCACCCGATCATGTTTTATGAGTGCTCGTTGAGTCACCCTTAAACCAGCACAGCCCCACATCGGAGTCCAGCTGTCCAGCATTGATTCCCCCCATGTTTTCTGATGCACTGGCCCGGAATGTGATGTTATTTCATTACTGAGGCAGAAGAGACGAGCTCGGTCTCCACCCCTGGGCTACTGGCCACTCACTTGGACAGGGGGCACAGTATGTGATCATAACCGAATGGCTTAGTCAGGCCAGCTCAGTCGCCTATGGAAACTCCAAATCGAGCGCGGAGCAGGGAGAAACTCTGGAGTCAGGGGGGAAAAGGACGGGAGTACGCGCAGAGGTTTGACAGGCCGGGGCAGGAAAGCTTGAGACCAGTACTGCATTAAAAACCTGTCATCAGCAATGGACCAAGACGACAATGAACTTGGAGTCTTCACTGTCATCCAGTGAGTAATGCGCTGTGGACTGGAGTTGTTCTGTACTCACTTTAGAAGTCAATCAGTGTTGATTATTATCGGGGCGACTGCAGCTTGCCAGTCTGTGTATTAAGCTTAATTCTAATGCTGCTATAATGTAGTGGAGGGTAAACCCACCTAATTTCAGGTTATCCACCTTTTCAGACTGACATATATCACAGTATCAAGCTGCTGTCTTTTAAGGGAAAGTAAAATGAATGTTTTGTTAAAAATTTAATTATTTTTTGTTTATATTGGTGATATTCATGTCTTAGGATAACCAGCAAGTGGAGGTCATGGTGAATTTGTAGATTGATTTGTAGCTCTTATTCTTTTCAAAATAAGAGTTTGGATCAATCTGGTATCTAATACTTTCACAAAAACCTTTTTCCCTTTCGCGTCTCCACACCTGATTGACACTAGCCTGCTAAAACTACAGTTGAGTATCGTCCTCTATAGCTGGTGGTGTGGTTGTTGATTATGGATGTTTGACGGAATGACAGTAATTGACTTTACTATTGCACTTTCCACTTGGCTAATGCAAATCTATTCTGTTGCTCAATAGAGGCAACATGAGTGCTAGCTCCAGTATGAAGCTTGTAATGAATCGGGAATAGGTCAGAAATTCATCAGCAAGTAGAGGAAAGCATTTACACAAGCTGGGAACAGTTTACACCAAACCTGACCAATAATGTTTAGTAGCCTGCAGAATAAACAGGCATACCTTTAGGCTTCAACAGGACAGATGCACTTAAAATGGTGGCATCTGGCAACAACTCCATTATGTTGTTTTATTCATTACATTTTGAAAGGGCTTCAGCCTCCCCCGGTACTTACTTTGAACATTATCAGCAGGTGTACTGAAACTGGCAAACCAAATCCATAATCTTTTTTTTCGAAGCGGAGCTGTGAACTCAGCCAGGTAACACTTCGCTTCTTATCCCAATTAGTCACGCCACTAAATATTTATGACATAACAGCGTTTAGATCTTTAAACTTCCTCCCAAAAGCCATTTAATTCAGGGGAATAAATCAGCAGTGGCACAGGCGTAATTAGTGTGGCACTAACAGATCGGGGGCTGCTGAGTTACTGGGTCGGCTCATCGGCGGATAGATGTCGACGAACACAGATGTCATACAAACAACACCGGCGCTCTGCGGAATGAGACGCTTGGGGAAGTGTGGTGTCAGAGGGGCGCTTTGCTGTGACGGCTGCTGACACATAACTGGTTGAGGTCCAGGGGGCAGCCAGGTTAGGAGGAGAGGGCAGTCTATAAAAAGTGACTAAGTGACATATTATCACTGTGCAGCACAATCCCATCCTGTTTGAAATGTCTCAATACAACCCAGTGTTCTTTTAGTCCTCAGCATAGTGAGCGATTTAAGCAAAGTGATTATGCTCTGCTTATTTTAGCTTTTCGCGATCCAAAGGCTGGACTTGCAAAATGTAAGCACTATTGAGCTTTAAGTTTCCAAGCGTGGTCAAATGACTGAAATCAGCTGTTTTCAAATGAGCTCAGACAGAGGAAAGTTAGGGATCGGAGAGGCAGCAGGGGGGGATTTACTGGTCAAAGCTTGAGCCATAGTCTCCTTAGATCTCGTTTCTGCCTGACCCTAATATCCTCTGCCAGTCATGCTGGCCTCTGGGCCACGAGCCCAAACAGGCAAAACATAACTGAATATGCTGAGTCTCTCAATCCTGCGACCATAGGACACAGTGTGTGCGGTTAAAGCAAATTGTCAGATACGCTGCACTGATCGGTGCGTCCTCGATGTTCTGTTTATGCTCCAAAACGAGCGGGTACTGCTTCCTTAATACCTGAAGAAAGGATTGCATTTTCCCAGTAGAGCTTCTCAGCCAACCAGCGGCATCCCATTGATGACAGCAGACAAATCACGAGCCTGACCGCGGTGGAAATGACAACGTTCTTTATTGCATGTATCACTCTTAGCAAAGGCACATTGAGTCACCCTCCAGAGGCTAACACGTTGTGACATTTTAATATAGAATGGTTGCTACTTGTCCTGGGAAGCAGGTTACAAATCATGGCTTTAAATGCCTCCCACCTTAACCTCCCAGTATTTCTATTCTATCTATTCTATCCATTAGCACACAGAGGGATGTTATTGATGAGGCTGTTCAATATTCTGCCAGCCCCCCCAGCAGAGAATCACAGTGGACCGGGTCGAGGAACACGCCCCGTTTCAAGACCCATGGGTGCACAAGGACATTTAAGTTGTGTTAACCAACATATTGACTATAGGAGTAATATTAGGTGATCAGTAGGCCACATTTTCTAATAACAGTTGAGAAAAAACTAAGTTCAGATAGTTTTACAAGTGGCTTAATCAGAATTAGCAGTTCGGTGTTGTAGCTTGAGTCCTGACGTCAGCTTTTTTAACTGTGTGTTTGTCATTGGCACATCACATCACAGGGTAACTGAATAAATTGCCTTTATAACTGTGAGAGCTTCCTTTTATCAAATGTGTCTGAGGCACTTGAAGAAGTATCAAACCCCCATTTGATCAAAGAATAGCCTAATTGGCTCTCGGTGGTTGTTTTTGACAGAGGTGCCTCATCTATGGTCTTTGATTTATGTGGGGTGATTCTTCCTCCGCTGGATACCAGACGTGTGGTGATTCTTCATTTGGGGCTGAGTGGGATGTTGCTGCAGATATCCTTTGTGGCGTGGTGTCTGTTTTGAGACGTTCAGTCGTCCACTGTTCATTTTTCAAACATGACACGGCGGGTTCGCAAAGTAGAAGGATGATGATATGAAAATTTATGGAGATGTATTACAAACTGTGAAAATATCACGGAGGAAATGAGATGCTTGAAGTATGCCGCTAACACGCAGCTGACTAGTTGAATAGCTATGAATCACACAGCCCTGCTCTCCTCCTCTCTGGACATGGATTAATCACACATGCTCCGCTCCAATCATCCTCCATTGATTTCCACAGCCAGCTAACAATCCCGGTCTCCCTCGCTAAAGCAACGGCGCATGTAATGATTTTGATAACATCTAGCATCTGGGTTTCCGACAATGTTTGGAGGCCTTTTCTTGTGCTGAGAGTAAACAGTTAGTAGCTGAGGCTGTTCTGAACGAATGGCACTGCACAGGCATCTTTAGGTGCAGCTGGGCTAACGCAGGAGCATATTTTAGGATGCTCCTGTCCCCTCCAGCTGCTGCCCCTGCTCCTCTGTGGCCTTGGTGTTCATCTATTGTGCACATCATCATCCTGTCCCTCTGTCCCCTCTACCTCGCCGAGCAGCAACACCCATGCTCCCGAGGAGTCTGTCTCTGCCTTCTGTCTGAAAACACTCCACATGGTTGGGGATTTGACCAGACTGGCCTTTGCACAGGACCGGGGGGATTCAAGGGAGCCCATCAGCAGTAATGTGTGTGTCCCTACAGCCCCCTGCTTCCAACCACCCCCCACCCCCGATCCAATGTCCCCTTGCATTCCTCCCTCCTCTCTTTCCCACTGTCATCCTCCCCTCCTCCCTCCCTCTCTCCCTCCCTTCCTCCCTCCCTCTGCCCCTCACTCTTGCTCTCTCTGTCTCTCTTCAAAGCTGTTGTTACTGTGCGGCTCCTGCACATCATTCCACTGCGATGGAAATTAAATGAAGGTGGCTTAACGCAGCTAACAGAGGCATGCTTTGAGGGATGTAACCGGGGGGGGAAGCTGCACTGCCAGATCCTTTTCCATGGGCTGTGGATTTGTGCTTCTGAGGCGAGGACACAGCAATCACTCAGCTATGCAGAAGCCCCGACAACAGGACTAATCTCTCCACCTGACTTGTGGAAGCTCCGCTTTTTTTTTCTGAATTATTTATTCTCTACTGCCAAAGACAGTGGGACAATGGAACTGGAGTGAAGTAGATGGTAGATTTGTAGCCCTGACTGCAGTCTGCAGCACACATGGATGTGTTCAGCTTTGTGAAGATGCCAAAGCTGTCAGGGTGAGTCCGATGGATGCTGCTGTGTATGTGCCTGTCTGCCCCTGCATGGCATTTGTTTAAGGTGCTGTGTTGGTATGGTCAGAGGCAGCATTTCCAGGGTAAGACATGAATTAGATGGACGGAGTTTGGCGTAATTTAGGTAGAAAATGAAAAACGCCAAGCCAAGCCAAGCCAAGCTTATCGAATGAATTTGAGCATAACTTGTGCAGACGTGTATGATTCTATGTGGAATGAATGACCATGAGGTAGGTGGGAGTGGGGGAACAGGGTGCGTGTACTGTGGGTGGAAGCAGAAGATCCATGTGCCTAAACTTGGCAGGGTATTCAGCATGCACCTTCATAAGTTCATCAAATTGTCGTGCTGCCTATAAGCTTCACCTTCAAGTGGAATTGTTTCAGATTCTTTTGTAAACAAAATGCAATTAAATGCCTAGGAAAATAAACATGATCACTTATTCAAAAGTTATTTCCAGAAATCAATTTTGGGCAGCGTAGTATAAACCTGTCTTCATAACAGTGTGTTCTGTCAAAGGTCATCAGAAGACCATCATGCAACACGAGTTGCCAAGTTCACATACCCATGGCCAATGTAGGGGATGTAGGCCTCACAAGTTCCTTAGCTGATGCAGAACAGCTAAAAGCCAATATTGTAGCTTCACTGTTTCTACCATAAGAAGTATAAGGGAGAAAACCCTGCACACTATTGTACATTATGCTCATTGGGCCTTATTATTTGGTGAATCAGTGCGAGAGAGAATTGGAACCATGTTTTTGTAATGAGAAGTGATGGGAGGTAAATGAGGCGGTGTTAAAGTGACGACCCTGAGTAATTCACCTATTGCCAAGGCAGACAGCTCACCTTCTGCACCCATGGGTCTGCTAGATTGTGTTGATCTGCCACAGTGGACGGTAATCCTCCTAGGGGATTTGGATCCATCAGCAACACCACAGGCCATTGGTTGTCAGAGCAAAATGGGACATGTTTGATATATACAGTATAACTTATATCATTCATATATATCATTTATTTTCTCATTTATATCTCTCTCTATATGTGTGTGTGTGTGTGTGTGTGTCACATTATAGCATATCACCGATTCAAAGCATTTCACTTCAGTCATGAGCATGAGTCACCAAGTGATTTGGTATGTTTCTTTTATTAATAGACTCAAATAAAAGAAAGGCATTAGGCAGAAATTGGAACAATTTACCTTTAATGGTGTGGATAATGATTTTTGCACCTCAGAATTGTGTTTATTTTCTGTTGTAAGCAAACTACAGCTTCTTGTTTTGTAACAGTCCTGCAGTGGATGGAAAGCAGGTGGGTACGTAGGCAGGGATGTTCCTTCAGATGATGGGGCCGCTTTCCAGTCAGTGTTCCTGCATGGCAGCATTTATAATGTGGCTCCCGATGGACCGCCAGCGCCAGTGCATCCTGTCACTGTTAATAATGCCACACATAATGTTGTTTACTGGCTAGCACTGCTGCCACAAAGGCTTTTTTTCTGTAGTGCCAGCAAAAATTGGAGTCGTCAGGGCACTATTTTGGCATCGCTAATGGAACATTTTGCACACAGGAATAGTACCTGCTGCCTAACAACACTCCCAGATGTCTTAGCTGTCAGAAACAGGTGCATGCTCTTTCTTTGATGGCCCTTCTTCACTTTGTATATATATATATGTCTCGGTAGGATTTGTGCTTGTTTGATGTTCTGAAAGATACTTAACACTCATCTTCTAGTTGCATCTGAAGAAAAAAGGCTGAAACATTTCGCACACATTTCATGATTGTTTGAGCTGCTGTCTTTTGATCTCACAGCAAAACACTGTAGGCTAATGTGGGAGGAAATTCGGAGTGGCAACAGTTTCGATAGATACTCTGGGAGTTGCAGATGGCTGAATCGAGGAAACATGCATGGAGAAAGTGTCAATTCCTATACAATCAGAGTGATTCACTGAGTGAATGCATTTAGCAAAATCTGTGTGTGTAAAAAAAGGGTTCAAATTGTTTGCACTATGTAATGTTTGTGCAATTAAAAGATGGATGCATTCATCAAATGGGTGAATATGAGTTTATGCATCTTCTGGATAGCACTGAAGTGAGGGGTGCCAAGTCCTCAACATGTAGAACATGGAACAGACGGACCGTTGTATGTGCATTGCTGTTTGGTTTACTCCTGGGTGAGTTTTCCCACAATGATTCATAATTCAGTCAATCTCTTATGTGAGCTTCAGTTAGGCCTCTTTTAACCGTGCAAGGTTTACCACACAGAAGTCTCTGGACTGGACGCAATTTGATTAGCCTAAATGTTCATCAGAGTACAAGAGGACCAAAAGATGTGTGTTACTTGGCTGTTCAAATCAGACACCTCTCAGGGAAGAGTAGACCACAAATGGCTAAGGGGGGAGCGTTGGGGAGCCTGCTGGCTGGTGGAAGTGGGCTCGGGCAACCATTTATTTTATTCTGTCCCTTAGAGCTTTTTGCATAAAAGCAATGAGTAGCACAATGAGGTGCGGGAGAATCCGAAGCTAGCTCAGCGCCCACGGGGTAGGGTCATCACTATATTCAGTTAATAGAGGACTGGAGCCAAGAGGGCGTGTGTTAGTCAGTAGAGTACTAAAGAGAAAACACAGACGTCCTCCTTTAGTTGTGTGTATGTCTCTGTCTCTTGATATTAACAGAGTGAGGGAAGGGATCTATCCGGTCACATTTTTGATTGACCTCCTTCAGCAAAGGTTCGCGATCCTGGTCCTCGGGGGCCAGAGGACGCTGGTTTTCTATCCTACCGGGTAGTGAATTGCATTCACCTGGCGTCCCAGGTGAAACTCAACGCCTGATTACACAGTTGGAATGAAACCAGCGTGGGCTCTGGCTCCCCGAGGAGCAGGACTGAGCACCACTCTCTGGAGCGTAGGTTAACATAGGGAATGGGTGCCTTGAGAGACGTGTGTGTGATGTGGATATTGTATTACCTTCAGCATAAAAATGTCTGTCCCTGGGTGTGTGTGTGTGTGTGTGTAAGCATACATCCTAAAATTTCGAATTCACTACAAACAATAACCTATGCCGGTTGCAATTGGATGGTGCATTTAATTGCTATGTTTTATTAAAGAATGAGGATGGATCCAATGAAAGATAGTGATTTGTTTGCTTAAGGCGATGATATAACATTGTAACTGGTGCAGCATCCAGTTGGCTCCTGTACAGTGAGTGGTGCAGAATGCAGTTCCAGCTTCCAGAGGCCAGATCTGCATTTGATAAGATTGTGGTGTGTGTTATTTAACAGGTAAACCACTCTTGGAGACAGTGGGGCTCCTAGGCTCACTCACTCCCTATAAAATAGCAGGAGGATCATAGTAGGTGGGTTGGTTCCAAAATGCAGTTTAATTCCCACCAGAGGAGATTAGCTAACCAGAAAACCATTCTATACAGAGACACCAGAGAGCTGCTCTGGATAGTGCTGTTGCCCGTGGCAACGATACCGGCAATATTCTGCTTTTTTAGAATAATAGCAGGTGGTTGGTACTACTTTTTTCTTCTCCCATGTCTGTCTTGGCACAAACATGGACTCACAAAAATGCAACATGATGGGTCAGACATTAATATGAACATGAAACGGAGTAATTATGTAACTATTTCATCTGCATCTTCTATGAAATCACTAAAAGTGTTCCTTGTTTCCTTAAGAAATGAAATCCAAATAGCAATACACAGTTAAAAAGAGTGGATTGGACGAGTGTCTATCGCGCGCCATATTGACTAAAGGATTCATGCAGAGCCATTACAGCGTTTAGGCAAGTCAAACAGAGGGCAGATGTTCTCCGAGACAAAAGGCAGTGCTTTTCTGCCCCCAACAGGATGCAGGCGGTCTGAGAGGAGCAGGGACACAAGGCCCTTAATCAGAGTGGTTCCTCTCTGTCTGAGCCACTTCTCTGCTCCGCTCCCCACAGCCTCCTCCCAGGGGGACGGTCATCTCGTCTGCTGTTTCTCCACAGATTACATATCCAAACAGAATCACATTAGCAGTCTCTCCCTGCATGAATATCTCTGTTTAATTCAAGAGCGCTGGGAGAGCTGACTGTGTCACGGACAGCTCATCGTATCGCTCCCGCCACGTAACTTTGCACTCCCTGTCACGTGGGGAATAGGCAGAAATTAGCTGGTGTGTCGCCTATGGCATGAGTGTTGAGGCAGGATGGTCTATGAGACTGTATCCATCTATCATCCATCTCGTTGTGCCCGTGCTCCATAATGGTTAGATAGACAATTAAAGGACTATTGATGTTCACGGGGCTCTAATGGCCTGAGAGTATTCAAAGAACCGGAGCAAACTGGAATGCAGAGTTTGGTTCAAACAGCAGCAAACTTTAGCTACCGCAGTGGGACTCGGAGAGGCAAATCACAAAGTTTTTCACCTCTCAGGGGAAAGAAAAAAAAAACCATTTTGAATTATCCTCAACACAGGTAATGGCGGGGATGTGGTACCAGAGTGTGGTTTCATATGGCCAACACTCATGGAGATTGTCGCTGTAAATTATTCAAACACAGTGAAGTGCGTCAGTTTTAGAATGTGTGCCGCGTCTTCTCTATAAAACGCAGTTACATCCCCTTCACGATGCACTGAAACGCCACCTTACGACTGGCTTGTAAAAGAGAGAGAGAAGAAAGTGAAAGTGAACTACCGTGATAAAGCAAGGATCACATTTGTTCATGCATTTTTTATAAAGGACTGAAAAGTGATCTTTTCCCAGTCTTCTCTCAGACAGTAAAATAAAACCAACGTAGGATAACCAACAAAATTATAGTTACTGATAAATTGAAGGAAGTCTATACATGACACCGTGTTGTAATCTCCCAGTTTAGATGAGAAAGTATTTTTAAACTCAGTGACCTTAATTGCCAGGACAACAGAGACCATAGTTGCTATGCTCTTTATTGATTATTAGTTCATCCACTACATGTTCTTTTTAGTGTTTTTTTCATCTTTGCTGGGGAATTATTGACATATAAGGAGTTTTTACTTCTAAGTTGTTGTTAATGTTGCTTATTTGGCTGCTAGTGAATAGAAACCTCATCTCAGATTTAATATTGAATGGGGAATTTCTCTGAACGTACAAATTCCCAAGATAATAACCAAGATACAAAACTGTTATTATGCCTTTTGCCCTTGCGGTGCACTTTGTCCCAAGACAAATCCACCGGGAGCTTATATGTTTGGTCGGGCTGAAAGAAATACTACTTCTTCTAGTTCTAATTCTCCTACGCCTGACTCTTGGGTAACCTGTTCATGAATTGTGCAGCATGGCTTACCCACTTGGCGCTTGTTTACTCAGTCCTACGTGACGAGCAGGCATCATTTATTAATGCCCGCAGAGGAAGATCGGTTTCACTGTCCACCAGTGGGTGAACCTTTTCAACTTCCCAGCAAGCTATTATTCTACTGGGCCACTCAACAGGTATAATGCAACTCCTCTCTGCAAACAAAAGACATCAAAGATCACAATATCTAAGACTGTGCCATTAAAAGAGGGAAATTGTGGCTTGGAAAAAGAAAATGGATTTTGTGGAACTATTTGTCAAGGCTGAAAGGTATTTTGGAGGCAAGGCGTCTGCATCTGTGAGTAGAATGCTCCATTATCTGATAGACTTTTGGAGAATTGTCGTCCAACGTGTCTTTCATGAAGGTGGAAGAAATATAACAAGTAACATTAATATTAGATGATTCTTTGAACTTCGGGACTTTGCCCTGTCATTCTCTACAATACATCTGAGTCAGCTTGATTTATATCCAGTTGTCCTACATTGCATTGTGAGCAAAAGATTGAAAATGTGCAAAACTGTTAAAATGGCTGTTTTGAAAACATGAAATGGAGGGAAGAAGTGGGACTCATCATCGACGGGATGAACAGTGTCAGACTGTTGTGTAGACACAGATGATCGGAGCTAGAGGAAATATCTTCTAAATATACACCACGAGGCCTGCTAATGTACTGTAGGTCAGATAAATCCATATCCATGTGGAAACAGTAATACCACCCCCCCCCCCCCCCCCCCCCCCCCCACACAGCACTGTGTTGGGGCAGAAATCAGATTGCTTCCTGTGTTTTCTGAGGCCAGCCTCAAATAAACTGCACTGCTGTGCAGTAGGTAACATCAACACTATTTCCAGCTACCTTTGCTGTGTGACTGTATTGTGAATTAATAATGGTTTAATGCATACAGTAGCACCTTAAGTGCCTTTCTGATGAGGTTAAGTGACCTCAGAACTGTTTTTTTAAAGCTCGGGCTGCTGATTATAACAATAGACTGGAGGGAAATGGCCTTGCTGTGTTTTGTAATGTCTCCAGCCTATTCATCGTGTCAGTGAATCAGCAATATAAAGCTTGTTATTCATCCATATCTCATGAAACAGACACGTGTATACGCACACAGACAGACATGCACAGGGACACACACACATATATACAGAAACGCAAACATTTTGCACACAAATGATTCTCCTCGGTACAGTAACTGGGGAAACATTAAGAGGGAAAGAAAGAGGGGCTTTGAATAATGAATGTGAAGAGCCCTCTAACACGGCAGGCAAGACTTTGAAGTGACATAACTTACTGCCACTGCTTTCATAGCTTCACCACTCTGCAGACACAAAGACACAGGAAGAGGCGGGGGGGGTGAGAAAGACAGACAGAAAGACAGAGAAAGGAACTGAGAGAGAGTGATGGCTGTATTTGAACCAATTAGAGCCGTTCTTCAGAAAACCTGCACTATGCCGACTTGTAGCATACAGTTTTATGGGGAAAAAAAGCTGCGGCTATGAGTTTGCGTTTTGCTCGACGTTGGAAATGCAACTGAAAATGGAGATTTAGGCGAGCGCTATCTTATCTTAACCACTCACACACACCAGGCGACCATTAATTGTTTCCTGAACAGTGGAACGGCTCATTCTGTTTCCCTCTGATTAACTTGGACGTCGACGCTCCTTGGCATCGAGAATATCAAATAACTTAGAAGAAGAGAAATTCTCTCTGGGCTTCGGTAGCTTTATGAAGAAGCTGCTGACTCCTAGAAATAAAAAAAACAAAAAAAACAATTTCATGGCTCTCAAAGCACAAGAGTGAGGCGTGACAACTCTAGCCTGTGTGTCTAGCTTACATAATTCAGTTGCATTCACTGACTGAGCCCTGGTTACAGAACATTGTTTATCACGTTGCAATTAGACATTAGTTTTGATTACGCCATGACTCATCTATTCCTGTTACGACACACAGAGCATCACGATATTCCAACAAATATAACTTTACAATAATTTTTTCCTGTCTAAAATTGGAGACAAATAACTAGGAGTCATAGTGAACATAACACACTGGTATGTGCTATTTTTACAGGATGCTGCTGCTGTGGTTATGCAAGCAGCGTTTAATGCAGTAAATGACACCGAACATTTTGTAGACCTACGCATGATTTCTTCTCTCCCCCCCCCCCCCCCCTTGTCTTCCTCTCTCCAGCCACAGGACCAAATCCTCTGGCTGGCCGCCCCCTTCTGGGACCTGGACTGCTTCACAGGGACCCTCCAATGGATGGGACATGGGCATCAATAGAGAGGGGCGTGACTGCTACATCAAGTGAGTGACCGGTGTTTTTATAGAAAACCCGAGGGGAGCTTTCTCTCTCCCAGATGTTTCCGAGGCTTTGCCAACCTGTGATTACTCTAGCCACGTCACTGCCTCCACTCTGGCTCCATCTGTGCGGTGCAGAATACTGATTCTCACTTCCTTCCACTGCTGCGCACATACTGCTCCTGCCTGCTCTCTCTCTCTCTCACACACACACACACACACACTCACTCTCTCACGGTACTTCTCATACAGACACAAGCCAGCCTGATCTCACTTAAGCAGAGAGAGGCTTGTGTGTGTGTGTGTGTGTGTGTGTGTGTGTGTGTGTGTGTGTGTGTGTGCTGCTACTGGTGAAGACTTCACCTGCACACAGGGACTTGTTTTGATCCGAGAGGCTGCACGTATCTGCGAGGATGCTGGGTTGCAGTGTTATCAGCATAATCGATCCTTAGGCACTTCTGGATATCTGTACAGGCAGGTAAAAAGAAACTCTCTCTCTCTCTCTCTCTCTCTCTCTCTCTCTCGCAGCTCAGTATGTCGGTCTGTTTCTCGCGTGCATGAGCAGGGGGGGTTCCAGTGTAACAAGTGAGCGTTTAATGGTTTGGTTGCTTAATCTGTTATTCTGTTGCTGTTCTGAGGAAACGGCTTCGGCTTCTCAGTTTTTTTCCTCTGCTCTCCTCTCTCACCTCTGATGTGCAAGTGTGCATTCGTACTAGATGCTGAAAATATGACCACCACATTCTGCTGCACATACTTTCTTCCTGTTTGTGCATTTCCTTGTGCACAATGAGATGAAACGCTGCAATCTTATTTCGATAGATAGGGTTTAGAAATAGGAACGTGTAGCTGTGTGCATCGTTTTGCCATGTAGTTTTACTGGACTGTATTGTATATGTTTCTCCCTAGTGGGGGAAAACAGGTTTATTTGCATGGTGCAATAGGAGGTATAGAAGTTATCACACATGGGTTATAGCATGAGAAGCGTGATGTCAGATAGGTTACATAAGAGCTGAGGAGCAGTGGAAGTGCTGGATGCAGAGGCATATCACACAGGCTCTTCTGGCTCCAGCCCCGGCTCTCTCTAAATTTTAAGAGGACTCATAAATAACCCAGTGCATGTGTCTGTGAGTGTCGGCGGCCATCTGAGTTTGTCAAGGTTTCCGGCGTTCTCAAACTAAAAAAACGTTGTATTCGTTAACGAAACGCACGTCTAGGTCAGGAGGACATGAATAAAGCAATAGCTGCCATTTAACGTGTACAATGCAGCACACGGCGTTTAACAGATGTTGTAATGTCGTTTAGGGACTGCTGTAGCGGCGTTCGGGGAGGGGGGTGGGTGGGTAGGGGGGTCTAACGGAGTGGATCAATATCAGAAAAGACTGTTGGAAAGCGGCAATTTCATTAAATGGGTCTGCTCAACAAATACTTGATATAGAGCATGAGCATGGATAGATGGCAAGCTCTGTAAGCTGTAAGCTAGGATGTCAACGCTAACATTGGCATTAATATTTTATACTGAGTGAAATGGTGGTTGTCCTCACACTGGCTTCATTAAAGCATTTTCAACAGTTAATAGATAGTAGCTTCGCATGCTAGACTTCCATTCCAGCCAATTCTAGCCAAGAGGCATCTGATCTGTCAAACAGCAAGCGGTTGACGTCCGGTCCGCTCACGAGGAGGAGCGGACACGGCCGAAATATGTCAATAAACACGAGTTAAAAAGGACAGATATAACCTCTGCATCACTAACAGCACTAGCACGTTGTCGGCTACGTCAAAGAAGCTTCTCAAGAGCCAAGAATGTTGCTTTGGGCAATGAGCTTACACCAAATCTACCAATACCCTAACCTTTGGGAAAACAAGAGAGAAAATGACACCTTCAGTAAGGCCAGCATTTGTTTCTGTTGCTTCGAGTCATTCGACATCAATCTTGCTCATCTTTGTGGTGCCTGCGTAGCCCCGCGGTGTGGTTTATGAGTGCTCCACAGAGCGGTGCGGTGCTACATTAGCAGCTAATGGGGATGATTAGGGACCATTAGACGCAAGGCTGTCAGGACGTTGGGAGGCCAGCCATCTTTAGCAGGTGGCCATGGTTGGGGACGAGACGGCGCACTTCCTGAATGCACAGCTCCATATGGTTTTGCCTCGCGCGCAATCTGTCGAGAGAACACACGAGAGATAAAAACTGACACGCAAATCCAAACTGAATGCGTCTCTGAAATTCAAGGTGGTACTGTTCATTATTCAGTGCTTCTGACAGTGAGAACGTGTTGCTGGGCAGCAAATGTGTCAGGTTTTCCACCCACCCAAGTACTGGACAATATGGAATCATCCCATAATGACCAGCTGTTTTGTACAGCATTAAATCAATGTGTCAGTTGTTCTAATGCTACGGTGATACAAGCGAGGACACATTTGAGTCAATTTAAGAGTCATTCGAACAAACTACATAAAATAACAGAATTGTAGAGACACAGGGAGGAAACAGCAGGTAAGCCCTCCCCCTCTGGCTGTTTGGGTGTACAGCCCACTCTTGTGTACGTGTGTGTGTCAGTATGTTTGTGAGTGAGCGTTTTGCGTTGGTTGTTGCTGTGGCGGTAGGTTACTGTGACTAAGGGCCCTATTTTTGGGAGAAAATGTGCACTTTGTGAAGAAAGCACCAAAATGTGCCCACTTTGTTCAAACATTTCTAGCTGTAGGACCGACTCATGTTGCCTGTAGCTTCCTGGCAGCCTTTTCATGTACTGGTGCAGATTGTACTGACTTCTCATGACCACAACTGAACAATATATTGGTGCAGTAAGTCCACTGATGGCTTGAAATATTTGTAGAAGCACATTACGAAACTTGCTTAAGTTCATCAGATGAGGATATTGTTTTGAATGATATGTGGACTTTTAGGAAAGCAGATTTTACCTCATAGTTTGGTCCAAAAGTTACAGTGATGCACTCTGATGTCTACCAGTCACATTGACCTGCAGTATGTACATGTACACGGTGTTAATGCGGAGCTAGCTGCTGTAGGCTGGTTCATCTCTTGCCTTACTAAACCACCTCCGTCGCAATTAGCAGTTCATCCGCATCTTCAGCAAACATCACATGTATTGTGCTGCAGGGCTCCATCCTTTTCTCACTGTACATGCTGCTCCGTGGCCATATCATCTGTAAGCATAATGTTTCATTTCACTGCTACAGCAACGATACCCAGCTACATCTCCCGTTAAAAAACACACTGATACAACAGCCTTGACACGCTAAGCAACTGCTTCACGTGCTATTTCAGAAAATCGGAAATAATTGTATGTTTCT
Source organism: Hoplostethus atlanticus (assembly GCA_034670405.1). NCBI lineage: Eukaryota > Metazoa > Chordata > Actinopteri > Trachichthyiformes > Trachichthyidae > Hoplostethus > Hoplostethus atlanticus. Next base: position 4,186,880 of record JAXDDX010000030.1, read on the forward strand.
CCAGTAGCATCCTCTTTCATTTGTCCTCCTCCTGCTATTGCAAAATGAAAAGGATTGTACACCTTCCTACAATAGAATATAAAAACCGAGACTCTGCATCTCAAGTTTTCTCTGGTTTCTGACTTTGGGAGAGTTATTTCTGTTCACAAATACTGATTATATAGTCCTAGACTATTAGAATGGAGAACATATATAAACTCTTAAATTGCTAGCAAATTATGAATTGTTAAATCCTACTCAACAATTCCTTTTCTGCCTTTCTTGAGAGCATTGGGTTTTATCATACATACAGATCTCTCCTTGCGCCTTGAAAGATTAATTGTTGGTATTTAGCGGTGAATGGTACATGTGTCAAGGATAACTGTGAATTACACACTGCCTTGTCTGCCCACGGCCTTAATTAACCAACACTGCTGGCACCATGTGGAGCTGCTGCTGCCTCTGCTGCCAGAGTGGGAACAACATACACATTACAGAGCATGTAAAAGCTACAAATGTGCACATTTTTGTTTCCAGAAGAAGGTAAAACTGGAGCAAGATTGTGTTGCAGGGAGCATTGGGGATGAAGTTGATCAGACTAACTGGAGTGAAAGATGGTTCACACAGTAGACTGCCTTGGTTTGCAGCCAGCTATCAATGGCAGGGTTCTTACAGTTGCAGAGATAGCAAGGGTCAAACTAAGATTTCCACAACACAACACTGCAAAACATACCTGTCCTGCATCTTTATTAGAGTGCAGCACCTTAGGGAGGCAAAAGCTTATTTGGCAACATGCATTCATAAAAGCCTGAGAAAGTGCTGAGGAGAACAGTGTGTGCAGTTGCTGCTGTTTTCTTGGTAAGTCACACAGTGGGTATCTGCAACAGGAAAATACAATCATTGGAGCTTGATTGCCATCGCCCACATGTTCTATTTCTGAGGCATCGCACTAGTTTCTTGCTTTCTAGCTTGAACATTTGGGGGATTAAATCTTCAGGAAACACATTCAGTTTCTACATATTTAAAGCATGGATTTTATTGCTGTTCCCTTTATTTAAAAGATTGAACAGCTTCCTCTGTTCTGAGTCATAGTTCTTACAGTAGTTGTGCTAGATTGGTTGCAGAAAATGCAAATTTTTGCATATTCTGGGTCATGAATACTTTCATCAAAATGTGAACATTCAAATCCCTTGCTCTATCCATATAAAATGACCTAGAACAGTTTGACACTGATTTATTACTATATTAACAACAGAATGTGCAGAATATAGTCTCAATGTCTGTTTTGTTTGTATCTTTTTTTCTGTCCATCAACTTCACCGGCCACTTTAATAAATGTCATGACTGGCCCGTCTTCCCCCGCAGCCACGTCTCTCAGAGCAGCTCCCTGGAGGAGGTTCGTCTGGACGGGGACAAGTTTGTACCTCCAGCACCGCGGAAGGTGGAGATGAGACGAGACCCGGTCCTTGGCTTTGGCTTTGTGGCAGGCAGCGAGAAACCTGTGGTGGTCCGTTCAGTCACACCAGGTAAACCGGCCCGGCTGTACAGTAGGTTTTAATACACCAGTGAGTCACTCCACCCGTGGCCATTATTGAACTGATCCTCCGACGGAGATGGAATCCTAAAATGTAGCAGGAAATACCACTCAACTTGTGCTACGGTGATGAATCATTGAATTTAACTGTGCTCAATGAGTAAGCATCCATTCGAGCCATTCGGGTCAGAATGCGGGAAAGCAAGAAAATAAAGAAGAATGGTTTGAACCGCCTGCAATTTGTGCCACTTAACTCTTGTTTGGTTGTGTGTCGGCAGGGGGTCCCTCGGAGGGCAAGCTGAACCCAGGGGACGAGATCATCATGATTAATGATGAGCCAGTCGGTTCAGCACCCAGGGAAAGGGTTATTGACCTCGTCAGGTGCGACACCACACTGAGATGGCATGCCATCTTTGCCTCTGTTGCAGATAATTACACACAAGCTGTATGTCTTGTTTGCCTTATGAAATGCAATATTTTAGTTGGTTTTCCCTTATCTATATACTCTATAGGAAGTGCCCAATTATGTACTCATCTCAGTAGTTGAGACATATTGCAGATGCTATTATTAAATTATATTGCTATTAAGTGCTGACAAACCCGAGATAATAATTGGATAGACACAGTGCAGTATTGTAGCCACCTGCACCATTCACCACGATTCAGCTGTATGCGGGTGTTGGTGTTTTTTCATGCGTCTCATTACGACACAGCTGAATGAGGTGGCTGTGAGTGTTGGGTGCTCGTATGACCTGTGCTGTAAACAGTAGATTAGTGCAGTGAAATATGCCCATGTGGAGGAAACTCCATCACAGCTCCTTTGGCCTTGACTGGGCTCTATCTCTGCAGTAAAAGGCCGCACTATAGCTTAAGCAAGACACGGCCTGCAAGAGCATCACCAATAACGATCCATACCCTGTAAACACTGATCAACTGAAAGTTTTATGTATTGATTAATCGCAAGAGTTTGTCCATGAATTCAAGCGAGGAAAGTCTGAAATGAAAGTCTTTAATCATGGGTTTGTTTGTGTACGCTCTCTCCTGCAGGAGCTGCAAGGAGTCCATAGTGTTGACGGTGGTTCAGCCGTACCCAGTGAGTGTCTCCATCTTCAAAGGATGTATTCCAAACATAAAGAGTACACACCCCATGAGGAATACTCTCTAATAGGCTGTTTGATAGACAGATAGATAGATAGATAGATAGATAGATAGATAGAGGCCCGTCGTTTCACTGCCTGAAGCCGGTGATGTTCCTCATTCCGCTCCACGCGTCTGTCACCCGGTCCTGCTGCAGCTGTTTGTGTGTGTGTGTGTGTGTGTGGAGCTGATTACTTTGTTGACTCCATGAATGCAAGACATGAATCATGCCCATATGTCTGTGCTGGCGTCGCAACAGTAACGCTTGTAGCCGAGTGTTATAGACTGGCTAACTCAAAGTGTGTTTAAACGCTGCGATCTCTCCCGGCCCTCTCATGTTGGAGCGTCAGATCCTCCCAAGACCCCAGATGAACCTGCCACGTCAACATTTACCAGAGCCATGGTGCACCAGATGGTGATGGATACAGTGCCATGAGCTTGTTTACAGTTCATGAAGGGGTGGTAGAAGTCAATGGAGATGCTGTTACATATGCATCCCCCACTGAACGGAGACTAAATCATATCCGCTTTTACACTGAAGTGTGCTTGCTCACAGAAAACGTTTAAGAAAGAGACTTCATAAATACTCTCTGTACCCTGACATCAATTACAATCATTTATACCATGCACAAGTTTCTCAACCTTTTGAAATTGGATTGTTACCAAATTACGTCCTTTCACTGTTCATTTCACTTAATCGCAATTCCCAGTATCATGAGTGTTTCAGGGGAAATAGCATGATAAGAGTTATTCTCTGAAAAAAGACTTCCACTTAAGAAGCGGCTATACTTGAAAAAAAGGCTTTGGTTTACAGAAAAAAAGGGTAGTAGGATCCCATAAGACAGAGACGAAACAGGAAGAAAAAGCTCCTCTAATCCAGCCTGTAATTGCTCCTATTTACCAGACGTTTCTTTGCAGCCTCTATGACACACCACCAGTGGGGGTGTCCTTCCTTTCACCCTCTTACACAGGGCCACTTTAATCACATCAGTGCAGACTGGAGAAATGGGAGGTTCTGATGAAAATGCTTATGTTAAAAGAAGGCAACATGTCCTTGAACTGTGCTGAGCTGTAAAAAAAAAACCACATGACTCATCACTGTGTCTTCTCTGAAGGAGGCGGGTCTGTTACTAATTGCCCTTTTGTGTTTTTTTTCCCCTCGGTAAGTCGCCCAAATCAGCGTTCATCAGTGCAGCCAAAAAGGCCAAGTTAAAGTCTAATCCTGTTAAAGTCCGCTTTGCTGAAGAAGTCATCATCAATGGCCAGGTCCCGGTAAGTCACACTCCCGACACCGATTCATTCTCTACACATCAAGAGGACTACTGCTGACTTGAACCCTTAAAGCTGCTGCCGTAGGCCCGACTGAAAATGTTAGAAATCAGTAACTGTAACAGGAAGAAATGCGCGAGCAAAGAATACACCCCCAGCCTCTCTTTCTGTCCTCGTCTCCTTCTTCCCGTCACTCCTTTTATCAGTATTGACATTAAACAGTCAATACTGCTAGAGTACATGATGATTTACAGAAAAACGGGGACACGCTTTCCCATAGAGCTTTGTTGGATGGATTCACATAGAGGCGAGGTTTTAGAGAGAGCAGCTACAAAGATATTCTCTGAGAATAAAAAATATGGACAGTATCTTGCACACGACCACTGAGACAATGTATCAATATGGTTTTATTTGATCACTTTTTAATCTTCGCATGGTGGGGTTTTAAAAATAAATATGCCATGGAAGTAGAAATGAAAAAATGAAAATATGTCATGCACATTTTAAATCATGCTTCAGTCACTTTCATATTGAGTCCCTGAATGTTCAATAATTTCTGTCTCAGGAATCTTTTAATTTGCAGAATATCCCACCCCAATTCCCACCGACACACTTCAACAGTAAAATCAATTTCAATGAGATAGTAGCAGGAGCGCTTCTGGCATTCCCAAGAGAATTCCCCACAACTACCAGAACTGGGAGGGATAGACAACTGGAGAAAGAAAGGATGAATGTGACCGCAAAAGGTTGGTTATGGGACTCAAACAATCCAAATCCAGGCACTCATGTAGGTTAAAGTAAGTGTGTTTGTAGGTAAAAACACCATTTTGGTGCTCATAATATTCTTTAGCTATACATTAAATATTGTTTTTACTTGCAAACCAACATGAGAGCCTGGATTTAGATTTTCTGGGGACACATAAGCACCCTTTTGTGGTCACAAGTCATCCTTTCTTTCTCCAGTATAATCAATTTATCAATATGAATTGTGAGATTCATGTCTCCTTCTCATTCCGTTGCCAGGAAACAGTGAAGGACAACTCCCTTCTTTTTATGCCAAATGTTCTGAAGGTGTACCTGGAGAATGGGCAGACTAAATCGTTTAAATTTGACAGCAACACATCCATTAAGGTAGGTGCTGGAAGTTCCTCGGTTCACTGTGAAATGTTTCAAAGGATATGGCATAATCTCAAGTGAGTTACATTATTCATAGCTCCTTTCATCATTGTGGCCCGCAGAAGCTTATCTGGACTTAGTTATGATTCAATCAAAAAGCTGTTTGGACTTAATTAACGGCGGTGCATGGAGAAGTTGGCAAGACACGCAATAAAAAAAGTAATTTTATAGCATTGTGGTTGAAAATCAGATTTAAAGTTTAAATTTGTCACATTTTTGTTGTATGCTCATCCATGAAAACGATGGATGCGTACGGCACATTGCACAGCACTACGTCTGAGTGCTGAGCACGTGGAAGCTGCGAGTGTATGCATGGTGCACATGTAGTATTAATAATGAATCTGTCTCTGTGAAAGGATGTCATCTTGACCCTGCAAGAAAAGCTATCCATTAAGAGCATCGAGCACTTCTCTCTCATGCTGGAGCACAGAGCCGAGGGATCTGCCAGCAAGCTCATGCTGCTGCATGAGCAGGAGATGCTAACTCAGGTGAGACACCTCACTTGGCGCTGCTAAACCGGGGCCGAGTGGCAGTTGGCTCACACGCTAAAACAGGAGGAGGAGGAGGGTAGTCGTCGCTATGCAGTATGTTTTTTGGACCTGCGTTCGTAGTCTAACTAGGGTCAACTAGAGCTCTTGTGGTTAGATATTTTGCAGACACAAACACCTCGTGCCTAATAAGACATTCTTCCTCCTTAACTTGGGCTCTAGGTGACACAGAGGCCAGGGTCGCACAAGATGAAATGCTTTTTTCGTATCAGCTTTGTCCCGAAGGACCCCGTGGACCTGCTCAGGAGAGATGCAGTAGCATTTGAGTACCTCTATGTTCAGGTAAATATCAGCCGATACAGGACAGCCAGGTGACACGCTGCAGATGTGTCTCGTTTATAGTGGGTAAATGGTGAATTTCTGTTCGTCACAGTATGAATTACAGTACGTTAATCCCAAATATCTCAGAGTGTGGACATATATGGACATATAGTCTGTAATGCTGGCCTTAACAACCATATTGCCATAGATGCTATGTTGTAATAAGAAGCGTAATCTCCCGCTCTATCCCCGTGCAGAGCTGTAATGATGTGGTGTTGGAGAGATTTGGGTCAGAGCTGAAATACGACACGGCCCTCCGTCTGGCTGCCCTGCAAATGTACATTCTCACCATCAACACCAAGCAGTCCCAGAAAGTTTCCCTTAAGTATATTGAGTAAGTGGATTGGGTTTCACACCGGATCGCGCCAGTGTCAAGCCAGTCTCAACTGCAGGTCTCCCGACTACAGGAGACCCGTTTGTTGTTTCTAATGACTTCTAGTTAGGCCAAAAGGCTGTTATACAATCAAATGATCATGATCTAACTAGTGCACATCCCCTCTGGTTGTTGAATGATTCCGATTGTACCCTGTCAGTTAATCAATGCACCCCACCTCTGAGTGAGGTAATTGATTACTGCTCAAGAATGACAACTTCAGTGTTTGCGTAGTGCCGGAGTTACCCTCCCTAATCAGTATGGATTGTGGCCCCCCGCAGGAAGGAGTGGGGCCTGGCGTTGTTCCTGCCTCCTGCAGTGTTGTCTAGCATGAAAGAGAAGAATATCAAAAAAGCCCTCACTCACATCCTCAAAACCAACCAGAACCTGGTGCCGCCCGGTAAAAAGGTACGGCATGTCATCTCTACACGCCACCCTTCAACAACCTAACCAGCTCTCTGTCCCCCTCTCTCTCTCTCTCTCTCTTTCTACCTTCTTTTCATTTTTTTCTTCCTCTTTGCACCACCACACATCTGAAAAGACTCATGACTACCACCTAGTGGAATAAGAGTTTAAAATAGTGGTGCTGAGTCGCTGTTAGATAATGTTGCAAGCACTTTTATTTTTTTTCAAATGTGCAAAATGACATACATGAATTACTCATTTAACTTATTTCTGCTTAGGGATCATTCAAGTTGAATCTGATCTTACTTGTTCACTCCCCCTTCCAGCTGACTGCCCTACAGGGAAAGGTGCATTATCTGAAGTACCTCAGTGACTTGCGGCTGTACGGCGGACGCGTGTTTAAATCCACACTAGTTGTGAGTGACTACATCTTGTTACCTCTTATCTTATTGAGCTGATTCATGACACAAAATGGCGCCGTGTGACACTGTACATATTTGTATGTGAAAAACAACGGCTGTGGTTGCATCTCTCCCTCGCCTTTACAGCAAGGAGAGAAGCATACGGAGGTGACTTTGCTGGTGGGGCCCAGATATGGCATCAGCCACGTGATCAACACCAAGACAAACCTGGTGGCTCTGTTGGCTGATTTCAGTCACGTCAACCGCATTGAGATGTACACAGAGGATGAGAAGATGGTCAGAGTGGAGCTGCATGTTCTGGACGTAAAGGTGAATAGAAATGCACTGCAGCTTTAAAGTCAGAGTATGTCAATATTTCCTCTGCTGTTCTTATTGATTGCACTAATACTTAGCTATTACCCTACCGACTCCAAGTCTATAGTCTGTTCAGCAGTCATTATAACCTCATTCAACACCCTGCTCCCCCATTCACTGTGTGCTCATTGTCATCTGCTTATCTTCCTCTTTCACAGCCCATCACTCTGTTAATGGAGTCTGTTGATGCAATGAATTTGGCCTGTCTGACTGCTGGCTACTACAGATTACTGGTGGACTCTCGGCGCTCGATTTTCAATATGGCCAAAAGCAACATAGAGAATATGGAAACAAGTACGTCTGAGCTGATCGAGTGTTAACGTTTTTAGATGACACCTTGTGCTATGCAGATGAAAATAACAATTTGGTTCCTCTTTGTAGGCCATGATTCAAGAGCAAAGCAGAACTACCAGGCCATTGAGTGGACGTACAGCACATCCTATAAGGGATATGAGGACAGAAGCAACCAGCGGTGCAACCGAGAGTGTGAATACCTCGGCCATGGGAGATGCGAAAGTGAAATCCCCCCGGTCTACATCACCGAGATCCACCAGCCGCAGCACACCATGCATGTGGCAGAAAGAGTAGAGTGCTGCAGAGTCCCTTACCCCCAACCCTTCCTCAATGTCCCGAGGCCCAAACCCCAGGACTCTCCCAGGAGCGCCAAGGTCTCCTTCATCTTTGGGGATCCACCCTTAGACAGTGTAAACCCCCAGAATCTGGGCTACCAGAGACTGATGGACGAGAGCCCAGAGGTTCTAGACAATCACGGCCCCATATACAGGCGTCTCGAGGAGGACTACAAGATGGTGAATACCATGGAGGATGGGGAGGGGTATCAGTACACCGCCAAAATCTTTGGCCCTACCGAATGCATCGAGGAGCCTCTGCTGAGGGACATCTGTTACGCAGAGACGACAGATGATGCAGAGGACGAGGATGACATCAGCTGCGAGGAGGACATGGTGATGAGTGACATTGACAAGCCTACGTTCCTCTCGCTCTCAGGGTCCAGCGATGACATCATCGACCTGACCTCCCTCCCTCCACCGCCAGAGGGTAACGATGAGGAGGACAATGACGTACTGCTGCACTCCCTTAACCTGGCCATCGCTGCTCCTCCCCCAGGCTTCAGGGACAGCTCTGATGAGGAGGAGCAGGGGGCCGGGAGTCAGCCCCAGGGGGCCTGCAACGATATCCCAGTGTCTCTCATAGATTCAGTGCCCACCCAGGGAGCGGAGGGCCACGGAGAGCCTCTGGACAATGCAGTGGTGTCCACCTTGCAGGCACTTGAGGCCCTCGCTGCATCTGAGGAGCAGAGTCCTGCGCAGTCAGAGAGTAGCACAGGTTCCTCTTACACTATTGTAACGTTTATCCATTAACACCACACCACGTTCCAGCCATTCACTTTTGATTTGTTCTTGTTGATTTTTTTCAATAAAGCCCATTTTGTTCTATGTTTCCATTTTGTGTGAGTATTTCTTCATTCATTTGTGAATCTTCATTATTGCACCATTCATTTTGTTGAGATTTGTTCTTGTTCTGTGGATCATTTTGTTTGTTTTCTCATTTGTACACTGTATAATGGTATAGATCTTTTCACTACTGCAGAAAAAGTTGATGACAAATTTCAATTAACATCTTTAACATGCAATATAGAGGCATGTTGTGTTTAAGTCATTGAGCATTATTATTTGTTTAATATTTAATAGCTTTAATTTAAATTGGATTGTTATTACATTGTCATTATTACATTGTTATTGCAAAGGAATAATTTACTCTATAGCGCATCATTATAGTCATTTCAGTGTTATTACAAAGTGATACTATTAGCTTTACATTTTACTCACATCCTAATGTGTAACATTTGCCATGTGCCTCAGATGACGTTGTTAATGAGGTGTTTGTCTTTCTGTGGTACACAGGTGTAGAAATATCACGGGCATTTAGTCCCGAGTCCTCCTCAGATTCTGGCAACGAGACTAACTCCTCTGAGATGACAGAGAGCTCAGAGCTGGCCACCGCTCAGAGACACTCAGAAAGCCACTTGAGAATGCATGTAGCCATGACAGAAGGATACCACGCCCTGAATGAAGAAAAGACAGAATTCATTACCTCTAGTGAGGGCGGAGCAGCAGCCATGCAGTACAACCCCCAGCAGCCTCAGGAGGAGGAGGCCAAATCATCTGCTGTGTCCTCCTCCCAGATCCTTCACTCTGATGGTGGTGAGATGGAGCCAGAGACCATGGAAACGAAATCACTCACTGAATACTTGACTAAGATGCACATGAGCTCAGTCATGACCAGGCAGACAGGGAAACAGAGGGAGGCCGAGAGTAGATTCCAGGGGGATTCCTGTGAGTCCTCTGATAGATCCCACATTAATTCTCAAGACCCAAATAAAGAGGAGGCACCTCATCTGGTGGGGAAGTACGACGCTTTCACTGTGCGAGATTCTCACTACATGAATCAGCTTGATTTGGGGCGAACTCACTTTAGAGAGAGGCATCAAAAATGGCAGCGAGCGCCTGGGAACAAAATGGCAAAGAATCTCTCTCTGGAATGTCTGAGTGACTCACAGGCTTCCCACGCAGACAGGTTAACTATAAAGGGAGGGAAGCAGGACTTGGATGAAAGACGCCAGCAGTTAAATGCCCATCTACGCTCCCCTTCCAAAGGGCCCCTCACTGCAGTGGATGCCAATTCACAGGATAATGAGCAGCAGCAAATCAAGATTCCACCGTCTGAGCATGACATCGTCACACGGTTATATGAAAACCACCTGAGCAAGCGCATGTCATCACTGCAGAGTGAGGGCATCCACTCCCTCCAGAGCTCACAGTGTTCCTCCATAGACGCAGGCTGCAGCACGGGCAGCAGCAGCTGTGTCACTCCCATGGATTCTCCCCTTTGTGCTGCAGAGAATCTGCATGTACTCTCAGACTCCTCGCTCAAGGGGCTGGGTTACACAGCTGCTGAGGAGAAGGCCTATGGGCCCCCAGGCCAGGGGAAGGCTGGCCATGCCATGGATCCCACCCTTCTGAGGAAGATCCACGCAGCTACTAGTGCTGAGCCTGGGTTTGGGACCACACGGGATGGCAGCCATAGGATGCCTAAGATAAAAGAAACCACAGGTAAAACTAAACAGGGGGGTGTTCTCTTCGATCTATTTTTGTCTAAGTGGTTGTAATGAACAGATGTGACACGCAGCGAAGTATTTGTTGAATTATTTAGTGTTCAGTATGTAAGACGTATCAAGTTGCATCTGTCAGGCCTCTTAAACGGAGGGACTATTTTAAGAAAGTCACTCATCAAAGGTAAATAAGGGCAGGATAAGCTAGCCGGCAATGAATGGCAATGAATGGAAGGAACTGCTATTATAGATCAAAGTGTATGGTCAGGATTCTTAACAATTGTCTTCGTTTTCCTACTACCCCTAGTGTAGCTTGCACAAAGCTGAAGAAAGTTGGGGGAGAAGACTCATCCTTGGCTCTCTGTAATGAGACCAACGCCACCACCACAACCACGTCACCATCATCATCAAAGAGTAGCACAGAGCCCAGTGGGCAGACACAGGGCTGTCCCGAGCCCCACCCACACGCCCTGGCTTTCCCCTCTAGCATACCCTCATGTGACCCTACAACAGGCAGCCTCAGGAAGCCGCGCAGGGTTGGGATGCTGAGGAGGAGCTGGAGCACGATAACGCCAGGTTCTAGGAGCTTTGAGGCAATGTTAGAGAAGACCAAAGCCACGCTTATAGGGAAGAGTGGTGTGCAGAATGTCCAGTCTCAACATCCCGCAAAACTACAGAGGAGATTCTCTGCCAAAACCTTACCCAAAAGCTGGTCCCAGGGCTCAGTTGCCTCTCACTCCTCTGGTAGAAGGCTCTTTAGAGGGGCCTCCATGTTGCTGCCAGTGTCAGAAGTGCCAAGGCTAGATACAGGTGCCTGGAGGTGCCACGGGCCATTCAGTCACTGCTTCCTAAGACGAAAGATGAACACTGATGGTGGTGATGAAGACAGAGAGAAACCCTCACGTCCTCCGTTCTCTGGTGGCCAGAAGCAGCTCACATCCACACAGCCCAGCACCGTCTTGAAAGCGTGCTATAAAGCTGAATGGTGTAATATGGCCACCGCGATGAATGACATGAGCCTTAAGGCAAGGCTAGCTCGTGTGAACTCAATGAAGGGAAAAACCTACAGCCTCCCCACAGGATTTGGAGCTGCACGGAAGGATGCCTTAGAGATGATCAGCTTGGTGCGCGCCAGTGTAGGCCGGCCGTCCAGGGGTGAGAGGCCTGAGGTCAGCGAGGCCGACCTGGGCGAGTTCTCCCAAGCGCTGTCCGTGCAGGCCAAAGCACTGCGCAGCGCCTGCGGTCAGATGGCCCTCGAGCACAGCAGTCCTGAGGAGTTGCTGCTTACCCTGACGCACAGCTTCCACATGCTCTGCTGCCTGACACAAGCCTGCATGTCGCTGGTGGAAGGCCTGAGCATTGAGACCCAACGTCGCGAGGTGGTGGCCAAGGTGGACGAGGTCGTCATGAACTACGTGTGTCTGCTAAAAGCTGCTGAGGTGGCTTCGGGAAGCTCCTCCAATGACCAAAGTGTGAATGCATTGACACATCACTCTTCCACCATGTCTGCTATTATCAACACACTAACTCACTCACTGAAAACACTGCTCAACCAATAAACTGTTGTTCCGTTCTTCTGATTATTGATTTCAAAGCCATACATAAAAGACATGGGTTTAACCAACCAATGTGAAATGCTGTGATAAACCTTGCCTTGTGTATACAGTATTTTATTATGTAAAGTAAAAATGAATTATATTAATCATAATTAAACTTTTAAATAGATTATATTAAGGACCTCTATGAAGAAAAATATGACCCCACCCCCCCAAGTGTATTATCTAATATTACCTATAGGGATTATTTTACTGAGATATTGATGATCTTTGGGGGTTTATGTATTAAAACCTTATTAATGTTCCTTTAAATCATAAAAGAATATTCAGTTAAAAACATGCATATAATATAAAACAGCTCTAGACAAATCTTTGCACAGGACAAGACATGATAAAACAAAAATAGCGCGTATGACTGCAATCTTTTTCATTTGCTGGATTCACCTTGATTTTATGAATACTTTGCAGTAAGTACTTTCCTTTCATTTTTTTGTCAACATCATTAAAAATATTAAAGGTTTTAAAAACTGTAACCTTAAGTGATTCCATGTGTCTTTGTCTTGTTTTCTTTTACTGTACAGCCCTAATAGTACATGCAAAACAATAATCATCATTTCACCCTTAAATTATTCTCTAAGACAAAACCATAAAGGAGAAAGAGATTTTGCATTATTCAGACTGAAAACTTGCTTGACCCATGTTTGGTTTTATAACCAGGCTCAATAATTCATAATTGTACCATTTACTCAGGCCTGGATGATGGTAATGCTTTTTGCATTAATGATGATGATGGCCTGTTTAACTTTGGGGGCTGGGGAGTGTGTTTGCATGGTGGCATCTGTGAGAGTCGACAGGCACATGTTGCATGACGCATGTGTGTAACAAAGCCACTTTCTCCTCACTGCCTCTTCACTGTAGCTAAAGGAGCCTGATCGGGCTAGATGCTGTTTCTAAAACTGCCTGCTCCTTCCAGAGGGCAGAAGATTCATACAGCGTATGAGTATCATGCAGACTGTGAGTGAGAGTGAATGTTATTCAGTCAGGTGATGAAACAGTGAGAGATTACAGAAGAACAGATCATTCTCATTATTATCAAAACAGTGACTACTCACCATGTGACTACCAGGTGGAAAACGTTTATGGTGTTGTATTGCTAGATCTAGTTTCACTTTCCCCTGCAGGCCAATAAGAAATGAAACAGGGGCAGCTCTATCCACTGGTTGCCACTGAATAACATCTTTGACTTCTATTCTTTGAAGCCTGTATATTATTAATCACAGCATACATTTGCAAATAATTATATAGGCTACAGTGGTCAGTGAACAGTTAAGCTAATTCATATTTTCAGACATGTTAAAAGGAGATTGAAATGTGTCTCGTTTCTGACAATAGGGAAGTGATACAGGCTAATTATAAATACAACTGTAACCCAGCCACCTGTTACTTTCATGTCATCACCAAATGCACCACCTCACCACCACTGATCCTCAATGTCAGATTTCTTTTAGCACTTGATGCATCTTGACAATAGCGTGCATTATACCTGGACCTCTGCTTTCTCATGGGAACCATGCTCTTCCACCCGGTGAGTAGCGATAACCATCACTTTATGACGCTTACATAAACACTGCATGGCATGTGTAGACTCAGATAGTAACTCATAAACTGCATGTTTACTAGGGATGAAGGGGGCTATAAATTAAATACATGAATGGAAAATGAAAATGCCCCCATACTAGCTCCTGGGTGCATTATGAAGAGGCATGTAAATGTAATGCTTTAGTTACAATGTTCATTTAAGCATGTTGACGTGTTTATGTCCTGTCAAGTACCTGATAATGAGTATCTGTACAATGATGACTTAGTAAGGTAACTGTCCCTTTGCACCCCCCTCCCTCCTCCCCCATCCCCCCACCCCTTTGTCAGAGGACAGATTGTGTTTCCGTACAGGTGTGTGTGGCACTGCTGAGCCTGTGGCATTGTTTCTCCACATCGGCAGCTAGTAGCTCATACCCAAAAACCCTGCCGTGTGACGTTAGCGAGGCCAGCAATGGGAGCGTGGTGAAGGTGGACTGCACTGAGAGGAGCCTCAAAGATATCCCTAAAGGCATCCCCAGAGACACTACCAATCTGACACTCACCATCAACCATATCCCTGCTTTAAACTCCACCTCCTTTCAGGGCCTGGAGAACCTTACTGAGATTGATATGAGGTGCAACTGTGTGCCCATCAAAATTGGCCCCAAGGACAACATCTGCACCAAGAGTGTGACAATTGCTGAAAATACTTTTACCAGCCTGAAGAATCTGCGCGCGCTGTATCTCGACGGCAATCAGCTCGATGGCATACCTAAAGGCCTGCCTCCAAATCTGATCCTGCTGAGCTTAGAAGTGAATCACATCAATACAATTTCTAAAGAGAGCCTCTCTGGGATCAGAAATGTTGAGATCCTTTACCTCGGTCAAAATTGCTATTATCGTAACCCATGCAATGGGTCCTATGAAATAGGGGAAGGCGCGTTTTTACAGCTTAGCAATTTGGCGTTGTTATCTCTGAAGTCAAATAACTTATCCTGTATTCCACCCCGATTACCCACAAGTCTGAAGGAATTGTATCTCTATAACAATAACATTGAAAACGTCACTGAGGAGGATTTTCAAAACTTAACTAATTTGGAAATTCTAGATATTAGCGGAAACTGTCCCCGTTGTTACAATGCCCCATTTCCATGTGTCCCGTGTCCACACAATGCCCCGCTTCAGATAGACAAAAGAGCTTTTAAAACTTTGACAAAACTGAAGATACTACGGCTGCATAGTAACTCTCTGACATATGTGCTCTCTGAGTGGTTTAACAACTCTAAGGAGCTGAGAGTGCTTGATCTCTCATCAAACTTTTTAGCAAGAGAGATAACATTCACTTACTTCCCAAAAGCTCTGCCCAAACTGGAAGAACTGGACCTTTCATTTAACTATGAGCTTCAGAGGTACCCTGCAACACTGAAGCTGAGTTCCTCTTTCTCCCTCCTCAAATCACTTAAGATTCTCAGACTGAGGGGCTTTGTGTTCCAGCAACTGACCTCTCAGAGCATCAGTCCCTTGATCTCTCTGCAGAACCTGGAGGTTGTAGATCTGGGAACAAATTTCATTAAACTGACCAATCTTAGTATTCTGATGGAACTGAAAAGCTTCAAAATAATCAATCTGTCTGACAACAAAATATCTTCCTCTTCTGAGGGGCAAGAGTTTGTTGGATCCTCTGGAGGAGAGGCCCTGCATGGGTCTCCCATGTCTGGTGATGATCGGTACCAAGGTAGCGAAGTGAGAGAGATTCATTATTTTAGATATGATGAATATGCACGCAGCTGCAAATACAAAGATAAAGAAGTTGGAATCGTTAAATCCTTTGTCAAGAGGCAGTGCAGTCAGTTTGGAAAAACTCTGGATGTAAGCAGGAATAACATATTCTTCCTCCATTCAAGATTTTTAAATCTCGGTGACCTTAGATGCCTTAATCTGTCTGGAAATGCAATGAGCCAAAGCTTGAATGGCTCTGAATTTACCTATCTAACTAATTTGCAATATCTGGACTTTTCAGGGAATCGTCTGGACCTGCTCTATTCCTCTGCATTTCAAGAGCTGAAAAATCTAGTCATCTTGGACATAAGCAATAACAACTATTACTTTGAATCTGAGGGCTTGACTCACATGCTTAATTTCACAGGAAATTTACCAAATCTTAAAACATTACTGATGAACAACAATAAGATCTCCACTTCCACTAACACAGAGCTGGACAGTCGTTCCCTGGAGAGATTAGAGTTCAGGGACAACCGTTTAGATATGTTGTGGAGAGACGGTGACAACAGATACTTCAACTATTTCAAAAATCTAATTAATCTGAGTGTCCTTGATATCTCTCAAAATAACCTCAACTTTATTCCGCCGCAAGTTTTCAATGGTCTGCCAGACAAACTATCTGAGCTCTATGTCAAAAACAATAAACTAAAGGAGTTTTTGTGGGGGAAACTACACATTCTACAGTCTTTGAAGGTCTTAGATCTCAGTGGTAATAGCTTAACTACTGTTCCACGTATGCTTTCCAACTGCACCAAATCTCTCCAGAAGCTCATCTTACATAAAAACCAAATTCGAATCCTTTCCCCAGATTTCCTCAAGGATGCCTACAGTTTAAAATATCTGGATCTTAGTTACAATCGTATTCAGAAGATTGAAATGTCTAGCATTCCAGATAATGTTGTCAATAAGATGGACATGTTACTCTTGAACGATAACAGATTCCTGTGCACTTGTAATGCCACTTGGTTTGTCGCATGGCTCAACAGGACCACAGTTACCATCCCTAGACTGGCCACAGATGTGACCTGTGCTGCCCCAGAGGCACAAAGCGGTCATCCTGTCATCTCAGTGGACTTGCTGGCCTGCCAGTACAATTACTTGTCAATCATCCTCTACATCCTGATGACCTCCCTGGTCATCAGCTTCCTCACCCTGTCCATCTCCAGCCATCTCTTCCTGTGGGACGTCTGGTACATCTACCACTTCTGCCTGGCCAAGCTCAAGGGCTATCGCCGCCTGTCCTCCCAGCGTGCTGTCTACGATGCCTTTGTGGTGTACGATAAGATGGACCCCGCGGTGTCGGAGTGGGTGGTGAAGGAACTGTGTGTTCATCTGGAGGACTGTGGAGACCGCCATCTCACCCTGTGCCTGGAGGAACGAGACTGGATCCCCGGGTGTCCCCTGATCGACAACCTCTCCCAAAGCATCCACCAGAGCAAGAGGACAGTGTTCATTCTCACCAACAGCTACATAAAGAGTGGGAACTTCCAGACAGCATTCTACATGGCCCACCAGAGGCTGCTGGATGAAAAAGACGATGTTATAGTCTTGATCTTCTTGGAGAAAGCACCCTGCCACTCTAAGTACCTGAGATTACGGAAGAGACTGTACAAGCGGTCTGTGCTGGAGTGGCCAACAAATCCTCAGGTCCAGCCATACTTTTGGTTCAGCCTGAGAAGTGTATTGGCAACAGAGAGTCACAAACAATATAGTAATCTCTTCAAGGAGACACTTTAAAAAGACTCATCCAAGAGCAAGAAGTAGGACATTTAACTCTTTCATGGATTTTAGATGGTCCTGAATGTACTATATGAACTACAGTGTATGAATAGCTTAACATTTGAATTTACACATATGGAATGATGACAATATAAATGGTTGATAGTGTGCTGTGGTTGTTAATGCTCTGTTCTCTCATCCATCAAAGAAGAACTTTCCCAAGCACCACTGAGTATTATGGTATTCAATATGACAGAGAAAGGAAGCAATGCAATTACTAACAGACTCTGAAAGAGGGAAGTGATACAAGTGTACTTCTCCAATTCATATAACGCTTCTCTACCAGAACTTAGTTTTTGAACCAGTCAGCTCATTGCCTTTATATAGTGATTACAACCACAGGGGGATTTCTGAGTGTTTTGTATGGCAACGATAAGGAACAAAGAGATAAAGTTAGCTCAAGAATGACTGACACGATATGCATTGGCACGCAAAACAGACATAGTTCTTTATACACTTTACTTGATAGATCGCAAAGGCTCTGAACGTTTATTTTCAAGATAGTCTGTCAAGAATCATAAGGAATCAATAGTGCACAATGGTGAGTTTTACTGATTGCTACAAGTTTTACTGTAATTTTGAAGCTTCGCTCAATGTCAATCACAGTAGTATTTATGTGCCTGGACAGCTCAGTCAGTGGAGCATGAGACTCTCAGTCTCAGGGTTGTGGGTTTGATCCCCATGTAGTGTCAACTGTAACTTCACTTTGGATAAAAGTGTCTGCTAAAGTAATGTAAATCTCTTATTTCCTCATGGGCAGGGCTTACTGTTTTACTGGTAAATTACATGCACAATTATTCAAAGTTGGATTCAAAGTCAGATCTGTCTCTATTATAATCTTTATTTTGCATAATGATTTTGTGCTCCAAAATAAGGCTGAGATTTTACCGTTATAGATTGCATTTGGTCTAACCACACCTTTATCTGAATCCAAAAACCTTGAATGTTCATATTCTTTGATGAAGATTGTTTTACATTGTTTGATAATGGAGTGTAACTACTGCGCTAAATACAGTACATACAATATTTACTCAAGATTTTGTGTAATTGATTGCATCAGATCATCTTTAGAAAGGGGAATTCTATCTCAATGCTTAACATAATAGCCTACAAAATGCTGACTTAATACAAGTCAAAGTTACTTCAATTGATTATTTTTGTTTATCTACAGACTACTGCCACCTGCTGGGCACACTTGGTGCTATTCTGTCTGTGTTGCCATTATGGGACCAAGCCTGCTGCATGCAAGCCTACATGGATGTTACCACAGTTTCCATGTGATGTCACCCCAAATAATGACTCTAAGATCATATTTGACTGTAGAGGGCGACGGCTGAAAAGCGTACCTAAAGGCATAACTAGTAATGCAACTGAACTGAATTTATCGGAAAATTACATTCAGAATATATCAATTGGTGCGTTCTCTAATCTGTCAAATTTGACTGTACTCGATATGAGCTGGATAAACAAGAAGAGTGGACTGAAAAGCATTGCTGAGGATGCTTTCAAAAATCTGACAAATCTGTATGAACTGAAACTGGATGGCAATCGTCTGAAAGGAGCTCCCAGCAATCTCCCTCTCAGTCTGAGAATCCTTCAGCTGAACAATAACAAGATTCGTCGGTTGGATAACAGGAGCTTTACTGGCATAATGAACGTGACAAGACTATTTATATCCAAAAACTGCTATTTCTGGAATCCTTGTGGGGAACCAATAACTATTACAAACAACAGTTTTTCAGATCTGACCCAACTGCAGGTTCTGGCCCTGTCTTATAACAATTTAACTCAAGTTCCCAAAGGATTACCCAAATCAGTAGACACGTTAGAGCTTAATTCTAACAGAATACAAAACATTTTTGAAAACGATTTCCTTGGGCTACCTAACTTAAGAATCCTTAAACTACAGGGCAACTGTCCAAGATGTGAAAATGCTCCATACCCCTGTGTTCCTTGCCTTAACATTTCTCTTGGCATCCATCCTTATGCATTTTCCAACCTCAGACAGCTCCAGACATTGCACTTAGGAGGGAACTCATTGATTACCCTTGAGACCTCTTGGTTTGAAAGTCTGAATAACCTTAAGGAGTTGTTTCTCTCATTTAATCTTTTAGAAAAAGCTATTGTTGGAGAGGCGAAATTTTTAAGCTATCTTCCGAGACTAGAAAAAATGGATCTTTCGTTCAACTTTGGTCAAAAGACCTACCCTCAAACAATAGAACTTTCAAAAGATTTCTCAAAGCTAGTGTCACTTAGAACCTTGCATTTACAGGCTTTAGTTTTCAGAGAAATCCAACCAAATACACTCAGACCTCTTTATGGGCTCAAAAATCTCTCTGC
Organism: Hoplostethus atlanticus; assembly: GCA_034670405.1. Lineage (NCBI taxonomy): Eukaryota > Metazoa > Chordata > Actinopteri > Trachichthyiformes > Trachichthyidae > Hoplostethus > Hoplostethus atlanticus. Next base: position 4,206,566 of record JAXDDX010000030.1, read on the forward strand.
ATTAAATTTAGGGACTAACTTCATTGTTCGCTCTAATTCCATCATATTCAGGAATTTGTCCAACCTGAAAATGATATACCTAGCAGAGAACAGACTGTATCCCGTTTCAGTGAACACTCCCCCAGCTCCTAGCCAGGGAAACAATGTGAAGTCAGGCTTTTCTCCTCCACTAATAACAGCCCATCCAGACCGCTCTTATGAGATATCACACAGCCTTGTCAAGCCAGAGTGCTTTGACTCTGGCCGTGTGCTAATCCTCAGTTCAAACAATCTCTTCTTCATTTCTCCAGAGCAATTTGAGGGCTACGGAGACATTGCATGTCTCAACCTATCGAGAAATGGATTTTCAGCAGCACTTAATGGAACAGAATTCTCATTATTGCCTAATCTGACATACCTGGACCTATCGTTCAACAAAATTGATCTGGCCTACGACGGTGCCTTCAGTGAATTAAAGCATTTACAGGTGCTAGATCTTAGTTACAATCCTCACTACTTCGAAGCATACGGGGTATCACATAATTTAAGATTTTTAAGGAATCTACCTGCTTTGAGAGTGCTGAACATGAGTCATAATTCCATTTCCACATTAACAACAAAGGAGATGTGGAGCAAATCATTAAGTGAGCTTCAGTTTCAAAATAATAATCTTGGGATTCTTTGGAAAGAAAGGGATGGCTCATATGAAAAACTTTTCATGAAGCTTACTAATTTGACCATTTTAGATATATCCCTCAACCAAATTGCAAAGATTCCAAAAAATGTTTATAAAAATTTACCACATAACCTCACTATACTACGCATAAGTAACAATTTACTTAATGATTTTGAATGGTCCGAACTGAAGGATTTCAATCAACTTCAGATTCTGGATCTAAGCTTCAATTCTTTATCTTATGTACCAAAAATTATTTCGAACTACACCCACTCTTTGAGTTTGCTTGACTTGAGTCATAATCAAATTTCCCACCTGTCAAATGGATTTTTAAAGGGTGCTAACAGCCTTACGACTCTTTACCTTAGATACAACAAACTGACTTTAATCAATCAATCCACCTTCTTATCGAAACCTGAAAACCATATTACAACTTTGTTCTTGGAGAAAAACCCATTCCAATGTACCTGTGATTTATTAGATTTCATTCTGTGGATTGAAGACACCGACAACGTAAAGATCCCTAGACTCACTACTGAGGTGACTTGCGAAACACCAGCGAACACATTGGGTCGCGTATTGATATTCTTTGACATTAACCAGTGTGTAAATGACAATCAGGCATTCTTGTTCTGCAGTCTTTCAAGTACCTTCATTATTGTTACTATGTTCGTAGCAACAATAGCTCACTTATTTTACTGGGATGCTTCCTATGTCCTGCACTACCTGAAAGCGAAATTGAAAGGCTACCATTCCTTGAGCTCACCAGACAGTGTTTATGATGTCTTTGTAACTTATGACACCAGAGACCTACAGGTCTCCGAGTGGGTGATGGAGCACCTGCGGGTGAAGTTGGAGGACGAAGGAGAGAAGCATCTGCCCCTGTGTCTGGAGGAGAGGGATTGGCCCCCTGGAGTCCCATTGGTAGACAACCTCACTCAGAGCATCCGATACAGTCGCAAGACCCTATTTGTCTTGACTGAGGCCTATGTTAAGACTGGGGCTTTCAGGCTGGCCATGTACCTGGCCCACCAAAGACTACTGGATGAGGATGTGGATGTGATAGTGCTGCTGATGCTGGAGCCTGTGCTCCAGAGCTCTCACTTCCTGCGCCTGAGGAGGAGGCTGTGTGGGGAAAGTGTTGTCGAGTGGCCCAGAACAGCAGCTGCTGAGCCCTGGTTCTGGCAAAACCTGAGGAATGTTGTCAGAGTAGACAACCAAGTGATGTACAACAAAATCTACTCAAACTACGTCACCAGCAAGTAAATCAGTAGTCAGGACAAAGATCATTGACAAGACTACCTTTAACCTTTGGAATTATTTTACTTTCCTTTGCAGACAATAATAGCTTAGGTTTGTATTCAAGCCATTGACTTCATGACTTTATGACTTTATTGCTCTACCCAGACATTTATAGAAGAAATTATTGTATTGTTTCTGGTGATGCTGTTAAAATTATGTCTAATTTCTTGTGATCTGTGTGTAAATGTTACAGTATGAATAAATGACTTTGTTTCAAATCTGTCATTTTTTGTCGGCGTAAATGTTGTATACTGCATACATTGATCTTCATCTATACCAGAACATGCTTTCAGGTTTCTATTTAAGAAACAAAATGTTGCATGAGCCACATCACTGGCAGCTAACAGAAGTTCTTATAATTACTCATCATAAATCATCATAAAATCCAAAACTACTGGGTGTTGTAGAAAGAAAAAAAAACCCAAGCTCACTGCAATGATACAGATCCTGAAGCCAGATCAATATTTTAGGAACTCAGGTCCCAGCTGGATGTTTGTCTAATGTTTATACTACCTACCTCCACACCCCCAGTCTATCTGTATCCACACCTCATACAGCGAATCTTCCCCAACATTAGGTCCTGGGTATTACTATATATAGCCACACGGTGTCGTCCCTGATACAGTTTCAATACGGTAATTTTCCAAGTTGAAACAGTTTAGTGTTTTTATTTTTCTGCGTCATAAGTACCATGTGGCTGGGAACAACACTTACAAATCTGTCTTCTACGGAGAGGATCAAATAAATGACACTGATCTATTAATTTAATCAGGCGCAGCTGGTAGTGGGATTGGGCCAAAATCTAAATTTAGGCTGCACGAAATTTGACGCATTTTGACCATATGATATTTAATTGATTTGAGCGTTTTAATAATGTAATAGGCGTTCGTTGCTCTTAATGCACACATATATATAAATATATCTTTTTTTTTTTGTAGGCACACAAAGTCGGGTTTAGTAGGCTGCGCGTGACGTCACGGCGTCATTTGCATACTGCGGAGTATTTATCCCTTGATTGACGCTGCAGCTGCACAACCCTGCTGCGCCGTCGAGATTAGGACTAACAACTTCTCCGAGCACAACTGTGGTGAGCAGGTTCAGTGTTAATATTGCGTTTACAAGTGTATATCTTAAATCTGCTGCTATCTAAACCTCGCTGTAGACGAGGCTGTTAAAACGATATCATTTCCGGGGTTGTTGCGCTTCTGTCCGTCGTTTCTTGATTTATTTTTTTTGTATTTCAAACGGTGACTGTTCAATATGTAAAGAGCTAATGGAGCCAATCTAGGTAGTGTTTAAAATTTAGCGTGCTTTTAGACAGGGGGAACGTCGCAGAGCCACTTAACTAATACGTGTAGTAAACTGAAATTGCGTAGTACTTGCGTCAGTGTAACGCAACAACGGCTGTAACAATGTTACCAGTGCTTAGAAACATATTTTTGGCTAACATTTTACATTCTGCCTTAACACTACTTCACGTGTTCAGCGTGTTGGCTAATTAAGGGGTCTGCTGCCCTAAAACTGTTGAAGCAGTCGGCCAGTCTTTTGAGGCGCTGCCAAACAGGGCGGTGGTTCCTCAGACAAACGGACAAAGCTTTTCTCTAGGCGCTGACCAATGTTGAGACACGTTGCTCATTTACTGAATCAATAAATGGCGTTAATGTTGCTAAACCTAATTTATCATGTTGCCTGATGGCCAATAACGCAATACGAGTACAAGCCTCGTTAACTTTGACGTAGTTACTGCATGCTAAAGTAGTGACTCTTTTTGATGACTTTGTGCCAAACTCATTTACTCAAGTCTACTATATTTAAGTTAAATCTTTTGTCTGTCTAGAGCCCCTGCAAACATGTCTGACAAACCTGACATCACGGAAGTCACTAGCTTTGACAAAACCAAGCTGAAGAAGATTGAGACGGAAGAGAAAAACACCTTGCCAACCAAAGAAGGTAGGTTCTATACCCAGGGTTAGGAAGGAATTTTAGGTTTGGAAATTGAGGTCCAGAAATGGTCACAGACTAACATCCTTGATATTTGTGCACTTGTTCTGCATACAGACTTAATACTTTTTTTTTTTTCTTCTGTTCTTTCTCTTGCAGTCATAGACCAGGAGAAGGCGGCGTCATGAAGACACATCCTCCTATGCACTGTACATTCCACATGCATTGCCTTTTTTTTTTCTTCACCTTTTTAAGCTGTAACTCTCAATGTTGCAGTACAATTGGATAAAAACAAACTACTGTACAACCCCACACCCACTTCCTTAAATCCCCCCCCTGCGCCTTCTTTACAGCAAGAACTGACTGGCAGTGTGTGTGTAAAGGAAATGTGGCTTGATATCAGCATGGGTCCTTGGGTCATCTCTTCCTGTGGCTGCATCTCCTTCAACATGGTTGAAGAGCAGGGGTGTGCTCAACCAGTTGAGGGGCCTACACTCGCCTCTTGTGAAATGCTCACAAAGCAAGCTGTATTTCATCTGTTTTGTATGAGTTAAATTCTGGAATGCACAAGTTTGTTTTGATATGCAAATAAAAAAAGAAACTGTCCATTGTGTCTAAGTTGTCTTTATCTTTCAAGTGTCCAGGGCCATTCACCTTACACTTTTTTTTTTGATTTTTTTTTTTTTTTGGAAGGTCTTTATATTTGTCTTCCCCAGGCTATTACATGAGAATCACGATTGGGTGTAACAATCATGGCATGTTAACTTTGTGCCCTTTTATAAAATGCAATGACTACCTGTAGTTGACGTTAGACTAATTTAAGCAAACCTACTGACATGTTCTTTGTGACACTTGTAGGCATGGAAGCACTTCTCAGTAAATTAGTAGGCATTGCCTGCCCCCCCTCCCCCCTCCTACTCTGCAACTAACTGCCAGCCTGTGCAACAACTGACCTAGAAAAGCACCCATGGCTATCTTCAGTCAACTGCTTAACGGCTTGCTCCAGTTAAACAACGCTGCCTTTAGTGTATGTCTGGTAGTGGTAAAGGCCACTGAGGTCACGATTAGAAAGCTTAATCTGCATGTAATATGAATGTTATAGGGGTTTATAATTCCTCAGCACCATGCAAGTCACAGGGCCTCCTATGGCCATCTGGACTGCTCACATGCAGCTGCTTCAACTGGTTGCTTGAGCACTTTGGGTTTAGATGCTGGCTAGTCACTGACACTAATCCACTCACGCCCAAAATTGCCTAATCTTTTTGTAACCTGTACCTGGGAATTCAGATCAATGGTGAGGTCACATCGTGCTCAGGAGGATTCAGGACAGTGTACAGCAGATAATGGAATCTTAGCTATTCTGTTACGGTTTCCCCCACAGGCTCTGTCACGCTAATGCTATGTAATTAAACCATGCCTAAGGCCAGTTCAAAGCATATGCTCATCCTGGACTAAGTAAAACGTACAGAGCACTATAGCTTATCTCGGCCTACTCCAGAGGCTCAGCTAGTCTTCGCCTCTTCTTGTCCTGCCTGGAAAAAACTAAGGCTTTCCCAACCAACCTTGCTCAAAATGGGACTAGCTGTGCAGTCCTGTCTAGCCATGTACAATGCACAGCAAGACTTCCTTCCTCGCAGCTGCACCGGGCCCTTAGTCAGGAAAGCTCAGAGCAGGAGCCATCCCTGGTCCCTTCAGCTGCAGCTACAGCTATTTCACACAGTGAGGCTAATGAAAGCACTCGTGAGAAACTCCCCTTTCTGACAAGAAGGCACCTCAACTGCTCAAATGCACCTCAAGTGTTGGGTCGGTGTGGAGGAATCCGTATTAGCTAGACGCTGCCTGCCTCCGCTTTACAGTCCCACTGTGCCAGAGAGATAGATATTATCAGCAACAGTGTGTTTTCTTCCCTAATCTTTAAAAATACTTATGGTACACTCCTTTTGATTGATTATGAACAGAATACACGGTTGTTGACAGAAGAAGTAGCTCCTGGTAAGACAAAAAAAATTTTCCTCAGGAGGCTGCTTGAGGTTTCTGTTGTCAACCACGTGTCCCGGATGCCCTGTCAGGGTAATGGCAGGTGACAGGTATGCAGTGGTTCAGCCTGAACCTGATTGAGCCCGCCTGTGGCAAACAGCCCCAAAGGTCATGTGTAAAGCCGCGAGCAGTGTAGGTTCCTCGCTGTAGGGAAATCAAATAACACGAACGAGTCTGACAAGAGAAATAATAGAGAGGGTTAGGTGGAGAGATCAGGAGGTATGCAGTCCATCAAAGGTAGGCATGTGACTGTACAGCAAAGGTAATATTTAGATGATAAAAAATTAAAAAGATTAGGATTAATGACTAGTGATGTAAGTGAGTGAGTGCTGTGAGTCCAGCAACGCCTTGCTCTCGGTGGCCTCATTCAGCGTGTTCACCTGGACTTGTTTAAGGGACTACTCAGTCAGACCTTTAGACATCTGCCACCTGAATGTGTGAGTGTGGAGTACAATTAGATGACCTATTTGGAGGCTATCTCTTTCCACTGCACAGGGATGACAACTGCATCGTACGGAGTGTACAGTATGTTCCTCAGGCAACTGAGGAAATTTAAAGTCTCCCGGAGGATCCTTCAGTCCTTCTACTCTGGAGCTGTAGAGAGCATCCTGACAGGAAGCATCACTGCCTGGTTTGGCAACAGCTCCGCTCAGGACAGGAAGGCTCTGCAGAGAGTAGTGGAACTACACTCCCCACCCTGCAGGACTTATACACCAGGAGGTGCAGAACCAGAGCCTGCAGGATCATGAAGGATCCTCACCACCCCAACAACAGACTGTTTCAGCTGCTGCGGTCAGGCAAGCGCCTCCGTAGTCATGCTACCAAAAACAGAGAGACTGAGACGGAGTTTCTTTCCTCAGGCCATCAGGACTGTGAACTCTGACCTCACCAGGGCCCCCACCAAGACACACACACTGCCCACACACACATGCACACACACACTCACACACTTAGGTAAAGACTACACATAATTTATAATTTATATTATATTATACATACAATTTCCCTTTTTTACTATATTTTTATAAAGTGCTCTTATTGTAAATATTGTGTTTTTTATATAGAGCTCTTACTGTGACATTGTAAATATCGTGTTGTTTTTTTTTATTGTAAATAGTGTGAACCTGTTATTTGCCCTTTGCACATTTCTGCTGAGCATTGCCACTTTACATTTCACTGCACACCTCGTGTGTGTATGTGACAAATAAACTTCTTGAATCTTGAATCTTGAATGTGGAGAGATAGAGAGAGAGAGAGAGAGAGAGAGAGAGAGAGAGAGAGAGATTACATAACTGACTTCCAGGCCTGCAGTGTGTGTCCACAGAACATAACAGCTGTGCTGAAACAACAACAATGGGCTCCGCTGAGGGAGGGACACAAGTTCACATTCATCCACTTCCCAGGCTCGCTTTAATCTGAAGTCATTTTTAGTATGGAAAAAAATGAGCCATTTTTAGGAAGCAACAATAGGCCACAAAATGGAAATCCCCTCTTAAGATGTGCTGTGATATAATACATGTACTTCAATAACAGATTATTCATTGCAGGTCGGTCAAATGATTTGGTTCACTTTATACAGACAAAACACACTGAGATTGAATGGATTCCTAAGAACCCTCAATTCACTCTTGACCCCATTCATTGTGCAAATGGTGGTGCCGTTACATCTGTGATACCAGGCCCCTATCTATCCCCCACCATCCTTATGTGTGGGCTAGTCACACAACAGCTCCTCAGTGTCCTACAACAATGTCCTGGCAGAGAGGCTGAGGGGGGTCACCATGCTAGCCAGAGACACTATTCCACTCTAAGCCCTCACCAAACTTCCTTAAACGTTTTTTTTATGATTTATTCAGCCTTGTGGTTAGAGAGACTATCCCATAACCGGAAGGTGTCAGGTTTGATTCCCGCCAACAGCCATGTGTCCCGTGGAAGTGTCCTTGAGCAAGATGCTGAACCCCTACCTGCTCACTCATTGTAAGCCGCTCAGGATAAGAGCATCAGCTAAACGGCTAAAATGTGAATATTTTCTTACTATACTGAATTCATTTGAGTCTGGTGCTTGTATGGACCTGAATGCCGTGATGGTGTCAGCCCAGTCAAGGACAGATAATTGTCCTTGCAAAGGAATGCAAATGACAGGCACACTAAGGGGTGATTGTAGTGGACTTGGCCCGCGGCACCAGGAGGCCATCTGCCAGTGTTGTGACGGGCAGCCTCTGGACCGGCTGTGGCTGACTGCAGTTCTTTCTGAAGAGCCTCTGTCTCCCTATGGATGCTCAGATAAAGGGCTTCAGGGATCTGACCACATTGGGACTGCTGCTGCCTTAACAGGGAAGGGGCTCATATCAAGAACAACATTGTATTATTATATTCCATGACTGTGTGCATCAATCAATCAAATCAATCAATCATATACTCTTTTAAACAATGACTACAAGTTGATTATATCATTGTAATTGCAGAAATCCCGAAGGGTAGTTCAACATTTTTAGAAGTCTATATTTATTATCATCAGTCCTCTATGTTCTCTCTTATAGTATTCAAAAACGTTTTTACACATTCTTGTTTTGAAAAATTGGAAAGAGCTTCAGCTTCAAGGTTAAATCACTATTCTCAAAAACACATTTTAATAACCATTCCCGTATGTTAGCAAGCTCATTCATGTCACATCACACTCTGAGAACTTCAAGTTCTTTGAGCAGGAAACGCTGCAGGGGTATAAGAAGGCTAGTTCCTACTGGTTCTTACTATTGCATGAAAGAGGAAGTTACAGGATCTAACAGCTGCTAGCAGCCAGTATGGTGAAGCACCATCTCTCCGCCTCATGCTCAGTGTTAAACCTGAATGCCTCTGTTTCCATGGTAGCAGACAGGTAGCTTTCAAAGACACCGCAGTGTGAACACAGTTCTAAAACCAGTGAGCACACCAAATTATGGCAACTTGTTGTTCGGGCAACAAATTGTTGACACAAAATCACCAAATTACCTCCAGTAATTCTGATTTCATGAATTTATTTTCCCTCTTGATTCCTCTCTTGAAATGGTGCAAGGCAGTTTCGCTTTGTGACGCATTTCAGTTGTTCATTGTCAGGAAGTCATATGATCACAGTATCATACAGTTCATGACAATAACTTTGAAGTCCTTTGCCATAACATTCAGCTCTCCTCTATCCCCTTACATCTATATATTAATTGCAAGTGCAACACTACCAATGGCATCTCCTGGTTTTACTATCAGTGTCATGTGGAAATAAACTGTAATAAGCATGACATGTCATTGCGTAATGATAGAGAGGCAGGATTGTGACTACAGTGTAATATTATACTCACTTACAAACAAAACCAAGGGGCTCTTATTTTGTGAGCAGAATACATGCGCCAGCTTTAAGAACAAGCATTACACATCTTGGACTATGACAAATCAACAGATTGTGCAACTCGTGTTCCACTAAATCAACAACAGGGCTGGCTAATCAGATGGTAAAAAGACCGGTGGGACAAGTAGAGTGGGTCAAGTGAGAGAGCGCAAGCAACCATTTACCTGTCCAAGCAGGTTGTTCGTGTTCAGGCACAGCTTTGCATTCGTTCTCAGAGTTTTAGGTAGCTGCTGGTGTGGATTGCAGCAGCTTGCACCTCGGGCGTTTCTGGTGATTTCTGGTAAAAGTGTAACAGAGAATACTTTGGAAATTTCAGAAGCTATGTTCGTTCGCGTCACGTCGGACAATGTTTCCGTCTTGACCATTTTTCATGGGAAGTTCATTTTTGGGTACTCACAGCACTTAAAGCTATTCTTGACTCTCCTTGTTATTGTGAGCATGTGAAAACAGAACATACTCATGGCAGTTTAGTTTTTCCTCATAGAGTTGGAGTGATTGGCTGAGTAGTGATATGCACTGTAACTGAGCAGATTAAACCCAACTGTTAGTTTGCAGCACCATCACTAATTAATTTACTTTAGGTAGGGGCGTGGATGTCTCCCACCTCCTGCAGAGCCCTACAGTTCATTCCAGGGAGACACATCTGTCCAATTGACCTGTTAAGTTATGGAACCAAATGATACCTGCCTATTGCTGTTGTTAATAGATTTATATGTAAAAGGTTTAGTTTAATTTCACTATCGGGCATACATGATGAAAAACAGATGCTGAGAAAAAGTGTTCATTCATCCATCTTAGGAGTGTTCAGCTTCTTTATGTTCTTAATTCAGAGCCCAAGGGAAGGACTATTCATCTTTGTCTTCATTATCATATCCATGGTGGGAAAACGCACCCCTGCTATTGTGTGATAGGTAGGCACAAAAGCTGTGAGCTGGCCAATCCAGCGACAGCCCATAATAGTTGCCATGTGTGACAAAGATTTTCCCAGAAATCTCCCTCGTGCTATACTTCAGATTTGAGGTAGAGGGGAGGAATGGGGCAGTTTGAAGTTGCTGAAGAAGCAGTGGGAGCCAAATCTACCCAACAGTTAGAGTTATCTATATTTAGCTATATAGAATTTGATAAGCAGTTCTTTTAAATTGAATACAACAATTTGAAGGCCCATTATAAAATCTCTTTCTGCTCATGATGAAAAGACAAAGGCAGAGTGCCCAGCCCTGTTTTGTTGATTCCCTGAGGGGTGAAATAATGAATAGAAAATGACTACTTGGCAGAAAGCTTGCTCTTACAGAGGATCACTCCCTAGTTGTTTTCCACAGAAGTATGAGCAAAGAAGTAAAAATGGATTCAATAAGCAGCTTCAATTTGACCAAACTGCCATTTATATTGCAGAGGAACTAGTTGGAATATGGTAATAATGTACCCTACGTAGTAATGCACCCTAAAAAACTTCATTTTATTGCTTGCTGGTCACGTCAAGATACTTCCAGAACAGCTACAATGGAGTTTGATAGCAGAAAATGTTTCATTTATCTAAAACATCAACGGTAAATATCAGGTTGTGGTGCACATTCTGTTCTATAAACTGAAGTAGAAGTAGATGCGGCAGGTTAAGGGGAAGTTGGTACACCGACTTACAACACTTCCTCACAGAATAACTCCTGAGCATCACAAATGGCTGATATACAACAGTGTAAGAGTATCTGAGGGTGGAATTTTCCTAAGGTAACCTGAGACAAAATTGTTGGATACACAGCATTAAAAAAAAACATAATTTACCCTTGAGGGATTCATTATGGAGGGAGTCAAATTCAAGTTTGCACTTGGGCTGAAGTATCTACATGCCGTTTCAAAGCTGGTATTTCCAAAGGCACACGGTGATGTTGCCACAGCTATCTCACTGCAGAAAGACCACAACCCCATGAGGAAGTGAGAAATACACACCAAGGTAGTATTTGCAGTGTTTTGTCCTGAACTGTGTCACTCAACTAGATTATTTTCTTTGTTTCAAGTGATCTTTTGTTCAGTAAAAATAGTCTGCAAATCTGTAGAGAGAGGTCATCTGATCGGCTAAGCAGATGTGTCTGGGGTGCGCCGTGATGGATGCAGTGCAAACTGATTCGATGTGACATGTGCAGGCAGCCCCTCATCTGGAGGGGAATCATCCTGCCGAGGAGAGTGGCTCTCCAGCTGTGAGCCTGGCATATCTTGCCCCCACACGCACACACACACACACACACACACACACACACACACGCACGCACATCAACACTTAAACCCGACCCCCAGCACACATCATGCCACACTTACCAGGGAAATAAAAACACACATTTGAACAACTTTAGACATCTCAATTCAAGCACAAAAGCAAAAGCAAAAACTAAGAAACACACACACACAGCTCCGTAATACACTTGAGTTATTAGTTATTAGTTATTGGGCTGAAATCGCATCACTACATACGATAATGTCACAGTCTTTGTTCATATCAGGGTTGCACGGCTGCATTTCCCTTGCGCTGTCTCTTCCAGTGTAACCCGTTTGGGACATTATCTTATATAAGTATAACCTCGACTGACATCCATAGCAAGGAGTGACAGAATGATTTCTAGCACAGGAGGCACAGAAACGTGGCCCCAGGCTTGGAGTGACACGTTTTTTCTTTACATGGTTTCAAGCTGCAGACAAAATAGTTTGAGAAGAACGAATAGAAAAGAAGAACGACAGGAATGTGCACACTGCGAGGTGTGTGATGTAGACTATATGCTGTATGCAACCTGAGGGCGTGTCCTTGGCTCAGATGGTGGGTGTTGTGCAATTTAGGCTGCACTGCTCTATGAGTCCTTGATGGATGTAACATGACCTCTGCAGGGACATATGGTTACTTTGCCATATAAGGGCAAATACTTTGGTGCTATTATCTAGTGTAGCAGTCTCCTGCGTAGCTTGCTTTCTGATGGACCCTATGTTTATCGCACATATTCATGTGGTTATCGCTTTGTTATAGTCACTACTTGAGGTCTAACGCATTGCAGGAAATGAAAGAGCTGGCTTCCTCTTGAAACAAGACAAAGTGTTTGTCCAGAGGTTCAGACTGAAGTTCGGTTCACAGCAGCGACCAGTGAGCCGTGTGGTGTAATCAGACTTCTGCCTCTTGCGCAACAGGAAACATGCACCATTTTGATACTGCACCACTTAGAGAAAATGACTCACAAAATAAAGCGGCCTTCCAGTTTGTTTGTTTTTAAATCGCCCATGTATTTCCCCAGTACTTCTATGGAAAATTTTGGATTTTGGGGTCATTGAGACAGTATTTCTATGATTTGTGCTGTTGGACACGAAGAACCAAAGCTCCACTGATGATGTTGCTCTGTGTTTGGCTAGCATACATCATCGTACCGGAGCAGGATAATGCTCTGGTATGATGACAAATCCTCAGAGCTCAAGTGTCAACATATCTTCTGCTTCCCACTTACGCAGTCATGCACATGCATTATTCACGTCAATACTGACAGAAGATGGAGTGATGTTTCCCTAGCTAACGGCCTTCCCTATTGGATGTTACACTGACTGGATAAAACTTATTTCTATTTTAGTTACTGAACTTGAGAAACATCACTTTTGTACTTGAGCAGCTTTTGAGCATTTGAGCATTTTGAGCATTGTCTTTAACTAAATTTGATATGAAATAGATAATTTGACATTCTACAGTTTCTTTAACACTTGTCTCATTGTGAGGAAACTGTTCCTGTATTGCCACTTAAAACAGCTTATTACCTTTCCTCATTGAAATTACAGCTTACATCGATGTTGCTGTGCAAAACTGTAATCATGCACTGACTCAAATCTGAGTCTAAATCTCTCTGTGTGCACTTTACAGTCTCACCATTTGTTAGGGGAGCTTGTTTTCGTGTTGAATTTGTCAGAAGAGAACACTAGTTGCCCGGGTGTTTAACAGGAAGTGGTTGTAAGAGCAGCAGTGGCACGCTGTACGAAGCAAAACTAAAATGCAGCTAAACAATCTGCACAGATTGTGCACCAGAGCAGTATTTCTATCCGTTCCCTCGCTGTAGAAAGTGCAAGCAGCTCATAGAAAAAGGGCTGGAGGTCGATTACAAAATTCCCCATTGTGCTGTGGGCCCTCTATTCTCACAGAGTAATGAAAGAAAACAAATAATAAATCTTTAGCCATAAGACAAAAAGCCCCAGTAGTGATGAGACGTTTATCTTCTCAGGGCAGGCACCGTCATGACCGAGACACACCAAACCCTGTGGTGGACTCAGACAGCTTGATGAAAACCGTCTGAGGAATGTGCTTAGCTGTCAGTCCTCCCGGCTAGATGCAGCTTGTCTGTACTGGATATATACAGTGGCCCTGTATGCAGGGATATCTCCACGCAGATCCTTGGTGGAGGTTGTGCAGGTAAACTGTGTTTGTGTTTGGTGTAAATGTCACACATAGCTCTGAATGTGAAACACGCAAACTCCCGTTACACCCAAACAGAACAGCTTGTTGTGAAATAAGGCGGCTAAAGCTGCTAAATTAATTAGGCCACTCAGTCTGAGAACGGTTTAATCTCCCTTTAATGAATATGGAGAACTACTTGGGTGTGTGTGTGTGTGTGTGTGCGCCATCAAGACAAAGCCTGGTTGAAAGTTTTTGAACAGTAACTTCCGTCTTTCGCTATTTATGACATTTTCTGTTCCTTTTGTCGCCGGCCCACTTCCTTTCCATGCTGTGCAGCGCTACAGAAGAACATGTGGGTGGAACATGAGATCGTGCAGAATTTCACATTTTTAAGTTATTAAAAAAATCCACATCCTGAATATATACACAGTATATATGTATACACACACACACACACACACACACACTCTCTATAGTGTAGTTTCAGAAGCCACTCCTGTAGAATTCTTTCAATTCTAAGCAACACGTTTCCTACCTCCTACCTTTCCTACCTTTCCACTGAGATACTGACAATCCCTGTCTTGTGTGTCTTCATGCAGCAATAGCCCCAAAGTCCATCCTAACGAGAAACAGGAAATGAAATTTGGCTGTTTTCATTTCCATAGCCTTTTTGCTGATAACCAGACAACACCATAATAACAGCAGAGCCATGTTTAAATGTATTGTTAGGAGCCTGTAATCCCCACTATAACGCTCTTTGGCATGGCCACGGTCAGAGTTGAATCTGATATTGCAGCATGTCTCATCCTGTTAGGCATGCACTGAACAAGACCGCAATAGGTGGAGTCATTTTGGGTTCTCTTTCTTCTGTGCCCTACAACATCTCCAACACCTGGGGTAGATAATTCTGTAATTGTACCCGGCATGAAGCATAAAGGGCCTCGGTGTAAACCCTGACCCGTGGGCTCTCGCCACTTCAAAAGGTTAAATGGTAATTGGAGCCCTGCGACATGAAAGGCGAACACACATCGGAGCCACTGTATAAATCTGTATCATTGTGTGTTACAGTCAGTAAAAAGTCATGTACCTTTGATGAAAGTGGCATGACCAAAAACACATTTTCTTACTGCAGACGTATGAACCCACGTGTCTTGCCTGACACCGTAGGATAACTGATCTCTGCGTTCACTACAAATTCAGAGTCCTTTGATTCGATGTGATCTGAGTTTATTTGGAAAAGCAGTCAAATATAAATGATAAAAAGTACACAGGTTGGTTTGTTCACTTCAAAATGGAAACCTCAGTTGAGAGATCGCATCTGACCTACACTGGGTTATCTGAGAAGAAAGGGAAGTTGTTAGATATCGAGTCATGTGGCGGGGAGAGCGAAGGGGAAGTCACCCTTTAACAGATTTGGAGATGAAATTTCAAAAACAAACAGTAAAAGTCTTTAAATGCATTCACACGTTTAACAGTGGTTGTCCAATAATATCCAACGGTGGGATGTGACAGTGAGGAATCTGATGTTGGCTTAGCGGCGTGTGGGATCGAGTAAGAACACGCATCCACCGAACCCAACCACAAAAATTGCAGCGAATCACTACAATGACTAACCACAAAGCCAGTGTTAATGCAACAGATACAGGCTTGTCTCCTCTGATAATGCGCTAGATCTGGTAGCTGGGGGGAAAAAAAAAAAAAAGTCCTCCAGAGCCAAACAAAGGTGCAGAAAAACGAATGGGAAGATATTTCATTGCCAGATAAGAGATACAGATAAAGAAGGCTTTGCTTCAGCCAGGAGGCAGGTATGCACTATAACAACAATATGGGAATCCTCTACTGCTTTATACGTTGCAACATGTTACTAAAGAAGCTGCCTACGGCCTGGGACTGGGGAGGACACTGACAGAGTCTGAGTGTCTAATAGGCCACTAGAACTGTCTCTGACCAGCCAGCCGCATCAATAAGTAATGGCAAGCCACGCATCAGCCCTCTGGAGAGATCCGGGGCTTCCTCATCAAGCCGCCCTGCCGACATGGCACGACTGCGTCTGCCACTGCATTATTAATGGGGTGGAGAACGGCAGGTGTCCCGCCGAGGCGCCGGCCTGTGTTCACCCCTGTCACGCCCGTCGGGAGTGAAAGTGGCTGTGTGATCGTCTCCCGACAGCCTGATTCTCCGATGTCTGGCTCTCTGGCTGAGCGGAGCGAGGCCTCGTCGCCTCTCTTACCTGTCATTATGTAACCTGTGGGCAGCAGATGTTCCCGGAGGAGCACCTGGAACTGCAACTGGTTCAGGGCACTCTGCTGGGTCACGAGGAGGACAATGCCATAGCATTACAACCATAACAGAAATTAACTCAAAATATAAGCATTAGAAGAGACTGAGGCTTCATTTGGCCATGATTATTTCTTCTAAGGTTGTATGTGTTGCCCTTCCCATGGCCTACAAGCAAATTCTGTGACACAATATAATCATGTGTCTGATCTATACTCAGGTATACTCTTGTATTCACACATAGTCATATGTGGTGCTATGCTGCTAAACCTAATGGAAACTCCAGCCAGGGTTGTACACGCTGAGCCAAAAATCATTTGCGGATGTTCTCAAGGCCGTGGCTCCCTCCCTCACTTCCCCATCCTCGGACACTGTGATTAAAAGGCACATTAAAAAGTCATTTAGCCTAGCTTAATGTTTGTCTGATAACATTTAGGGATTTTAGAAAGCACCACATTGCAAAATAAAATAAAATTCCTTAGAATGTCATTTTTTGGAGGCTGAAGTTAAGATTGCCACATTTCTTCTGTAGCATAAAAGTTGAGCTAAGTCGATTATCTGGTTAAAAGAAATACCAAGTTCATGGCAATGACCATTACACACAGCCTTTAAAACCTGATTAATACTGCATGGACCTGGGTCACATCTAGACAATAGGTAGTGTTATATCAGTGTGAGCAATGGCTCATTCAAGCAGGCACAGTATTCACTGCAGTACACACATTGCTCATCTCCCCCTCAAGGCAGGATGTGGTTGTGTACACACATCGCTTTCAAAATAACTCCACAACAGCCTTGTCTCTCCTTTTATAGTCAAAGCCCAGCTCACTGTGCCTGGGGCCATGGTAAGGGACACCGAGTGAATGAATAGGTGTGCCCACATGTACAGGTGATAGTCTTCCTGCAAAAGGGAGCATACATGCTGCAAGGGGTTATAGACTGGACTTTATAGAGTCTACTCTGCCTAAAATCAGCTGCATCTTCTTTTAAAACCATATATTTAGCCGCTGTGCAAGACTAGAGATAATTAATGTGAGAAAGGGAACTGCAAAAAATAGACGTATACAGAAAGTGAATTCCAGGAACTGGGCAGGCACACTTCCTGAGAGAAGTTAGCAATGCCCACTTGTCCTGCAGCTGCAGCTTTATGTATACGCCCAAGTGGGAATAAGGCTTCAATCTATTGCATGCCCTTGCAAATGATCATTACCTTTCTGTTCAGGTGTTATTAACAACATGAAACAGCAAAACGGACCAATGACCAATCAATCGCCACCTCTCTCATTCAGGATATGAAACAGACAACTTCCTCTTATACCCAAAATATACGCAGACGGGGACCTCTGGTGACAGAAAGAAACAAAGCACACAATTAGTCAGCTCTCCTGGTAAAATTCCACTCACAAACAGTTGAGATTTCTGCTCAGATCCAAACAGGGCACTTTACACCACAAGGCCAAGACCAAGCAGACTTTACTTTAACAGACCTCTCAGAAGTGATAAAGTCAATTTCCTTCTTCCTCTGTACATTAAAAACACTCTTGCAATCCAGATAAAGATATACCTCTTGAAACTCCTCCCAATGGAAGTAATATAAAACTCGACTAAATGCAAAAGTACACAGCAACATAAGGTCTTTTGTCTACTTCCTGGCTGTCCAAATGTGTTTTTACTTGATCATATCTCCCCCTAGTGGAAGAAAAGTGAACTGGAGCGAAATGAGGAATGAGCAATAACAATACATAGGCTTCCTGTATTGTGCAAAGGGAAATAATGCAATACTGTATAGTTATTATATTGCAATTAAAATACATTATTTGTTTGCACTATGAAAAAAGTACATTTTGGAGGCATGACATTTTGCAACACTAAGAACACCTCTGGATTTATCAAGGAAGATGCTTAGAAACATATCACGAGAGGATAGAGAAGAGAACACATCTCAAGCACGTCTTGTCTGTTCATAATACATTGGAATGCTTTTGCCCAGATGGTTTTAGTACAAACAAGCTAATAGAGGCTCCATGCCATCTGTCCAGAGACTGTAAAGCTACTCAACTGTATAAAAGGCCCCTTGATCAAAGTTCGTATCCAGCAGAGGAGCCCTGGTATGAAAGCCTCAAAATGATGAGGCTCCATTACCCATCAAATGATAGATTTGGCTACAGAGAATCAACTGGTCCAAAAAGGCCCCAGGTGAAAACAAATATTGTGTGCTGAAGATAAGATAAGATATGATAAGATAATCTATTATAAACTATTATTCAGTGCTTTAATAGGCAGGGAGACAAAGGAGTGCTTGTATCTGTTCATTTTGCAGCAGACTGCCTGAGTGTACGAGCTCATACTCAAGAGTGCAGCACATGGGTGGGATCTGCCTGTCAAACAATTATCTTCTCAAAGACAGCTTGAAGTGTTGCCTGACCCCCGTGATTTTCATGGCTGTCTGTGGGAGGCAGTTGATCTTGCCCTCCAGTTGGGAAAGAAAGAAACACAAAACCAGACTGATATGCCGCGGCGTACGGCTCGGCAGAAGAGGAGCAACTACTTCCGGGCTCACACCAAATAGCCTGCTTCAATATAGCTTCAATAGCTGAACACGTTCCAAGGGAGCCCTCTCTTGGTCTGTATTTAACACTTGCATCTGATCGTCCATTTCCCTTTCATGTACATATGCTTTCTTATTATCCTTGTATCAGAGCAATGTTACTTACATCACTCAAACAGCCATATATCACTATTCCAAGTTCGTAGTGGGATTACCTCTAAAACAGAGTAATAATATTTCATCATATTGACTCTAATATCTAATACAGTCCTGTTATTTTTACCCCTCTGCATGGAAATAAACTGAAAAGAAATCAGTGTGTAGCTGGTTAATACTATTCCAGTCCTAATGTATATGTGGTACAGTCAAGTACATTACTGAATGTCTGGCAAAGTAATCACAGACTTTTATTGTGCAGCTGAACTGCAGAACTGGTTTAACTGCTTCCTTCTCATCTGAAAACAATTTCCATTGCCGTTCTCAAATCATCATGTAGACAAAACTCTTTTGAAGGTGTGGCTCTGGATAGGAGCATGGTAGGGTATACGCTCTCGTCAATTATTAGTTGTGGGGGGGGGGGGAAGACGAGCACGTGCAATAGTAGAAAGACCATTGAGAATCCAGACATTCAATGTGTAGCTTTAGCATTTAGTGCAAAGTTAAACATTCACATCGTCCAATCAGTCGGGGGAAAGTATTTCAACGTGTCTCCTGTTTCCAATGTAAACTCAAACCCCGGGAGTTCCCACGGCAACATCACCTGTCCGGTCGGGAAAGGGTACAGAGGAGCTGGAGCAGATGTCGGGGCGCAGACTTTGAACGTTTGAGAAAGCTCATTAAAGACTTTTTTTATGGCTGAACTTGGAATTGGCATGTGTGAGAGAAGCCAGGCTTGATGGTGCGACTTGTGAGCAGGACATCAAAGAGCGCTGCAAGCGTCTAATGACAGGCCTGCGCTTGTCTTGAGTTCCACAATTAGCTGATACGGCTAATTATCCGCAAGGAACGTTTCAGAGGTCTGGGAGTAAAAAAAAATGTGTCAGGAGTGGACACATCAATGTTCTCCGAAGAAAGACACACAAATAGTAGGAGTCAAGAATACACTGTCCTGCTTTTGCCATTTGTACAACAGCATGATTTGCGCTTCATGTGGTCCTGTATAGGGTGTCAGTGAAGAGAGGTACCATAATCTCCACCCCCCTCTCAAACCCATCCCCACCTCCCACAGTCACAACTTAACCCTCCTGCAGTGTCATTTCACCCAGTGGCAACCCACCCCTGGAATTTCAGAAAGAGGAGGAAGCAAATTATGGGACCTAGAGCTCAGCCTCTGCCTTCAAGAGACTGAGAGAGAGAGAGAGGGGGGGGGGGAGAGAGAGAGAGAGAGAGAGAGAGAGAGAGAGAGAGAGAGATTCTTCCCTGAAGGGGAGTTTGAGTTTGTGTTCGAGGAAACACATGAACTTCGGCTTGCCTTGTGTGAAGACTTGGTCCTGTCTAAGCATTGAATGAGTGGAAGGCCCCGTGGGAAACGCAGCTAGAGACATGCAGCCATTCACCTTAACCGGTGCTGTTTTCCTCCTGTTCTACATCTCCTCTGGTAGTGCAGATGCCCACAGGTAAGTCGGCAATAGAGAAGTAGAGAAACTGACTTTTTCATGCTGCAGTTCATACATTGCGTGGTTCCTGCAGCAGGTGTAAAATACAGCTTGCTTTTTGTGGAGTCAAAAAGACATTCCAGTGTAACGTAATGTATTCCTATGTGCTGTTATAGTTACGATCACAATGCAATAAGTCTGAAAAGTACTGTTAACGATGACAAATGTAATGTGTGTCATGCATGTGTGCTAACCCATAAAATGGAATTAGTATCATTTAAAAGTACCTCTCCCTGAACTCGTGTTATTCTTGCTCGTGCAGCTAATCAGCAACACCAACCCCGTCGTTTGCATTGAAACATGCACTTTAGATTTTTTTACAAGGGAAAACTGTTGTTTTGATGGCATGCATACACCATCCCCTGCCGAGGAGCGGGGGGCATGAGAGGCACGCCGCTGTGTCAGCTAAATGTGGCACAGCAACTGTTGATAACCAAAGAACACCTGTCGCACTTCGAAGCCTCTCTCTCCTGTGGGCTATTCTGGTTGATTTCTATCAAGTCTCAGATTCCTCCAGTCCCACCGGAGCCTAGGCTGCTTTTAGGCCCCTGCGACGCCTGAATGCTAAACATCTGGGATATCCGAGTTTGGCACCGGGCGAGAGGTTAGAGGGTTACCCGGATGGCTGGGATTAGCTGTCGGCTCAGATTTGGATGTGTGATCCTGTGAAGGATTCCCCAGATATCCACTTTTCCTGAGCCACTCTTAAAAAAACAAGTCAACATGGAAGTGGCACGTTAACGTCTTAATCTAATTCACAGTTTTAACATGCAATGCAATCGCCGTGTAGGTTATTTTGAATGGCGCTGCTGACGTGCCTACAGTGACTGAGAATAACTTTACAGTAAGTCCAGTAACTGGAGTCAGATGGGGGATCAAGGTAGGAAAGTGGAAGTGGGGTCGCGGGTGAGATATCGATGTGCAACACAAGAAGTGCCTGATTAGTGTGCTCTTCTCCATCTGTAGCCTACATCCTGTCTGAGAGCTTTTGCTCCACAGGGAGCCCTACTTTTCTCCCTAGGGGAGCCAGTAAGGGGAAACTTTATTTAGGATGTTTGTTTTCTACACCGCTGCCATTAGGGCCATAATTAGATGTGGATGCCTGAAAGTCTGCATTTGGGAAAGCTAAATGAGACCACGGATATGTCGGGAATTGATCGTCAGCCCCCAAAACAACACATGGGGCAAATTGTATGACCTCTATATGAGCCTGAATTGGCAATAACCTATGATATTCATTGAGGAGCTCTATAAATAATGATACGGCAGTAAAAATAGAACTATTTCCTTTTACCCCCCCCTCTTCTTCTACTAAGGCACTACCGACAAGTCCTTACTGGAAACCAACCAGGTGTGTGTCGCTACGGTAGGAGACTGGAGTGTTGCTATGGCTGGAAGAAAAACAGTAAAGGACAGTGTGAGGGTAAGAACAGTCTCAATTGATCCAACGACTGATCAAGAGTTATTGGTGATCTCCTAATCAAATAGATTCTTTATTTGATGTAAATGTTCCACATGCTATGCTTTTTATAATGAACAAAAAGGAAAAAAAAGCTAAATTGCCCTATATATACTGTGTTCTCAAATTTGGTTCTGGAAAATATTTTCCTAACCAAGAAAATGTGGAGGAAATTACAGATAGGAAAACCTAGCCTGCATAATAGAAACGTGTGGTTTGACTATAACCCATCTTTCTCCGACCACCGACATTGTTGGTGGTATTTTTTCTTCACGCTGAATGCTTTACCAGCTCAGTGTGAGCATGGCTGCAAGCACGGAGAATGCGTTGGCCCCAACAAATGCAAGTGCTTCCCAGGATACACCGGAAAGACGTGCAATCAAGGTCAGTAGTTGCGGTCAATGAAGAGGGTCTGGAAAACAGTGGGGTCAGAGTGGCTTCATGACGATCAAATAACCAGTCGATACATCGCTTTTACTATCTGCAAAAAGAAGCCACTGCGGGTGAGACAATGACAGGGAGTCTCGTTTCTAGATCTGAATGAGTGCGGGCTGAAGCCTCGTCCCTGTGAGCATCGCTGCATGAACACCCATGGCAGCTACATGTGCTACTGCCTCAACGGATACACCCTGATGCCTGATGGATCCTGCGCCAGTGAGTCCCTTCTCTCCGCTATCCATCAATTAGCATTTGAAAAAGGTATCAACCTGGCTAACTTTGTGTGTGTGTGTGTGTGTGTGTGTGTGTGTGTGTGTGTGCACGTAGACTCCAGGACGTGTTCTCTTGCCCACTGTCAGTATGGCTGTGAGGAAGTACAGGGGGAAATACGTTGCCTCTGCCCGTCTGCGGGGCTGCAGCTGGGGCCAGATGAGAGGACCTGTGTAGGTGAGCAGGACTGATTGCAATTACGACCACATTCAGTCACCAGTATCAACCCCGTGTTGATGAAAGTACAAACAGAACATAAGCCAAACACGATGGGAGATTCCTTTGTAAGGCTAATAGCAATGTAAGGGAACATGCCTACTGAATAAGGAACATACGGGGGGAAAGGAAGTGGCTTTGTGAATTAAGAGCTCCCTAACCCGACCTCTGCCTCATACATTCAGAGTTATTGCATACAGTGGAAACAATTCTGTAAAGACTCCATTATGTGGTTTTCACATTCCTGGTTGTCTCAAGTTTTTCACGTAAGAACTCAATCATCTGAATACACTGCAGTTGCAAATCCTCCCACAAAACTGCTTGAGCTCAGACAGACAATTTGCCATTTTGCTAACACAGGAAAAATAAAACATAGTCTTGGCACAGTAAGGGACAGGAATGCGATGGATCCTACGATTCAACCCTGCTAGAATGATGATGACAATCTATTGTTTGTGCTTTATCCCTTTAGATATTGACGAATGTGTAACTGGAAAGAACCTCTGCCCGTACAACAGGCAATGTGTCAACACCTTTGGCAGCTACTTCTGCAAGTGCCAGAATGGCTACGATCTGAAACATGTTGACGGCAAATATGACTGTGTAGGTAAGGTATACACGTTTACTGAGGGAAAAGTGTGCAATCCATCCTTCTTGTAGAGGTACAAATAGGCTTCTTCCATTTCCAGACCTTGATGAGTGTGCCACCAGCACCCACAAGTGCAGCCACCATGCTGTCTGTCTGAACACTCAAGGATCCTACAAGTGCAGGTGCAAGTCTGGCTTCAGAGGCAATGGCTTTGAATGCTCTGGTGAGACCCGAGATCCGCTACGCAGAACTATCAAAACAGTTTCACAGAAATCTTTTGATGTGTACTAAAAGTGGACAGATATAGCCAGTGTTTGTTTCCAGCTCAAAAATGCTTTTATAATAGATTTCCACAGCTCATCATGTCTCAGACAGTCTAGGCCTATCTGATATGAGAGCAGTCAGTCTGATATTAGCAGGTTTACAGTCTCATATTTCACTTGGGCTCTTAAAACATCAGCAAACATCAGTCCTGCCAAGGCTAGTTTCCTGTTTTTAGAGCTGCTCTTTACAGATGTTAGCAAGAGAGAGAGAGAGAGAGCCCCAGATTGAAAGCACACCTGTGTAAATATCTGTCATTGTACTGTAGCCAGCCATCTGAAGGAACAGGGAACGGGCAGGTCTTGGGTGTACTCCTTGAACCGGACCCCCAGATATCAACAGGTGATGCCTGATGTAGGCTAGAGTGGCATGAGAGAGAGACGAGCACAAGCCCGGGGGGTCTCAGTGTGAATGAAGATGCCTTTATTTTTTTTGTAGTCAAGCCATTTTATCAGAGCTCGCGGGACGGAGACAAAGGCAGTGCAGATGATTTCCTCAATGGTGAGACTGCGTGAAATCCAAGACTCTGCTTCCGCTGATTACTCCTCGCCCTGCACCCCCCATTCACGCCCTCCTCTCGCCTACCATCGTGAACTCCTGCCCCCACTGTCTCCCTTGCTCATGGCTGGCAATACTGTATATATATCAGCACGTACAGCTTGACATGAGACATTCTCAGCATGAAATGATTTCAGATCCTTTATATATATATATCTGATAAATGCTTGGACACTAATTTAAAGAATGTGTAATGAATGTCATGCTTCAACTGCATGCAGTAGAATATTCCTGTTTGTCCTCCTGTCCTCATTTATCCATGAACTGGTAAGTAACTGCAGGGAAACCTTTGACATAACAGCAGCTGCAAAATCTATGACTATAGCTTGTAACTGGCTCACAAACAAATCATACACATCTAAAACCTGGTAATGTAGTTCCCACTTGTATCTCCAGAGGTGTAACTTGATTCCTCTTCCTGCCTGCAGCCATCCCAGACTCCCCGGGGAGGCCCGGGATTCTGGGAGGTAAACCGGACAACGAGCACATCAAAAACGTTATCCCGGAGCCGGTGGCGACGCCGCCTCCCAGGATCCACCAGCAGCCGTTTGACTACGACGGGGAGGTTTACGTCGGTAACCCGGGTGAGGAGGGACAGGTAGAGTTCCCCGAGGAGCAGGCGTTTCCTGAGGAAGAGGAGGAGGAGGAAGAGGAAGACAACCAGCTCAATCCAAGAGGAGATGTTTTCAGTAAGCCATTGCAGTAATCCTGTTTTACTAGCACACACTGAGAGCTTTCACACTCTTTACACTCATTTATCTGAATGGAATTAGCAATTTTTTGAGCAGGCAATTTCAAAACAATCCTCAAGAAAGACATGTAATTCAGATAACCGAGCAAAACCAATGCCTTTGCAAACACACACCGAGTTATGTTGGTGTTGAAGTTCACATCACATCCTGACCTACTGAACCAGCGGCCCATCTGTTTACTCTCTCTGTCGGCCTTTTGCCTCTGTGAGAGCTCCACTTCCTCTCTGGCCACCTCTTACAGATGTCTCCAGTCAAAGAGAATTTACGACGGCTAAGCCCTGCCCTAATTACAGGCACAAAAAAAACCTGCACATTTCTTCGGCTTCAGGTTTCCTGGCTGCGCTCGAAGAGGGGCTTGTGTCCCACGTGTCCTCTATGCAAAAATCTCTAATTCCAATAGCTCAAATGTGATTATCAACATTTCAAACGTGCCCTAACTTAGCAAAGAAGAAAGAAAAAAAAACAGCGCTTTGCCGAATTTGAGACTGGGCAGAGTTCCTTTCTTTTCCCCCACTTAAGCATGTTTGAGATGCTAACCCAGCAGAAAAGTGCTGGTCTGTCAGACGGCATTAGCCTGAGGATTACCATTTCACTAGAACAGGTCAACCCTAAGCCCTGGACCAGAGCGACAAGGGGCCTGTTGCTTCATGTTCTCCATGTGGTCCTCAGACGCTCCCCCCCCCCGTGAGTGCAGACTCTGGTTGGGAGGTTTAATGTTACAAGAGACAAGGAGACATTTTGAATATTTCTTCATACGCTTCATATAAAAAATACCGAATCAATCTCATGGTTAAAGAGGCATCCCAGCTGTGCTCCTATAAAGCACCGCTACTCGCATCGCTGTCTTACCCATCATCACAGTCAAGAAAGCCCTCCAGTATATCACAAATGGTCAGTGTTAAGGTAACAGTAACAACTACTCTGCTCCATTGCTGAACCTAGCTGGGAGATTTGGCCTGAGGGCAAAAGAAAAAAGAACAGCTCTTGAAAAGCAAATGCTGACAATCCCAGGACAGGGAGAGCTGACAAGAAGGCAAAGAGGTAGAAGGGCTAGAGTTAAACAATAAAACTGACACATAAGCAGCTCTGTAACGGAAAAGAAAGGGCCTCGGTGACAACTCTCTCCTCTCCTTTAAGAATTGGCTAATTCAGACACCCACAATGCAAAAACGTGCAAAAAATGTATAAAGGCATTTTCCATTGTTGGCATCCAACAATGGAAAATGTGTATCTACACTTTTTGGCTACTTATTCAGACTCTGTATCAATGAAATGAAATCCTATCGAAGAGTGAGCAATGGTATGCCTCTGGCTGAAAAGAATCCATAAACGAGGCTGCCTTTCACCACAAGTCTTGATCTTTATGGAAACAACTGACAGCCAACTGAGTCTCTGTGGGAACTCAGGTAGCAAGAGGAGACAGGCCCCAAGACATCCATCACCTCCAGGGAGGAATTTTACTCTGTCGGCATGTGAGAGCCCAGGGACACAACTCATCCTGGGCCGACTCCCCATCTCCTGGGAGGAGGGGGTGAGGAAAGGGAGGGAGGGTAACGAAGACTCCAAGCCTTTTATTATGTTTTCCCCAAAACAGCTGTTGTGTAAACAGACTTGACTCTCAGTAGGAAGGTCTGTCATCAGCACTCTAGCCCTCTCTTAACACCAGCCCACTCTGGCTGAGCAGGTTCAATAACCCCAGGTGTCGTATATCTGGCTGTCGAAGGCCACTCACCGCGGGGTAGGCTTGATGCAAGAGCTTTAAAATGCTTGGGGTCCTATATCCTAAGGTTGAATTGTGCCATTTCGAGACATGAGTGACAGCAGGGCAGGTCTGTACCTGCTGGGTAAAAGCCCCACTCTGGCTTTTGTTTCGTTAGGGAAAATGTCTTCATGGCATCATTTTGGAATGGTTGTTTAAGATTGCATATTTTCTGAGGAATTCGTAGGCAAACACGTTCATGTCATATTTTGATAGGGCACCATTACAGAAGATGATTTATAAATGGAACATAGTGTAATCGTGATACAGTCTGTCTCTTTCTCTCTGTCTGACTCTGTGTGAGGATCATATTTACCATGATTTAATAGTATGAAGTTGATACTCCCACGTCTTGACATTGAGTTTTCTTCCCCTCTCTCCATGCAGCATCAGAGGACTTTGAATCAGTATTTGGTCCTGCCACTGAAATCAAAGAAATCCAGTTAGCACCAGTTCAGGAAGGTAATCAATCATCCGTTTATCTGTCAACATATTAGAATTATTGTTTACTCGATTTTGCTAATTTCCAAATGCTTTTTATCTTCTAGAGTTTCTCATGGATTGCAACTTTGATCAGGGAGCATGTGAGTGGGTGCAAGACAAGGCTGATGACATGGACTGGAGTGTAGCCTACCATGAAAATGGTAAAAAAAAAAAATATATATATATACAGTATATACTTAAACAGTCGCATCAATATTACATTTTCTACATTTGATACTGTCTATGATTTGTACAGGGGCTGATGAAGGAGGAAAATAAAAGCTGAGGTGCTGAGAAATCAGTTAATTTGAATTCAACTCGGTCTAACTACTCCTGATCCCTCAACCCTCTCAGGTGCTGAGTACTACATGGCCATGAATGGGCTCCTAGGGGACCAGGCAGATGTGGCCAAGCTGAAGCTGCTTGTCAACGACCGGGTCCACCAGGGCAGCTTCTGCATGACCTTTGATTACCGTATTGTGGGCAGTAATGTGGGCACACTCAGGGTGCTGCTAGATAACACTGCCTATCCAGTATGGGAGCAGAGCCACAGCCGAGGCCAAGGTTGGCAGACAGAGCTCCTCACTGTGGCGTGGAAGGAGGAGGCCCCAGAATCTGTGAGTCAGTCACTCATTTCATCACACATGTACCAACAAACATATATTTTATTTCATATACATCAAAGGAGGGTGGGCAGAGCAAATGACTAGCCTGACCAGATTACAAACTACATGTTGTTCACTCAATATGAGAAAGAAGTTGACCACATAAACACACAATGATAACATCTGACGTCCTGCAGATTATCTTTGAGGCGGAGCGCGGGAGAGGTGTTGGAGGAGAGATTGGGCTGGACAACGTTGTGCTGACCTCAGGCTCCTGTCAAGAGGACGACAGCCTGGTCTTTTAAGGATCTCCACTCCCGATCAGCCTGTTGAAAGTCTCCTCTAAGTGACACACGTCGAAGATTCCCGTCTCCTGCTCTGGTCTCTTCCCTGTGGAGTTCCTGGATTTGCCATAACTGATATTTCTTAAAGCATGCATTAATATTGCCTTGTGGTCTGGCCACAGTTCATCCACGTAGAATATAAAGGATACAGTACAAGATCTAGAGGGAAGAGCAATTGGTGCATGCAAGTTTGCCTCAGTTCGCACCATGTTGCTACATCAACATCCTCTATCTTGATTTGAAAAAGACGTAATAGTTTCAAATAATGTATTCAGTACTCTGATGATACAGATAACTCAGATCTCAGGTTTAGGTGGAAATGCCAATCTTTGTCTGTCAGTTATGTCCAATGAAACAGTATTGTGCTTAGTCATTTGCTGTGTATGTGATAGTGCATTGCTGAAGTTAACTGAAAATTATCTATGACATGTAATGTGAATTATATCTTAAATTCAATTTTAGATTAGCCTGTTTTTGAAGGCTGGTTAGTTTGAATTATCAAAAGTGTTAGTGCATAACTGCTGTAAATTATGCTTTCATATTGTATTATTACATTTAAATGTTTTTTTCTAAGTTAGTCTACTATGTTCATATTTATTGCTCATTTCCTTTTTCCCCATACATTGTGATTTTAAACCTGCACACCTACATCCTCCTCATTCATGCCTAGGCTACTGCAAACTGAACAGAAATCTATCATCATCAAAAGGAGAGTGGACAATGGAAATGAATAGCATGGTATGCTAAGTCTATGTAGTGTCACCAACCAAAGCCACCCCGTCATTAGTGTCACTGATGGATGAGTTTTAGGTAGACAAAGTCCCGTTCAGAGGATAAAATATGAGGATAATTTAGTGACCCTTCCCTGTTACATCTTTTCTTCTATTAGGTTTTACCTGATCTCAGTGGGCTTACTGTGAATTCCAGCAAGTATATGAGGATAATAATATGCCTACATTCTAGAAAGCTGTTTTGGTTTCTGGAAATCTATAATAACTAGTTTAGTATTTTCATGTAACTGTGAAAATATCATATTCACATGGACTCGGAATAATTTGTTCATTCTGTACATTATCCAAAGTTCCTGTAGATTGTGATGATCATTTTAACATTAATAAGCCTATGTGAGGGACCGGGGGTGAGGCGATGCAGCGATGTTATGAATCACTAACCTTTCATGAACACCTCAGGAGTGAAAATCTGGTTCCATGTATCAGGTGGGCGTCATCCTGTCTTTTTCAGCAGGTCCTAACCAACTGTTTTACTTTCAAAGTAGTAAGAGGGACGTTGCCAGATTAATGTCGCTCTCTTGTGGCGGTGCGTGCACAGCACGAGCTAGAAAGATGCGTTCCAGATGGAGACTTTACCTATCTACCTTGGCATATGATGATGGATAAGACGCCCACTAAACTGACAAATAAATGTTAAACAATAAAAAAAAATTGGAATAACTAATGTGGAATCGGAATAATATTTTGTATGTGTGGAACAGATTTGTAAAGCACATGACCTAAGCGCTGCGTGTTTGTGTTTGACCAGATCACATGATCCCAAACTGTCTGTGCAGCTTACGTTAGCTCTAGCAGCTAGTAACATCACCATCTAGTCTTTCGAGTTGACTGGACATTATTTTGAGCCACGCAAACGCGAGGAGCGGCCAAACATCTGTAGCAACATTATTTCAGTTATTTCGTGATTTATTTGTTGTTGATACAACAGCCGCCTGAACTACACAGTCAGGTAACGTTACTGAAATTGGACAGTTTGCTGCCAAGTAAATGCTAGCTAGCCAACATTCACATTAGCTGTGCTCCATTGGTTTCTAACGTTAACCTAGCTTAGCTAACAGTTAACTGATAGCTCAGTAAGTCCAGTTTTCTCAACCAACGTTATGTTACAGTCACTGGTGTTATAACTTAATATCATACACCTTAGGGTGAAATTATTAGGAAGAGTTCTTGTGGTCAATGTAGTTATCGTTTGGTAGCAGATGTCGCTCAACTGTTATGCGTTGCGTTATCTAGACGGAAAGGGAAGGGGCCTTCTTACGGTAGTTAACTTAGTGGACCAGCTGTTAATCAGGAAACCCATTGCTTGTTATTGTGTTGCAGTTGGTTGGAGGTTAGCTACACGGCTGCACACACACCAACATGAACCAGAGCCGCATGTGACTGAGGACTAGTGTCTACGGCACATGATCCGGACAAGTGGAGGAGGAGGCCGAAATCAAGCACGGGTGAGACAAAATTGGCAGTGGCATGCTCACAGAAAAGCCTCATTCATCCACCAAACGCCATTTGTCCGAAATTAACTGATGCAAGATTACTTTCTCCTAAATCAATAATATGGTGTTGTGTGGGTAATAAAAATAACCTGATCACATTGTATCTTCCCATTAGGTCATTCATTAAGTGGTTAAGTGGGCGTGAACAGCCATGACAACAAAGACATCCTTGCTGAAAGTCATTCTGCTGGGTGATGGTGGTGTGGGAAAGAGCTCCCTCATGAATCGCTATGTCACCAACAAGTTTGACACGCATCTCTTTCACACCATTGGTGTGGAGTTCCTCAACAAGGACCTGGAGGTAGACCACCACCTGGTGACTCTACAAATCTGGGACACGGCTGGCCAGGAGCGCTTCCGCAGCCTGAGGACTCCCTTCTACCGTGGCTCTGACTGCTGCCTGCTCACCTTCAGTGTTGACGACAACCAGAGTTTCCTCAACCTGGGCAACTGGAAGAAGGAGTTCATTTATTATGCAGATGTCAAGGAGCCGGAGAAGTTCCCATTCGTGGTCCTGGGGAACAAGCTGGACGTGACAGAAAGGCAAGTGTCTGTTGAGGATGCTCAGAAATGGTGCCAGGAGAATGGCAACCACCCCTACTATGAGACCAGTGCCAAAGACGCCACCAATGTAGCGGTGGCCTTTGAGGAGGCAGTGCGGAGAGTGTTGGCATTGGAGGAGAGGACGGACCACCTCATCCCCACAGACACAGTCAACCTCCACAGAAAGCCTCGCTCCACTGCCACTTGCTGTTCATAACACCCAAGGGTATTGCACATATCAATTTGCTCTTATGCCTGTGTGATAAGGCTATAGGCCTAAATACTGTAGTAACATCTTATTTAAACTAATTATGCTACAGGCTTTATGGTTTGTTATACTATTGAATGGTTTGGTAATGCTAGTAATTAAACTTGTTTCTACTGGAGTAAAGAGAAAGAAAACACTAAATTTATCCCAGTCCAATTACTAATCAACAAAAAAAACATTGCACTGTCCACTCAGCTCTGCCACAATTTGATCGGCGCTGTGAAAGAGTAGCAGAAAAAGGAACTACATTGTGTGTTGGCCCTGGACTAGATGTGGGGAACCAAGAATTTGCAATGATATAACAGATGTTACCGCTGTATATTTGCCAAGTTTCACTTCCTTTATAAAATGTTAATTTTTGTGAAAAAGGCATTTTATACTGTGACAATTAGAATCAATGTTTAGACGTACAAGTAAGATTATCATAGGATTTGTAAACTTCATTCCAAAATGTGATACTGCAATATATTCATATTTAAATTACAGTTGCATAACTGAGAATTTATACAGTCCAATAACATTATTTCTGAAATCTATCAAAGTAGTTGAGGCATGACTTCATGTAACAGTAAGAAACAAAGGCTTTTCATGATTATTGCACCTTTTGGCCTTGTTAGTGTATTTTCCACATAGTGAATGGATTGTGGTTATGTGCTGGAAGCACTGAGGGATAAGATCCTTAACAAATGATAAGCATTAAAGCAACGTTAACATGCATGGCATATTGTGTATTTAAATTTCTGAAACCTTTTGGAAGTTGTGAAGTATTCTGTTTTTATCTTTTGAGAATTTCAATGATCCTTGAATCAACAGCAACTTTAGGAGGAAGAACATTTTCCTGAGTCTCTTAACAAGACAGCGATCATTATTGAGTAAAACCTATTTTTTCATTGTTTGGTATATTGTTTTATTTATAGAAGAATTTTAATCTTTGAAGCACTGTTTTTGATACTAGCAATTTAAGATCTTTCTCCACAAATTAATTTTTCTTATTGATCTGAAATCGTGAACAATTAATTTACTTTCACCTTGTCTCATCCAGCCTTCACTTATATTCAATATTGTATTACTGGTATGCCAAACACTTCAATAAAAACCCCAAGAATTCTCTTTAAAAGCAATTATTCTATCAAAATAATTAAATGCTAATCACTGCATTCATACGGTAGAGCTTAGCTGTCACAAGGTCTGAGTTGAACTCAGATTGGAGAGCACTGCTGCTCTCTCTAGCCATAGCATTGATAGCTAGAAGGCTCAAGTTCGGGGCGTCCTGGTGGCTCAGTTGGCTGAGGCGCATGCAATGTGGCCGCAACATGCTGGGCTTCAACACATCTGGCCTGGAACAGTTGTCATCCATCTCTCTTTACCCCAATCCTTCCTGTCTATCTCTACTGGCAACTATCAAATAAAGGCAAAAATGCCCAAAGAAGAATCTTTCAAAATAAACTAATCAAGCTGTTAGAGCCCTGGATAGTTCAAGAAACCTTACTATGCGAAAGCACAAGATTTTAGACAGCAGTTCAATGTTTTCATTGGTGAAGCATACTTGGGATAACCAAATATATATACACCTTAAAATGTAAAATTTTCAACAAACCAGAACCCTTAAGACGCTGCCCAGCTCATTGAAGAAATTAAAACGAGATTATTAAGATGAAAGTTACTGTAGTGACAATATATCGGACACAACAAAATCACACAATATCGACATAAATGTTGAATATATTTTACATGAGTACAAGAACCATCGTATGAAATGGCAAGTAAAGTAATATCAAGATGACATACATACAGACATCAAACAAGTGCCTGTGTGAGGTATTGCACAGGGGGGAAAAAAATATACAAAAGATAGACAGGATATGGTCCCGGTCATTTTGTATGTCAAGTGATCAACTCAGGAGATGTTTCTTGCCAAGAAACTGGACTTTCCTGTCAAACGCCGTTGAACGGATCGGAGCATTGATTTCATAGAATGGATTCATTGCAAACTGGAAAAGAGAGTAGATTATTTATAGCAAACGATGAAGGATAAATTGACAAAATATTAACTCACATTTAAAGAAGCCATTTTAACAACATGGGTGGCAACTTACCTTAATGTATAAATCATATACATCATTAAAGAAGTTTTTGATTCCGTCTTCTTGTCGCACATCATGCAGCATGATCAATCTCATATGTATAACAGGTGGTTAAGGAAAATAAAGACCTACCACATAAGTTCTTAAAGATGACTCAACAACTTGAGCACCCATGTGACTGACCTTCATAAAAAAGGAAGCATGATATACTGCTTGAAATCTTAAATGCTGCACTACATACAATTCTTCAGTCTACCAAATTAATCAGATAAATGGCAGTTTTCTTGCATTACTGTATCGTGGTAATTGAATTACAATTGTAAATCTCTGAATTCAGTTCAACAATTATAATCAGCCATTTTGCTTTTTGTGCCTTTAGGCCTTGTACCCTCGGTCTGTTCATTGAGAACAAAGCAATTTGTGGATGGGTATAACATTTGCATGTTTAGTGGAATACCACTTCATTTCAGCTTTGAAATATACCATCTCTATGCTAGGCCAAACTATCTATGATTGGTGGCCTGTATTAGTGAACATTCTCTGCTGTCTCCCATAAGTGGTAACAAGAGAAAAGAGTCTCAAACCTGAATCTGTAATATCACACCAATGTAAATTTACATGTCAGGGGATAATGATGCATTTCCTGATTTGAAACTGACAACACACATATATTAGAGTTGGGTTTGTTTTCAGGATTCTGAATAAAAGAGAACATTTAAAGGGAATAGTCAAAAAAGGATATGTCCTGCAGTGACAAAGGCAGAAACAAACCACTCATTGAACTTGTCCACAGTTTTCAAGTACATATTGTTCGACAGCCACATGTTTTCATCCACCAAATCCAGGGATGCATGTGCAATGAACTGGTTCAGGTGACGGTGATCATCCTGTTAATAGACAGATACAGAGCTCTAATGAAACACAATATTCAATTAAAAAAGATTTCCATTTCCTATGAAAAGGCCTAGCAGCATTTCAAGATACAGTTTGAGCACGTGTATCAAATTGGTTGTGTCTTAATAATTATGTTATAGTCTACTGAAAGGTGTTGCCATCTGCTTACAGCATTATTCATTTAACATGGCTATTGGACTATACACAATTCCGGCCTGTTTCTTAGATCTGGGACATGAAATGATAAACAACAAAGCCAGTTACCTTGGATTCAGCCTTCCCAGCTGGCAAGAACTCCATTTCAAATACAGGGTTGTCAAGATGACCAACCATGACAAAATAAAAACTTCCAGACATTTTATTTCTCTCTCAGCAAAGACTAGCGGCCCTAAAATGAATTAAAATGAAATACATTGAGTTAAATACATGAATCTTCCAAACTGACAATGACAGTAACGCCCAAATGGGTTGTGAACACTTTATTTAGCTGGTAAGCTATCGTAGCGCTCCGCAGTCTTTGTACCGTGCAACTTTTCTGACGTCTTCATATGCTTATTGTGAGTTATATGAGAATAAAATAAAGATAACACAAATTAACAGACTGCATTGATATAATCTACAAAGACATTCAAAACAGTCGATGCCAGGCAGCTTTATGATTTGATAGAACAGACATTTGTTTACCTGATAATTTTGGTTCCTGGAGAGCAGTCGCATATAAATGACGACATGATTGCGTAACCAAAACGTATTTTTCAAGTTATTTATTTATTAAAAATGTTTTTAATATATTTGTAAAAACGCATTCATGGTTTTTAAATTGTATATGTTACCAAATGCGTACGTTTTCGCTAAATTTATTCATTAAAATCCGTATTACTGGCCCACAGTTATGACGTACTTCCGACAATATTGTCAGTCGGATTTAAAACCTGTGGGTACTTGGGAAAAGACGCTTGCTGGTTACTAGGCTGGTATCTAACGTTAAATCCAAATAAACCTGCTGAATTACGGTTTCCCTTTTGAGGTAACTATTAAGTTACTTATTAATTAACCTGATAAAATAATATCAGTCTAAAGTCAGGTAAGAATAACGCGTCAACTAAAAACAGAGATGCTTGTTCTTCAGCTCGCTATATCAGTTCTACTGTCGTGTTGTCCGCTGTTCTTCTGTTAGAACCTAGAAACAGTCGAATACAAAACGCGAGCATCATGTCCGCGGCCAAGGAAGAGGCGTTATCCCCAGATGAGCTCAGGAAGAGGCTTTACCAAACTTTCAAAAACAGAGGAGTGCTTGACACACTAAAAGTAAGTAGGCCAGCTTGTAAATAACATTAACGTTAGTGTTGTTGTATTTTCTTAGCCCAAGTCTCCTCTGTTCTGCCTTGGAAAGATTTTAGTCCCCATCTTTTATGTTCTCTCTGACTTTGTCCTGATCCAGACACAGATGCGTAATCAGCTCATCCAGGAGTTAAAGCACCCACTTTTGAATAGAGGAGAAACAGTGCCCAGGCCAGTCCCGGTGAAATCAGACTCTCTTTTGGTCTTAGCCTCTAACAGTATAGTGGCTGATTATCTGCGGACCTCTGGGTATGAGTACACCTTATCTGTGTTCCACCCTGAAAGTGGCCTGTGCAAGGACAAGGTGAGCGTGACTGCAAGGTGTGGTTAGTTTAGCTCGAACTGAAATGAATATAGCTTTGCATGAAGATAGATGTTTCTCATTGGTAACTGAGCTCTAATCCTATCTTGGCAGATTCTCACAACAGGAGACCTTATTCAGCTAATGAAAATTAGTCCTGAATCAGCACTTTACAGATCTCTGGTAATGAGTAATATAATGTAGAGTGTAATTACAGTTTTAAATAGAAATACGTCTTGGTAATAACATTGAGTTATTGTTATTGTTCTTTTCACAGTCTTCAAACAAACCGGAAGATAAAAACGGTATGCACAGCATTCTGCCCCCCATTTATTTTTTTTATTTTTTTAATTTTTACATACCGCCTCTGTCCACCGGGCCCCTAAGCCCAGTCCCTGAGATATTTCTTCCTTGTCCTCCAGGTTTCCTGATAAGCCTTGTCACACAGCTAACAGACCATTACACTCATGGGCTGCGCTGTGATGCTGATACTCAGACCACCACCATAGCAAGTTCTAGAGAATCTCTTGGTATGACAAATTGATGTCTCAAATTGACCCCTTGTATCCCCCTTATACACTTGTGCTCTTCAATAGTTTTCTCTTGCTCTTTTTTTATTCACAGTTGACAAGATGAAAATGATCGATATGGAATATGAGAGCCTCCATTGCAAGGGGGAGAAATGGGTCTCATACGAATCTAAACTTGCTGCATATAGAAAAGAAATTGAAGCACAGATGCAAGCAGAAATGAACATAAAGGTATGCCTCTCCACTGTAAAGGTTTTGAATCAAAAATACATACACATTTTTGACCAATCAGATTGCTTGACTGGAACTGTACTGTATATGATATTTAGACACTGTTATTTATTTAGTTATTAGTTATTTGGGTTTTATGCAACGTGTCTTTTTTTGTTTCTTAAGATGCAACATTTTAAAGATGTGGAAATAGCCAAGGTGAAGATGGAAGAAAAATCTAAATCCCATAAAGAATTTGAGAAGCTGAGACAAGAGACGGACAGGACTTATGAGTTGAAGGCAAAGGCATTGATGAACCGGGAGAAAAATGCCATTGATCGGTTACAAAAACAACAAGAGGTAGATTACTGCTAATTTGATGCTGTGCTCTGTCCAAAAAAAGCTTTCTCCAGTGATAAACCTTAAAATAATTAAAAAATAAATTAAAGAAGGCTCCCAACACCTGAGGGCTCCTTGGTACAGTAACCTTTTATCTTAATGTGAATAAGCCATCCGGAGGAAAACGATTGATGCAGTTATTTGGATTTCTTTCCATTTTAGATTGAAGAAAAGAATGTCTATATGCAGAGACAAATGGTATTGAACGAAATTGAAACAGTGCGGATCAGAGAAAATGAGCTGAAGTTGAGGATGGAGGCTTTTGAAAAGTAAGAACATTTCATACCATCCACTTATAATGAATACATGATTGTCATTCCCCACATGGTGAGCATTGGTTCGTGGGAAATGTTACTGACTGAAAGTATAATGACAACAGGACCTGTCAAATGCACGAGGAGAAGGTCAAGACGACCGAGGAGCTGCTGAGGAGGAGAGAACTGGCAGTGAAGACTCTGGAGGATACCTATGACCAAAGGTTGAAGAATGAACTTTCCAGGTATGTTGATGTTGAACAAACATTATCATGTTTGTCCAGGTTTTTGTCCTGAGCGTTGTCATCATCAGCCAGAAATGTTCCATCAGTGTCTCATTTGATGACACCTTTGCCCATTGTATCAGCTCACTTCACCTCTCAAGTTGGGGCTTTTCTCATTTTGTCCAGAAGGTGTCCCTGTTGTGGCCAAGATGGACATTTCTCACTAGCCTGTATGTACAAGGTGCATTGTAAATCTAATGGCCATCAACATATTCCAGTCACTGAGGGTGATTGCACAGCATGCCTTATGTGCTCCAGCAGTTGTAATGCTGCCATGGGTCTGACCAACATTTGTTTCTTATTAAATTAAATTCAGCAAATAGACTTAAATTAGATGTCGGTAGTACATAGTGGCCCCAAAGTGGCCATGCATGTAATTCTTGGAATGAAGAAAAATGAGATTCTGTCATAACCGGTTTATCATTCGTTATTCCCCCAGAACTATCACTTATTCAATTATGCAACCGTGTAGTGATTATTTTTAGATTGTTTGGCTGGCTGTCAAGAACCATGACCATACGGTAACATGCAATAGAGGGACTGGTCAACCATGACTTGTTCAACATGCATCTTTAATCTGCACTCAATCAAACGATACACTGCCTTTACAACGCTATAGGTGACACATGGCTTGGTTATTTACTCTGCACCTGTTAGATCAATGTGTCTTGTTTTTTAGATGTGTTGATTACATCATGTTGGCCATATTCCATCCCATATTTGTAGTTTCAGAGATGTTTTCTTTGTAAATACTAGGTATCAGCTTGAGTTGAAGGATGAATTCACCAGGAGGACAGAAAAGCTAACAGAAAATGAGACCAGAAACAAAGGTGTGTATTTTCATTTGTGTAGTATTTCTACCCAGCTTGCTACTAACCTTGTTCAGGTATTATGTTTACATGTAGTTTTTTTTCACAGTGGAAACTGCTCGCATACAAAAGGAGTCAGCTGCAATTGATGTCAAATTAGAGGAGCACAGTAAAGCATGTTCTGAGTTGCGACGGCTGCAGGTAAATGGGACAACCCTATTCATCCAGCACTGTACATACTGAGGACCCTGGAGGACAGCAGTTCAATCATACCAGTTCATTAAACTGTTGAATTCAGACCATTCTTTTGATTAGCCAGTGTTATATGATCATTGTATAATGCACATGTAATATATTCATGTAGGCTCTAGTTCTGTCGTGCCTGCTTCCCTCATGTCTCTTGTCGTTCTCTCTAGGTTGAGCTGGACACATCACAGCAGCAGGCTTCTCTGCTGAGTGAACAGAAGGAGCTGCTGAGGGAAAGACTAGAGACCATGAATGACTACCCCAGCTTGAGGAGAGAGAAAGTGGAATTGCAGGGGCAGTTGCGGCTGCTAAAGAAACAGCTGGAGGAGGCCCAGGAGGAGAATCGACTCCTCCGTGCAGGTGAGGAGTGACTACTGGGTCCCAGATACCTCACATGTTCTCCCTTCTTCCTTCATATCCACATTACCATGGGAAACCAATAAATTCAGATTTATCTGTGATAATGTGCCATAGCTTCCTCTGCAGCAGGGAAAAGTTAGTTAATTCCTGAGAGTTATTGCTTAGAATCTGTAAATCCTGAAAACCAATACCTCAAAATATATACCTCAAAAGCCTTTCCTTTTTCCATAACTGAGAGAAGTCAAGTTCCTTTGCTGCATTGAGAGGGCTTGTGCCTTGACTCATTGTGAGTTGTCTGGAGATGCACTGTAGTGTGAAGCATTCAGGCTGGTTTGTCTGTCCAACTGCTTCTGGCTCAGTGGAGTCCTTTTGAATGTCTTGCCTGTCAATGTGGGGGCCTCTGTGCTGTGTTTGTAGCTTTGCAGACAGCTCTCTGAAGAGAAACTGGGGAGGGAGGTGGGATGAGGAGTTGAGTGGATGAGGGAAAGCATATCGAGGAGGGACAGAGGGCTCTCTGTACCCATGGCAGAGTACCAATGTTTTACCTCTCTCTGAGGGACACAGTATTCTTCCTGTGAGAGGACAGGGCAGGGGATCAGTGGGCCGCTCTCTCCTCATCACTAACAGTAGGCTTCATTAACCGCCCAGCACCTCTGTTCTCAACACAATACAGCAAACCCAGAACAGACAAAATCATACAGCCAAGTCCATGAACTGGAGCATATCAGAACGACTGAATAAGAACTCACTTCTGGTTATCATCTGACAGTTTTGTCAGAAGTATTCATCAGGTAATTTTGTCACAGAATACTTGCCAAGCAGTGTGCAACTCATTACTTGCCGTTTAGATTATGTCTTGACTCTGGTAACATCCCTCTCAGATTTGGGCAGGCCGTCTAAAGAGCAGCTGGCCTTGCAGATGGAGCTGCGGAGGCTGCAGAGCGCTCGCAGGCTGGACGAGGAAGAGTTTGACAACCAGAAACAGGTTCTGCAGGCACAGCTCCAGAGTGAGGTCAGTCACAGCAAAACCTCTCACGGAGTGTGGGAAACAATGTGATCAACTTTTCTTTCCAGCAAATCAGTCTCACCTTGGAGAATTGCTTGTTTAATTGGGGTTCGGCCTTGGATCTGGGTTTCCAGTGAGCAATACTCAGTGTGTGCAAAGGGTTTTTATGTGTGATGACCTGTTGTCTTCAGGTGGAGCGCTGTGCCCAGCTCAAGGCTCAGCTGATTGAGTGTGAGGAGAAGACTCACTGGATGACCAACCATACTGAGGACATCAAGATGCAGCTTCGCCAAACTCAACAAGGTACCCCATGACTTAGATGTGCATGTTCACCAGGGCTCGATGTGATCAGTCACCTTGAGCCGTGTTGGTTCCTCTACACATCTATGTCTAACTTGCATAGATATCCTTTTAGTCGGCTTCTCATAAACAGGCTTCCTTTCCTCGATCATGTTTTTTCTACTGAACGTATAATCTTTTAAAAGTGATACAGATACTTGGCCAATTTGGAAGACTTAAAACATACTGCCTTTTAAGTGTGTTTCAATTAGTGTAATAGAAATGTGATTGAAAAGAAGGAAAAGAAGCCACGTTGCATCAGTAGCAACCGCATCTAAGGCTCAGATGTACTTAGACTTCTTGAAAATCAATTTACAAATCTTCCTTTTTCAGATCTTGTGTTCTTTTATGGTGGTTGGTCTTTTGTCTTAGACCTCAAATTCTCTTCTTTGCTTTTCTTTTTCCCTTCCTCCTTTGTTGTTTGGGGTGTGTGTGATCCATGTGATGATGGCAGCTCTTGAAAATGAAGTGCTGCGTAACCCCAAGCCCTCTCTTGTGGATCGCTCAGTATTGGAGCTCAGCACCGACAAGCTGGTTCCCCCTGACCTCTATGTGGATAGGGCTCTGCTGAGAGGCAGGGTGGGTTATGATGATGTTTGTGAAGCAGGTGGGCCTTTGCGAGGGCACAGGGGTCAGTGGGCTCGGAGCAGCTCTCCAGATTCTGACATGGAGCTGGTGGTTGGGGCCAAGGCCCGGATCCGTGAGCTAGAGGAGGAGGCTGAGACTCTGGAGGCAGGCTTACCGAAACTACCAGCAGAGGGCAGTGCGCGCCACCATCTCTCACATGCTTCCCCCAAGACCACTCTCCCCCCTACGAGCACATCCTTCACATCACCCTGACCCTCCTCTGAGAAAACAAATCCTCCACTCACCCCAGAAAGCTAAGGTCTCTCACAGACCGCTCTCTCCCCATCAACAACATACATCCCACCACAACAGATCCTCACCCCCAGCCCCCTATGACATAAGAAACACCTTACCACCTCCCCACCCAAGAGTGACCTTTTCAGAAGACCAGCACCAGCCCTCAGGCTCAGTCAGAGGCCATGGTCTCCAGTCCTTGGCTGAGCCTCTGATTATAGGAGACGGACACCCTCAGGATGGCAGACTCTTATCCTCCACCTCCCAGTCTCCCTCCAGGAGGAAGCATCAGGCAGAGTTTTCAGAAGGTACTCCAGAAGCTACTTTATCTTGTCAAATCACTTCAGAGGGATTAGATATACCTATATTAACTGTCAGGAAATAAACAATGAAAGAGTTTCTCATTTTCAGCACCAAGACACTGCTGCCTGTGTATGTTTAGTTTTCTGTTGCAGAAACTAGGAACATTTTAAACATTCAAAACAATCAGTCTGGGTCTTTTCATGACCATCTTTGGATAATAATCTTTCGTCCCTAGTGGTATTGCCTAACATAAATTCCTTGTCCCCATTTAGAGGTTGTTGTGTCTCTGGTGCCGTTCCCTGAGCGGTCCTCTGAGAGACAGCTCCCTCCCTTCCCCCACCGCGAGGCAGCATCCTCAGGTGACTTCTCGTCTGACCTCAGCCCACCTCGCAGCCCTCAGCTCAAGAGCACATCACGATACCAGTCCAGGTAGCATCTGGCGTCGCATTATCAAGGACGGTACAACCTATTAGTTTTACAAAGGGCCAGCTAACGCTAATGCCTTATTATGTGTGTCCGTTTCAGTCCACCAAAGGTGCAGCAAGTCTTCTCCAGCTCAGAGTCGTCCCCCCAGCCTGAGAAGATAAGCCTTGAAGATCTCACAGACACTCTGCCAGGTACTCTATAAACTGGTATTAAATTAGGTGTATATATACTATTTAAACTACACACAATAAAGTAGTACTTGTGTGTCCTCATATGAGGTTGTATTTCTGCTTTTCTTGCCTTTAAATAATTTTCTAAATGGTATTCATTTTATCATAATTTTATGGATTCATTTATTCACTCCATTTTACTTTACATACCATGACATTCTCCTTTTGATCTGAAGAGATTGAGCTGAGAGACCCTGTTTGAGTTTCCTCCAATCTGCCACATCAAATACAACATGGGAATATGATTCATATGCCAGCAAGCTCTTCGGTTATGTCATTGCGTCTGACATACGAGTGCTATTGACTGGAATTAAGAGCAGATTAAAGGGACTTTTTTAATCCACTGGGCCCATAAAGCACTATTTATAGTTCTGGTATATGTAGTGTGACAGAAGACCTCTCTGTAGGGAGCAGAGGTGACAAGCCATGTGGATAGCTAGCATGCTGTGCTTCCTTAACACTCAGCACCTGTAGGTTTTCTGTCTCACACCGTGATGCTGTGACTGTAGCCTGGGATGAACGAACACCCTCTGCTGGGACTACTGTCTATTAAGCAGTGTGAATCCTCACATAACGATGTAAAATCCCTTTTCAGAGCACTGTTTAATGATTCAGTACAATACGTGCACTGTATAATTACCGTTAAAGTATGCAGAGCATCTTAGGATCTCAGTCGTGCAAAAGTGCGGAAAAGTGTTATGAACCAAACTGTGAACTAATTACAGTGTGCCATCTGTCCGATCAAAATATCCCAAACACAGTTATTGCATTCATTCTCATAGTTTTGTCAGTGGTGCCGTTCAGTATCTGAAAAGCTTGTGTTGGTGCGTTTTGTTTTTTTGCAGATTCCATAAACTTCTATTCATTTTAACAGTAACAGAATGAATCTGTTATGGAGGTTTGGGATTTTGGAATGGCTGTTTTTTAATGAGTGTGTGACTGGCCTCCAAAGTGTCCTTTCAGTGGCCCCGCACAATAGTGAAGATGAAGGGCAGCTGATTATGTATTCTGTGCTGGTCCTCTGGCCCTGCTGCATTATGGTGGAGCATAAAAGGTCTCTTTGTGTGTGTCTCCCTCCAGAGCCCAGCCACATTCCAGAGCTGCTCCTGGACACCGCCATCCCTCTCTCCGAGGAGGCCCCTGACAGCCCCTCTGTCACCCCTCCACAGGCTCCACGGGACCTCCCAGACACCCAGATACATATGCAGGGCCAGGCGGGTGAGTCGGTGCAATTTGGGCTGGCCCTTCACTCCAAGAATGTCCATCTTCACCTCTACATCATGGCCCTCTCATACCGTTGCCACAGTACATTGCTGTTTTGACCACAATGGAGAGAATAACATTACCGATCACTGCTGATTAATTTGACTCCCATATCTCTGGTATAAACCCCAGGTGAATCTTCCAGACAAGAAGATGAAGAGCTGAGGTGGGAGAGAGAGAGAAAAGAAAGACAGGAACGAAGGCAGAGGGAGCTAGAGGAAGCCAAGGAGAGGGAACTGAAAGAGCTTCAAAGACTGGAGAAAGAGATGGTAATGATTATCTGCCACCAAGTTCCTCCAATACTCCTTTTTGTATTCATGTCTTTACTGAGAGGAGGTTGTATCTGACCAGACTCTGCAAGAGGTGGAGCAACCTGAACAGGAAGAGGAGAAGGGGGTGAAGACAGGAGGACACGAAGAGCAGAAGGAAGAGGTGGAGAACGGTGGGGAGAAGTCTGCAGGTGAAAATCCCCTGGACAAATACATGAAGATGGTGCTGGAGGCAAGAGAGAAGCAACGTGCACAGGTGAGTTGCTCACACACACACACACACACCTTGTTGGAGCTCTCGCTAATCTGTTGAAAAGCTTTGTTTTTATTGCAGATCTGAAGCAGCAGTCGTGTGCATTAAACCAAGCGTGTGATTTGTTCTTGTTTGTCAGAGTCCTGGAGGAGAGAAACCAGAACACACGAGCCCTGAGGCAAAGAGTTCGTCTGAAGAGAAAGTTGACAGGTAACTCAAAATAGTTGACTGGGCTAGACAGACAATAGATTTGTGGTTTCACTTAAATGTGTAATACAACTCAATGGTATGCTGTCTGTGTAGTTCAGTTCATATTTGTGAACACATACAACACTCTTCCAAAACTAGAAAACCAGAAAACCAAAGCTTCTAATTTAAAATGGCATTGAAATGCATGACCCAGAACGTCTTAATTGACAGTTAAAGGTAAAGTATAAGGTGTTTGTTTGAGATTTACACCCTAATCAACCCAATTTTCTACCAGTGAGAACTGGTAGAATCATAAAATATGTCCGCATCCCAGGAAAAGTCCCCTGGGATTTCAGTTTCATTTTGCATTTTTCTCCCAATTTCCTGTCAGTGGATTTGTACAAATTTGGAGATGGGACAAACCTCTCTTCTGAGAACTAGTCTGAGAACCAGATGATTGAGAAATAATCTTTATTCTGTCCCTATAGGCCTCTACTAATAAACTTTTCTCCATCTCCCCAGCATTGCAGCATATTCGCACGAGGCTTTGGATGATGAATTCTGGTGAACTGGTTGTCCAGAGGAAACAATGAATTGAACAGACACCT
This sequence comes from Hoplostethus atlanticus, assembly GCA_034670405.1. Taxonomy (NCBI): domain Eukaryota; kingdom Metazoa; phylum Chordata; class Actinopteri; order Trachichthyiformes; family Trachichthyidae; genus Hoplostethus; species Hoplostethus atlanticus. The sequence goes on from JAXDDX010000030.1 coordinate 4,251,116, forward strand.
GCATTCTTGCACTGTTTTCGCCAATGTGAAGCATTTGTCGTTTATATTTAAAGCTTTTATTTGGAAGTATTTTACATGTAGTTGACACTGTCCATTTTATTTTTTGTGTGATGAATTGCGTGAGTATGAATAAATCTTATTTTTAAATTGCTCGAACATACGTTCTCTATTCATGACTGTACACAACTGAACCATTTTCAAATGATCTGTCATGCAAAAGAGAAACCACACCAACAGCAGAGTGGAGTTCATGTTTTATTTGTCTTTTCAGAAAAACAGTCAACAGGCCGGTCGAGTAATGCCATATAGGGGATTCCAGTCAGACAGGATGCTGAATTGTTGTCCTCCTGGTGATTGATAGGTAGCCTTGATTCTTTACTTTTTGGTTCATTATACAGGAAACCCAGCATGAGGAGATGTGATGTGCTGCACAAGCATCATGTACATCAGCCATCTTTTTGCTAGGCCACTGGATACCTGTGGCTGCTAGTCCTGCACAGTACACTGCAGATTCTGTACTACAATATTTCAGAAAGATATTTGTTTATAAAACATGGGCCAGAGACTTATATACTTTGGCTCAATCTACCATTTAGATTGCCATATCCAATTATATCAATGAGTAATGTTGCAACTAATGGTAATTACTTGAAACTTCTGTGAAGAGTTAAGCATCAGTAGAAAGTAATTCATGAGGAAGCCCTTGACACTCATAGAAATATGGGTATACTATCAGGTAACAAAATACTGTAGGATTCATATACTTTTGACATGAATAAAAGAAAAACTATAAAACATCTATTACTACTTGGCTATAGTCATACAATGGATTAATTTATAATCGGTTAAAAAGTAAGGAAAGAGGCAAACACTGCCTACTATTGATGTCAGTATACATGACTGTACATCACTTGTATCACTGCAGAAACAGTTTTCTTCATGCAATAAAGAAATATATCAAGATATCCCTGCAACTCTCATCTAACAGAACAAAAGATTACATAAGTAATTATGTCAGTATTATAACAATTGCACATCGAAAACAGATGCAATTACACAGAATTAAGAAAAAAAATTGAGTGGTTTTATCTCCAATAATAAACAAAACATCACTAAAATTCCTGACTTGTAACACATTTACATTGTTCACATCTAAACTGTTGTGTAGATCTATTTCATTTATAGGATTTGCCATGGTAACAAAGCACATAATAAATCAAGTGTTTCATAAGATTTTTCCAAATCAAGTAATTTTGATCATGTAAAGATAATCTAACAATCATTTATTCATCACAAATGGGAATTTGGAGCAATCTGAGGGATTAGAGGCTCTACATTGGCGAGCATTGTTTTTTTAATTCTCTTAAATTAATGCAAAAGGACCATAAGATTCTCAACAGTTTAAATTATTATTATTAATTGCATTGAACATCCTTTTATCTGAAGCTTGGCAGCAATCCACATGTAGAAAGCAAGATATTGTTATGGCATCATGCTTGAAAATGTAACTATGGTACTGTATATTGGTCCATTAAACGTTTGCCATTTCGTAGCGTAGTTTTGCTCTAACAAGGGAGAAGTGGGTAACGCGCTCTATGGGCTCTAGTGTACACCTGAGGTAGTGTTAGTGTAGGCCATGAATGTTTGTCAACTTTTAAGATTTTAAAAGTAAATTTATGATGTGGGTTATTCTACAACCAATTATTTACACTCATCCGACCACTAAGAACTGAGAAGCTAATACAAAGACTTGAGTATTAAAGATCCTAATGTGTTTTGATGGAAGGAGAATATTTTCATGAGAGCAAGCATAACCCCTTCTTTTACAACTGAATGTGGTGCACAGTATATTTCACCTCTTGTGACATGTCGGTATAGGTTGAGGGTTCCTATGTGTTATTGAATGACACACTAATGCCAATGTGGCTTTGTATGTAAGGCGTTTCACGTTGTGCTGGGAAGTATAGTTAAAACTGCATCTTTGATTTGAAAAAAGAAAGAAAAAACAATCACTTAGTTTATAAAATGTTCTGCATTCCCTTATTTGAAACTGGCCACTGCAGGTCAGAAGAATGACAGAGCAACACTGTAAAACAAACTTTCATCATTTGCGCTTTGTGTAAGAATAGTGCAATGTCTCAAGCTTCACCAGCAAAAACTGGCTATGAAAAAGGGCTGGAGAAAATGAAAGAGCAATTTAAGATCAAGAGTTCAAAACTGCTATTTTTATCCCAAAAACAAAAAATATAAAATTACAAAAAAAAAATGCAACACAAAGTAGCGGTTCCAACACACGTCTTGGTGAGTTAGTGCAGAAAGCAACACTGATGCATTAGTTTGTTAGCAGCCTGGTTAGTACTGCACATTGAGAGGGCAGCTGGCAGGTTATTTTAGCTGAGCGTTCTCTTGGTCCAGAGGGGCCGTCAGTGGTTGGCCTTATGTGTCTTTGTGTGTGTGTGTGTGTGTGCGTGTGTGGATTTTCAACGTGAGTGTTTAATCCTTATGTGTAGGAATTGAGGCATTCCTTTGAGCGTGAGGTGATGTCCTGCAGCTCCTGCTCTTCCTTCATTTTGATGTCTTGGTAGGCATGCATATGACTGGCATCCTTAAGGTAGGCCCAGTTTGCTGAGAGAATCATGAGGAAGTGGATCTGGAAGAGAAGGGTGAGGTGGATGGCCGGTGAGCATGTCAAAGATGCAAAGCAAGCTACAGGAGTCAGAGCTACATCACACACATACACAAACATAAAGTTAAGCTTGTCAAAAGACATTACACACAAGCGTGACACAACACAATTATTATCAACATTACTATACTGGAGTCACTATTCCACTATGGACAATACTACAGAAATGGCATTTTGAGGAGGGAGAGGAGAGGAGAGGAGGAGAGCTGGAGGTTGAGCATGCAAGCTTCATGGCAATGTTAGCTGGAAAACGTAGGTTAGTATATAGCATGAGATTCTGATTTTTCATGGATCTGATCCTATCCTATTTTCTATAATGGTCTTTCCATAGACGCGATAAGAAATAGACAATTTAGGGATATTTTGTAAACAAAGATTGTTTATTTTTTATAGAAAGAGGAAAAGCTACAGTCTTCAAAAACTTAGAGAATTAAATATATGAAATATGGAGTATAAGTAACCATAAACAGATCAAAGAATCTGAAAAATGTAAGCATGCAGGCTCAGTGTTAAAAAAACAAATGGCTCTTTAATGGCACTTTCTGAATGAATAAAGGAAAATGTATGAAACAAAACGTCAACTTCGTAGCTGAAGCTATAACAGCATCAGATCTCATAGAAAAAAAAATACATTTAGCCTACTCTTCTAAAATAGGAGGATTTCTTTTTATAAAACACATGAAGAAATTAAAGTAAGGCGTAGGGCCTCACGCAGAAGTATACCCCCTGGTACTGGCCTAACCCCCCCGTAGTGTACTGTGCTAGGCATGTGCAGTTACTTTGAAATCTACCGTACACAACTGGTCGCCTGGTCTACATCACCATAATACTGCTGATGAAAGGTTTTTTAGTTCAGTTTAGTCTAGTTTGTGACAAAAGAAATCAATACTGAAAATGTTCTGTGTAACACTTCATGGTTTTCACGGGTTGGCACCAAAAAAATATGTATAGGCTAAGCAAAGAAACCAAGGGAATGTAAGGACGAGGCACTTTGCTACTGTAGCTGGTCCTTTTACAAAAACGCACCACTAGAATTCCTCCTCACCCAAAATACTAACCTGGCTATCGAAAAACATAAAGCCTGAGAACACCTTCATTAATTGTCAACAAATCAATTACCTTTTCTCCCCCCCCTCCTTCTCATTGGATACATTCCAGAGCTTTTAAATCTATGGGCTTGATACAGTTTACGTCATGTCAGACCCAATAAAGAGCCAGGAACTCACTTACATTTCATATACATGAATCAAAACTCGATGTTAAGATTGTTTTACAAAAGAATTCTGTGTAACAACCTGCACACGTACCTTCCATCTATAAGTGCCTCAGGAATGTGAGTGCGCATGTTTCACATTTCAGCTCTAACTGCCATCAAGTGATTTTTTGTATCAGTACTGCATGAAAAATGAGGCCTTTTTTTTTTTTTTTTTCTCCAATCCTCTTGTCTGTTCATGCCTCTTTCAAATACGAGCATGTCAAATCAGTAGCTGGGAACTTTTTCCCGTTTAGTTCAAGGTGTATAAATAACGTCACCGATTTCCAGCTGTGCACATTTCTCTAAAATGGGGATGGTGACACGTTTCTATAAGTGAGGCCCCAGGAAAAGCAGTTCGCCCCTATTCTGTAGACAATTCTCATCAGGTGTCCTCAGACAAGCATATCCCTGGATACCAAATGCTAAAAAGAATGCATACAATCAGCTATTTACACTTCATGTGACTACTAATGGAGAGATATCGGTTTTCTATTCTCAGGTTTTTAGTTTGTTTGTTGTCAGTGGCCACTGTCTCTACTCAGTACAGTCTCAAACACCTGTACTGTGCTCTTAATACAGTTTAAAACTTAGTGCAGCAGTCTTCTCGACTCTTAAACTTCAAAACAGCAAAGTTATAAGTGGTAGCCATCATGTAGATCAGCTGGTGGAAGAGAACAGAATAAAAAGGAGGTAAGAGGACATGCCAGTGACTTCCTGGTCGCTAGTAACATGTTAGTGTGCTGACCAATTATTTTCCTGCATATTGCAACCTGACATCACAGATTAAAAATAAACGTGAGAGACCATAAAATGTCTATATACAATATCCTACTTGCAATTTTCATAATCCCTAAGGTCAAACTCATGATTCTGCAGAAGAGAAATAGCTGCAATCAAACAGGACTCTACTTGATAACCATTGCCTGGTAAACAAGCCCGATCCGGGGGGAAACTGCTCTCTGTTCCATCCCTCCTAAAATAAGAATGGGGCCAGGGGCATCTAAGCAGATGGTAAACAGCAAATGGAATTGGAGCTGTGGAAAAGCGTCATCTTCCTTCTTGGTGTAGTTACATAAACCATATGGGAAATGAGGAGAGGAGCACTTGACACATGATCTACTGATACAAACCGTGCAAGGATGGACTAAAAGGGGAGAGGATGGAGAGACTGGAGGGGAAGCTTACCAGAGCGATCACAGTGGCTCCGGCCCCGGCGCACGCTACGATGTACAGGTGATAAGACAGGTAGAACTGGAACAAGACGGGAAGCAAACGGGATTATTAATCACGATTGTAAAGACATTTCAGATTCTGCTCTTGCCGCTGCTGCTGAGAGAGGGACTCTTACCTCGCTGGTGTTGCAGATGTCCCCTAGTGTAGACCCGCAGGCCTTGCCTGGCGTGGCGTTCCATGGGATAATTCCTGTCGTGACGAGATTTAAAAGGTTTCCATTTACACAGAGCAAATTCCCTGCATCATGTCTTGATAAACCCCTCAGTCAGTAACCCTGCGGTCCCTTATTGCTGTACAATGTGCTAAATGACAGTATTTTGGCTGAAATCACCGTGAACTGTCATAGTTCGAGAGTTCAGCACATCAAGAAAACATTTTTGTCTTATGTTTCATTGCTACTATTTAAAGCTTCCTCTGTATAGAAATGGAGCTGAGGCAAGGCTTTGTATTCCTTTTATTATTTACCATAATACTGGATTGGTTCTAAGCCACCACCATGTAACACTATGATTCATCACTAAAAAAAAATAAAACTAAAAAAAGTCTATTGTGTATTTCAAATGCTCATGATGCAAAAGGACCGGTAGAATAAGATCTAAAACAAAGAGTTTGCAACATCGTCTTCCCCTTACCGTACTGACGAACATCCACGCAGATGGAGTCAACGTTGGTGAGGTTGGCCATGGGGGAGCGCATGGCGGCGCAGGTCGACCACATGTTGTAGAAGAGGAAGACGGGCACGGCGGAGAAGCCGAACACGCCCAGCCAGGCCACACCCAGGATGTACGTGAGGAACACAAACTGACCCAGCCATGCGCAGAGATGACACAACGTTAGCATCACAGCTGATGAGTACTACGCTGCTTCTCATCACTCATCACTCCTTCAATGATCAACACCACCACAGTCATCTCCCTATGTGTATTGGTATCACACTCTATCATAAGGAATGTTAAAAAAGAAAATCAAGGTCGACACAGTGGAGTGGCGATCACAGCAACATACCAATCCACTGATGCAGCGTCCACAGATGGTGGTCTTGAACTCGCTGTGCAGCTCCTTGACGGCGCTGGTGGTGTAGAAGCCCTCGGCCAGCAGGATGATCCCGTACAGGAAGAAAAAGGAGGCAATGCCGTAGATGACGTACTGCATCAGCTGTATTCTGTAAAGCAACAACACGCAACCTCTCAGTCAGCGGTGGCAGCGAAGACACTCCGGGGGTAAACACACAGTAAGCACAATTCAACGACCCGCTAAAAGTGTCAGGTAGAGTAACGGCATTGGAATGGAAAAGTGCTGCCTAGTATTGTTTTTTTTTTTGGGGGGGGGGGTTTGAAATCTTGAAATCATTAGCAACGCGGGCTGATTAACTGTAAACAGATGGCTCTGACTGAGATAAACCGGCCCAGCTCCCCCCCGAGAAGGGAGAAAGAAGACACCGACTGTAGAGATAACAAGCGGACTCATCTGCCAAGAGACAGACTGCCTCTGTAGACGTCTTAAATTAAACAGTGCACTCTACACTTGAACGGCAACATAAAACATATGCTTGGTCCCGTCTCTTATCATTCCTCTTCTATTGTCTAGACTGGATAGTGGGGTAAAAAAAAAGGTCCATATTAGGTCTGCTCTCCAGGATAAGGTGAAGTCGAGAGCTAAAAATAGCTAAAAATAGCCTGCGTTAAGTAAACCTCATTGAAAGTGTCCTAATTGAGCTGGTTTATCGGCCTTAAGTTTGGGCCTCCTATAGGGTCTCCCTGCTCATTGGGGTGGTTAGGTTACCACTATCCATGCGGTAGATAGGAGGTCGTCTTCATACTCACACGTCGGTCAGCATGGCGTGGTCACTGGTGACCTTGGAGAAGTGGTTTTCCAGGATGGTCACGGTGCCGGTGAGAGCCACGTGGCCGCAGCCGCAGAACAGGGCGACGCCGGAGAAGCACAGGATGGTGGCCACCAGCGACGCGTACGGCACCCCTCCTAAACATTTGATGCAGCACTCAAAGCAACCTGTCATAAAAAAAAAAACACGAGGAGGGCACAAGCGTCAGGTCATTTGATATCAGGAATCACGCTTTTTGCTGCACAGCATACCAAATCTGTTCACTCCACCAGGCCGTATTAGTCATCTCTATGTCAACACAAGCCCCAAAGTCCATATAAGGGATTGTGTTTCACTCTGCCCTTTACTCAGAACAGCTGTAGCACAGGAAGTGATCTCAGGGAAACTTAGAATAAAATGAAATATTCAAAAGAATGTTTTTTGTAAGCAATTACATCAAAAGGTTTTTTTTTATGACTCATCAGGACTAATTTAAGAACATGGACATGTAAAAAAGAAGAAGAGGAACTCAACACTGCAAACCAGCCAAGCACATACAGCACGTCTGCTCAAACTTGATTTCCTAAAATTCATCTATGGTCACTCTTGAGGTGTCCCACTTCCTTTGAGACTCTTCAGTGTACCAGTGAATACAGTGTGGCTGGGTTTGCACAGTCCACACACAGCCTTCGCCATTTCATCTGACTGATTCATCGCCACACTTAAAGTGCACTAATGGCCACCCAACAGGTCAGAGCAATGAGTGTCTGCCAAGCTGTAATGGAAATCAATGGCAACTGGCAATGATAGAATGAAGTGACCCAGATGGCTCTGTCTACTCCAATGTGTTCTTGTGGCTCGTGATATAGACCCACTCACCACAGCGGACGCATGTAAACAGACCGCAATGTGCTTCCAATCAGATCCGCAAGAGCCTGGGAGGATGTTGTAGTTTAAACACGAGGCTTAGATTTATAGGACAGCCTGCTCCATGCCTGAGGTTTACGTAAGGAAGTCTCCATGTATACCTCATATGGAATACTGTAAGAAGTGTTTGGGAAAAGGCCTCCTCCAAACGAAGCTCATTTTGGCCTTGAAAGAACCGCGCCGACCGTCACAGAATAGGACAAATAACAAGTATGTGCATAGCAAGCATTTGATTTGATGCATTTCTTTGATTCCAATGGGCTTTTCAATGCAACGTATACCTAAAGTAACACATGGCATCAACATTACCTGACTGTAACCTGTGTAATGGGAATGAAATGATCCCAAGTTTCCAGTACAACAATGACAATATCCCTATACCAACAATATACCTCTCTACACCTCACTGCCTTCCTTATCTTCACTTTCTAAGTTACCATGCAGGCCTTGGTGATTTAACACATTCATCAATGAACACATACAAATTAAAGCACTTGTAAAAAAATGTCTAATAACAAATCAACTTCTCCATGTGTTCAGGATAGGCAGAGGCTATATCTGTGTACATGTAAAGATCTTGAATCAGACATGTTAAAAGGGATTTTCCATTTCTGCTCTTTCTCGTATACTAGGGAAATGAAAATACGTGAACTTGGGAGCTGAAGACAACATGAGCCTCTATTACATCAATACAAATTTGTGATGCTATCAGAGCAAGCAGGGAGAGTTCATCTGTGTTTGTGCTCTTTGCTGTGACAAAAGGAAATTAAAACAGATATATTGCTGCCGGGACAATAGTTCATCCTGACCATTTGTGTACAGGGGGGATGAAAACATTTTTTGTCCCAGGGTGGGTGAATAGGAGTTGCCATGGCAGCGTGTTCACCACAACCCAACAAGCGCCGCCCTGCAGCGGAGTGACTAACTTCTACCACGGCGCACATTTCTCTGATGAACGTGTCGGGGAGGGCGAGTGGGCTGGGAGTCAGGGCACAGAGCTCCACGGGATATTGAAACCCAGCTACAGAGTAAATACGATACAATGGAAGAGCTGCTCTTGTCACCGTCAGGTATTTTTGATCCGGGGGGGGGGGGTGAACTGAACGCTGGCACAATATCCACTAACTCTCACGGTTAGAAGTCACGTACACTTCTGCAGCGATGGTGTTCACCCTCCTGAGGAAGATGAGAAGCGTGGTAAAGATTTATCTCTGTAACAAAAATCTCTCTTGTGCTAAACCGGCACATGAGTGACAGAGGCAATAACAACAGTCACACTGGTTTATTATGAACAGTTGAGCTCAATCAGATGTGACATGTCACGGCTGGATTGCGGCGTGTTTGGCCCGACTCGTTAAGCGTCCCGTACCCTGCCTTGAAACGCATCACACTCCCCATTAGATGAAGGCAGATAGCACGGCTCTGGATGCCACGTTATCGGCATGACAGTCACTATCTTCCTGCCAGCCTGGATCCGATTGGATCTGACAACGAGAACGACGTTTGTGGTCGACGCAATTTGACACCTCTAATGGTAAATGAATCAAAACCGTGGGATCGAGGCAGACAGGGGGAATATATATATATATATATACCGCATGGACAAAACCTGAATAAGCATCGCCTCGAACCCCCTGTTGTCCCAGTTCCCCCGGTGCCGGTCACAGAGGTCAGGCTGACATGTCAACATCTGCCATGCTTTTCTAACTGGATCCAGCCAGAGAGAGAGAGAAAAAATGTACATCATGGTTAAAAGCTACCGATCCAATCGATGAGCCGTCCATTCGATTAGTGTCTCTTCCCCAGCGGTGACCTGCTTTCTAGGCCGATCCATCCCCCCAGTCTGAGAACGTCGGTTAAACAACTGCATCCCGCTGTATGCTGCCATCTGATCTCTGTATAATGATACACTATATCGCTCCTCTGGATGCTACTGCTAAACACTGGTCTACCAAGGCATACAAACACATCGCTGCGGTGAGCGAAGATATTTTCCTCTCAATGGAGAAGCCTCGTGTCGCTGATTGGGTGTTATGTTTAATAACTGGTGAAGCCAAGGTGGTATTTTCACAGCTGGGAGTGGACACGTCGGCCGGTTAGTACGACTCTGTCTCTGGCTGGCTGAAACAACACCGGCGCAAAGGAAAGACCCGCTGACGCGATTTAACTATTAGTGACCTCGAGAATAGGGCCACTGTACAAGCCTGAGTCGTGGTATTTGAGATGGAGGGAGACAAAAACAACGACATCAAAAGCTCTGCACAAATCCTCAGCATAGGGACGGTAGTTTCCACCCATGTTTAATCAGGCTCATACGGTGCATGGATTTATTATGGGCCTGGGACGCTGAAATAATCTGAGCATCTGTGAGATATTAAGTGAGTCACACACAATCTATATACATAAGCTAGCTACCTTATGGACGGCTATCCGATTCAGAATCAGTGCTAAAGTACTGTAGTAGTTTTAGTTTATTTCCTTATGAGAAACATTGTACTATTCTTTGCCCCAGTTTTTAATATTTTCTTCCCCTGATCATCTGGGATGCTGCACCGTGTGATTTGAGCAGCCACTGAGCCACACTCTCCCTAAGTGGGATTTCACAGTATACAGGATATTGGATTTTCTCGAGTAGTCCTCCTCCTCCACAGGTGACGGCAGTAGGAGGTTTGATGACTCTCTGAACGACGCACACGTGCAAAATGGATCCTACTGGTTTGATGGAGCGCTTCAAATGACAAATCACATCGGGGCCCTTTTCTCTGTAATGACTTTCACATGCTTCCAGGACTGATTCCTGGTTAGACCTCGGGTCACTTCGAGACTCTGCACTAAAGCGTCTCGTTGCCACATGAGAGAGAGAGAGAGAGAGAGAGAGAGAGAGAGAGAGAGAGAGAGAGAGAGAGAGAGAGAGAGAGAGAGAGAGAGAAAGAGAAAGAGAGAGAGAGTTAACAACTGCATTTAATGACTCTGTCAAGCATGCAATGTTGTGGCCGTACTGCTGAGACTAGATTTGCCACATCAGGATCACGAGGAGCGAGGGAGAAAAGACAGAGAGAGAAAATGTTTGTGTGAGAGTGAATGTGTGTCTGTGTGGGTGAGACAGAGAGAAGCAGAGAGGACAGAGAGAGAGAGAGTCCAAAAAAACCTCGACACAAAGAGCCACTGTCTTCAGCCCTAGACTGTCCATCACGCTGGGCTCTCAGGGGCCATTCAGAGCGCCGCTGAACCACGGCCCCGCTTCTTCCGGGCCTGCGGGCTGGGGCCCGGGGACAAGCCCACCGCAGAGCTCCATCCTGTGTGCCCCCCCTCCAGCACAGCCACAATGGGCCACAGTGGAAAACAGGGTGGCAGCCACTTCACACTCCAGGAGGATCCTGTTTGTCAAAGCGTCTCAAATCATCCAGCGTGTGAATTTGCGACGGCTCGTTACGACCGACGTAAGACAGACAGACGGACTAGGACAGAGGCACAGCTAGAGGGTGAATCCTATACACACACCCTGTACCCCTGCCGCTGTGTCTCCAAGCCCACACCACTCCATCGCACTAACCCCTACAGCTGGCCCTGCTTCATCACCGGCCTCCAGGCCCCTCAACAACTGCCTGTCACGTGAACGCCGCCTGTCAACACCGCAGAGCACACCAGGCTGCTGACATCCTCCGACAGCTGGGACCCTCGGTGGAAAGATGGGGGGGGGGGTGTCTAATTAATGGAGTACCTGCACAGACAGATATCAGCTGGATGTGACGTAGAGACCAGCAAACATTTAGACAACCATCATGCATTGACACACACACACACACACACACACACACACATGCAAACATCGCACACACACACAGTTTGTGACAAGGAGGCTAACAGCTCCGATCAGCTGCTAACGCCATCCAGCCCTAATCGTACATCTAGCCTCATTGCTAACAGATGTGCCTGCTTGCAGCTCATGCTAAGTGTTGTTGTTTGTTGCTCCACTGCCAAAAACACCATTTATGAGAAGCAGCCGCGATTTTTCCACACTCTCCACGTCGAGAGGAACAACACTTTAAAAAATTGCTGCAGTAGCTGTAATGGCTATTCTCGAGGGGGAGCAGAGATCTGAGCCTGCAAATCCATCCAAAGTGGTCTCGGCGTTTACTTATCTAGCAGGGGGAAACATATACTCTGTCAGCTAATAGCCGGTGACTGCAGCTCACCCGTGGCTGTGTGAAAGGCGCCGGGGGTCGAGGGAGATGTGTGCACTTTTGTGTTTAATGACCACTACGGGGATGCCGGTGGCCGTAATGGCTCGTAAATTTGATGTGTGTGCTCGGGGAGATACGTGAGCGTGTGCGGTGTGTGATGTTTCGTGTAAATAATAGGGGGGGGGGGGGGGGGGGGGGAGTATTAAACAGTAACACACCCTCTCTTCTGTAGTGTTGCCAAGTGTGCTAGTATTAAGGGGTGGAAATCATCCAACCATCCGCAGCAACAAACTTGACAGAACTTTCCACTTGAAACTGATGTTCATTATCTCATTAATGTAGATGATCCAGACTAAAAAAAAAGCCTGGTATGATTTTGTCAACCAAGGAGATTATATATCTGCCATCCTGGAAAAAGAGTGTGTATATATATATAGATATCATGCTTTTCAAAACTCGTCAGATCTACTAAACATCATCAATAAAACATTACAAAAATGGTTTCAAAGTCACCGCCTTCCTCTGAATGACCAGATCAATGAGTGAACCTGACAGACAACCACAGCATCACCACTTGGGAACGTGTGCCTTGTCTGAAACAGTACGATCTTAAATCTTGAGAACAAAGAGCAAAGGAAAAAAAATCAATGACTCCTGCTGATTTCTACTAGGGGGGGTTTGGGCACGTTGATGAACGGTTACGGCTAACGGCAGCGTTTCACTCCCCAACAGTGGCAACCTTTCTCCATCTCATTCTTTCTGAGCAGTGTAAATACATCTGAGGACCGGTGCTGCCTGCTGTCTGCTAAATGACTGTCATGTGAATGCCTGGTGCACCTATTTCTGTCCTTGCCAGCCTCTCGTCCACCTCATCCATCACCAGCCGCCCTGACAGAACAACTCAAATCACCCCCTGATGCACTGATTGATTTACTGTTGACGCGGCAACAGGCTCTCCGTCCTTAATGGTGAAACTAGCATCACAGTGATGAACGGCAATACAATATCTCTCACACCGGAGGAGCGTGGGCTGTGGAAAAAGCATCCCGCCGACAGCAGATGATTAGATCACAACACGAGCGCGTCAAAACACAGTCGAAGCATGATCTGCAACTGGAACATCAACAGTTACGCACGCACAACCAGCACAGTGTGCATTCACACAAGGAGGCTACAAAATAAAATGTCTCTGAGTGGCGCAATAAGACAATGACTATTTGAGTGAGTGCCTGCTGAGCGGAGTCTACCCGCCTATTGTGCGCTGTGAAACCAAGCAGGCTCAAGTAGGTTAAAGCCCCGGTAAACAAAGCGGTGAAAGGAACTAAACTGGCCCTTTGTGAGTGCTCATTGGTACCTCTTTTGTCCCGCCTCTGCTCTTGGTTTTCTTCTGATGTAGTTTCCATGGTTGTTTTTCTCCCATCCAACAAAAATGCTTCCTTTCAGCAAATTCGCTCTTCCTATCTCCTCCTCACTCTCTCGCCCCTCTCTCACTCCTTCCCCTCACTCGCCCCGCTTTCTTTCCCGCACGCTCCCACTCCCTCTCTCTCCCCCTCTCCCCCTCCACATTCGCTCTTTGGTGTTTGTCTAGATTGACGGAGACACAGCTCCTCCGTAGATCGCGGTGCCTTTGCACGATGCAGAGGTCTTGTCGGATGGGATCTGGCTGAGCTAACCTAATGCCCCGGCCATACGTCACTTGAGATCCAGTTTCGCGGGAAAATATTGTGCATCTGCTCTATTTGCACTGTTTAGGGAGTCAGTTTGGGTCAGATTAATTTGTCCCCTTAACAACACACACACACACACACACACACACACACACACTCCTCGCCCACCCCCTGAAGACACTCCCTCCTCTGAGGGCGTCCCTGTCTCAGAGTGGAATGGAGTGGCACCATGAATAGCAACCAGGGGCTGGCTGCTAGTGAGAATGGCCTTGTTACATCAGAGAAGGGGATGTGTGTGGGAGAGTAGGGACCCTCCCCCCCCCTCCCCCCTCCTTGGGTTGGGGTGCAGTGGATGAAAGCCCTACTCTGTGCTGTGTGTAGGCCAGGGCAGAATGCATGTCAGCACACAATCACCTTTCTCTATTTCCCATCTGACCACAGTGCAAGAGGGAGGGGTAGAGTGGATGTGTGGGGGTGTGGGGGGGAGGGCGAGCCCTTCATCTTCTGATTTGCACCATATGCCCCCTGCTCCTGCAGCATACATTAGCAGCCTCTGACCGCCGCCTTCCCTCCATCTGGTGAGTTAAAAGTCACATAAAAAAGGACACAGGAAAGAGGGGCAGATCGTCTGCTCTTCTAACATGAGGGTCCTCTGGGCTCATGGAGACAACAGAGGAAATAGCATCTGAAAATGAGAGAACAAGAAAACAGAGGGGGCAGAAACATCACGAAACCCAAGACGGGGCGAGGAGGGAGCTGATAAAAGAGGGAAAAAGCGAGAGGATGCCAGAATGACAAAGAGAGAGAGGATGATATAGTGGGAAACAAAAACAGAGAGACTGCTTGTTAAAACCGCGGCAGAGAGAGGGAGAGAGAGAGAGAGAGCAGACAGACAGTGAGGGAGACAGAGGAGAGGGGCTTGGCTGTGTTTGTTTGGCCGAGGCAGGCCGAGGAGCCCCAGAGGCATGCTAATGAGAGACCGGGCTTTCAGCGGGGAGCTCTGCTGAAGTGGTGCTGGACAGGGTCTTCTCACGGATACCAGACCTCAGAGAGAGAGAGGGGGGGGAGGAGGGGGGGGGAGCCTCAGGGGTCAGGGAAGTGAACTTAGCAGGGATCTCACAACAACAAATGCTGCTCTAATCTGCAAGCTTTTTCGTTGTCAGGCCTGTAAAACACCAGGAGAATTGAGATCATCTTTCCTGGGATGGGGGGGGGGGGGGGGGTGAGGGTCCAGCCACAGCATATGGACATGTTGGTAAAGCTGATTCAGAATCAGCTGTGTTTGTGATTTGGACATTATTGGTAATAACTGATTTAAGTAAAAGATTCTAGTAAAGACAACTTGCCACGCACTCGAGATCTTCTGATGGGAAATAATAAGGAGATACACCCTGGAGCAAATCTTGTGATACAGAGCGAAGAGACAATGTGCACTGGGATGTTTTCAATTATTACAACTAAAAGATAACTAAAAGAGCAAAAAATATCAACACACAACGCCCAACAATAACATCTCTGTCACCATTTCGTTTTTGGTTGTATATGTGTGCGCAACTCGTAAATTTGATATTTCAGACAGCACTTGAAGGCAGCATAGGTCGAGAACAGCCCCTTCGACTGTTCTCAATTATGAATTACACAGTTTTAAAACTTGCATGTTAGTAGGAAAGTTACACAGTGTGGTGAAAGCGGTGAATGTAACTATGTGTGGATTGCTTCTATTATATTGTATCTCACGATGTTCCCCGATGTCCATGATGTCCACGTGAAGGGGAATTGGGACGACATTGTGACGAGTGACTGTGTCAGAGCGTCACATTGCCACGCCTTGTGTGCGTCTTTATCTAACAGACTGGGAGAACTGAGCACATGAGGGCGTCCTCCCTCCCTCGTGGGCATTCATCTCCTCCTCCTCTGCAGTAATTGGACTTGATCGTTGTGTTTGTTCTACAATACAATGCGTTTCATGCACATCAAACACTCGTTGGTTCTGCTAATGTAATGCAATACTCAAACTGGTCCGCCGGGGAAATCATCAGTAAGCAGGCAGTTACATTTCTTTTTTTTTAATGAAGGAAAAACACGAGGAAAGCCAGAGTCCTTCCCTCCTCTCTCTCCCTGTCGTCTCCCTTCCCCTTTTACTTTGTTCGTCACGACCACTGTGACCGAGCAAATAACCCCTCCTTCTAAAAAAAAAAGACCACATCAAACCAGGCGGTATTTGGTGAAGCAATGTGAATTTCAACAGATGCCAACCTCTTTACTTTTAAGCGCTACTGAGCGCAGACCGACAATCTGTTATTTGTGGAAACCCTGATTGTGACGTTTGCGTTGCAATTTTCAGACAATAACTCCCGTTTCCACTTTTATATACCAAAGCAAATCTCCAAACCATACGGCATCAGCGTACTAGCCGACAGTATATTTATGTCTACTCCTCAGACTGTTTCTCTGGGGGTTTGAGAAGCCGCAACCCTGTCCAAAACAAAAGCAGCTGCCATTGAAACATAAAGACCCCGAAATACTGTGATTGGCTGAATGACTGTGAGAAGAATCATCCATACATAGGTGGCAAAGCAGGGTATACCATGCTCAGTGGCAGCATTAAGAGACAGCCCCCCCCCCTTGTCAAGGACACAATCTGAATGATGATGAAGCCCCAGACAAATGGAGGAGGCTTCATTGTGGGTCAGTCTTTCATGCCGTGAGACTGGGGCTTGAATGCTCCTCAGGGCTCCGTCACCCGTGAAGACCTGCGTCCTGCTCGGGCCCATACAGAGGAAGGAGTTCTCATGGAGCCAGGTCTGTGCCCGAGCACCACTCACACACACACACACACACACACACACACACACACACACACACACTCACAGCAGCCTGAGAAAGCAGCCTCACCATGCCAACGTCTTACACCGACGAGGACAGGTCGAGTCAAGCAGGGAGAGGGAGGGGAGTGATGGAGGAACGGCTGGGAGGGAGTGGCCAAAGGGAGTGGGTGAGAAGTATTTGAAGAAAGTTGTTTCCCATCTCATTTCCCATTAATGTTTCTCGTAAAACATTGTATTTTGGTGCCCACGTTGCGTGTCATGAACTGGCTTCCCGAGTTCCCCCCCTGAATCTAGCTGCCGACCCAGTTATTTTAGCTGCAGACCCAGTTGATCGGTCAATGCGCTCTATATTTCTGACTTCATGTTTGGCGTGCTGAATGCAAGCCATTGATTTGTTCACACAAGCGCCGGTCTATAAACCCATTACGCAGCTCCAGTCACTGGTTTGCTGACCCATTTACAATACGAGCCTCAAAGAAGAACAAAGACATTAGAGATACTATATGACTTTTGCTCAGATTAGTCCATGTGGACCAGAAATACACCAGAAGACCAGAAGCAAAACAGAAACTTTTACCGAGATCAAAGTCCGCCATGTTGAGTAACACAGCAGAGCTTCCAAGTCGCCCCTGGACTCCAGCTAATACTGCCATTTAAAGATTAAGCCCGCCATGTGAAGCCCCTGACTTCTACTCCTTAGAGAAAATTGCGGCAAAACTGGATATGCCATTAAAGAGTAACTGTCCGCGTTCATTACAGCAAGATATATGGACAGTGAGAGGAGAAACCGCAACGGGCTCACTTATAATCAGTCCAGTACTTCCTTTTAGCTTTGTCAGACAGAAAGCAATAAACTAAGACAAATCCCTGAATCCTTGGCCTGATCATGTACACAGCAAAAAAAAAAATCATTTTAGGAACAGAGTTTTAAATGCTTGTGAAAATGGAATAAGTATACTTCAAAATGAAGACGATGGTGGATTGAAGGAGCAGGCTATATTTAATGGTATATGCTATAACAGTTTCCTTGCTTCACACATCCACATGTCAGAGCTGTGCCAGCATGCAACCAGTTTTAGTGGCATAGTTCCTTGGTCAAGGGTACCTAAGGTGTCGTAGCTGAGAGATGTTCACTTGCCTAGCACAGGTTTTACCAGCCAGTCCAGAGATTCACGCTGGGGACCTTATAGTCACAAGACCTCTCTTCTAATCTCTGGGTTAGTCATCACCCAAACTCAAAAACAAAAACAGCACAACGAGAAAGCAACTCAATTATACTTCAATATCTTGTTGCAACATAATAAACCTTAGTTGCTCTTCTGTTTTAACCATTTGCAATAAGCACGCACTTTATGTCTTGGCGTCGGGACATATTCCATTGTACTACTCTCTGGTTGGAATTTTCTCTCCAGTGTAATTGCCAGTGTTTGACCAAACAATGCCCAGGGCATGTGACTCAGCACTTCTCTAATTGCCCGTTTGTGTTACGATCGCGTTAGGTCTGGAAAAGGAGCGAACACTCAGGGATGCCTGGCAGCCACGTTTCTTCTAAAAAATGACTTCACAGCCCTGATTCTCTGGCACCTCCATGGCCACTGTGGTTTTGGCCACAGTGTGTTGCAGGGAACGAGAGAGAGACAGATGCTTCGTATTACCCGTCTACCTTGGAAACTACCACCATGGCTTGAAGAACACTGGCTGGGCAGAAAACCAATGCAATACCAAATCCTAAATTTCATAATTTCATGCTGGAGAGCAAATCTGGGCCTGGATAACAGAAACATAACCATGAGAGAGAGAGAGAGAGAGAGAGATTTTAATGGAGCTAACAGTAGTTGTTCTTGGTTTTCTGAGGGCCATGACCCTCTTGCCATTTTGCAAACTAGTAAAAGGTCTGAATGTCTTTCCATAATTGTCTGTTGTTCTCTCAGAGTGCAAGATGCTTCTGGTCTGGAAGGGGCTTCGCTGTCTCTGTGGTGTGCCACACTTACATTACCGAGCCAACAGACCAGCCAAGAGGTATGCAAGCGAACACCTCTCCAACTTTCTTATATGTTCAATCTATATTGACGATAATTGGCCAAGAAAATAATAAGAATATCTAGTTTCTCCTGAAAATACAAACTATGGGACAAATTAAGGGGTATAATATCCAATATATTTCCCACATTGGTCGATGCAGCTCGTTCAGTAGTTGCTCTGGAATAAAAAGAACATTTGGTGGAAAATGTTTCATTCCGCTGGCAGGAAGGACTCAGTAACTCAATCTCATCTTGTCCAGAAATGTCTGTGAATCATATAAAAAGGGAACATGAGAGAGGCAGTGATTACAAAAACCCTGATTGTTCTCACAAAACTATATTTGGCACCAAAAATGACAAAACAAAAAAGTCATTTATGTCACAATTTATGTCTCACACACACACACACACACACACACACAGTGACATGTTGCCATGGCACCTTACTAATTTTTACCCTCACAGTCTTTAAGATGGCTCTCCTTCACTAGGGGCGTGCAACACGTGATCACGGCCCCCTGGGGCCATAGACGTCCCTCTAATCCCTCTAGTCTGTCCCCTCCACACTCCCTCTCAAGGGAGGGAAAGCCCATTCACGCTGCACAGCCCTGCAAAATGAGGCTGTCCCGGTGACAAACCATAATCATTAACTGAAAATTGCGCCCGCCTCTCCAGCCAATCAATCGTTTTGACACAGAGCGCCAATTAATGCCATCTGAAACATACGCTGTTCCATGAGGGTAGAAATAAATCTCACAGGACCCCTTAGGGCGGCTAATCCTCTGAATACAATGGCTATCATCGTAAGTGTTTTTCTATTCAGCTTAGTGCAAAGGCCATTGAGCTGCCTTTATGTCGGGCTACTTGAATGACAGCAGGTCAGTTTGATTTTCTATTACAGATGTGCACATAAAATGTAAAAAATGTCCTTGTGGCAAATGGGGGCAACACCAGCCTGCTGCTATGACTCATCCAGCCATAACAACAGCTTCAAAACTGTGTGATGTACATCTTAATCCTGGAGAACCAGCAGCTCCTGTGCAATTCATCAATTAATTAAGAACATTTTTCTTCGGCCGTGTAATAATAATAACATTATTTAGACAGCCCTTTTAAAAAATAAGGGCTATTGCGTGCAATGCAAGTCACAATAAAAAGAGCAAATGGAACGGATAACAGAGAGCATCACTTCAGAGAGCCTGGAGATATTGTGTCCCAAGCTCCATATGGGCATGTTGGATCCCTACAGCCCCAGTAAGTTCTCACGCTCCAGCTGCTGGGGCGGTGAATAACATCCAGTTGGAGAAGCTCTTTCATTTTCCGACTTGTTGCTCAGGGCATGGGCATGTGAACACACACACACACCCACCCACACAATAGAGACATAATGAAGCGCAGAGAGACGTGGAGACAGCAGACGAGACTCTCCAGCTAATCTCGGGGGCTTCCCATGAAGAGCCCCGCCCCCCCCAGCCTCCCCCAGCTGCTGGGGATCTCTTTCTCCCGTCTCCCCCGGCAGCCCTATTGTCCTTCGCCTCACACTGGCGACCTCTCACCCCTGACCCTGGAGTTTACCCGATCCCAGCCCCTCCAGCACTGTTCTCCCAGCCCTCTTTAAAAAAGGGAGGGGGCTGCTCCTCCTCCTCCTCCTCCTCCTCCTCCTCCTCCTCCTCCTCCTCCTCCTCCTCCTCCTCCTCCTCCTCCTCCTCCTCCTCCTCCTCCTCCTCCTCCATTCAGCCCAGCCATCGCTACTCGACGGGCCAGCCGGCCAAACCCCCAACCGTGTCACGATTCACCGTGGGCGCTATGACAACAGAGCGGGCCGACGCGCAGACCGCTTTAATGCCATTGTTCCCGCCGGGCACGTCTCTGCATCCTGGATCCTGGAAGGACGCGGCGTCGGCTGTAACCTGACCCTGACGTTCTCACCCTGGTCCACAGACGGGAGCTGTTAGTGACGTGGGAGAACACTGTTGATATTCCTCAGTGCACACAAGGGCGCATGCCTCCCGAAGGAGATGGAAACTAATCCCTTTGGTGGTTGGAGGGCACACTATCTACTGTACTGACCTGTTGAGGGGGGGGTCAGTCCATCACTTTATTGCTTTAAGTACTGCTGAACAAATCACGTCCTTTTGTCTGCTATGCAGTATAAGCACAGTATGGCTACTGTACAAGCCAGTGAGTAACCCTTTTATGGCTCCATCTGATGTAGTACAGGCTCTACATCAGCATCAGTGTCTAAACATTTACACACTCGCTGATCTGTTCTGTGCACACAT
Source organism: Hoplostethus atlanticus (assembly GCA_034670405.1). NCBI lineage: Eukaryota > Metazoa > Chordata > Actinopteri > Trachichthyiformes > Trachichthyidae > Hoplostethus > Hoplostethus atlanticus. The sequence goes on from JAXDDX010000030.1 coordinate 4,272,021, forward strand.
AAGGGTCAAGCACGCAAACAGGGAGGATGGACACAAACCCGCTGGTGTGTACTGCATAACACAACACAAAAATCACACACACACACACACACACACTGCTCCGATAGTGCAGACGTGTCCTGAATCATACTGTTGGAAAATCTCTGCTCTTTTTTTTCCTACAATTGTACGTGGTTGGACACCCTGGGTTCTTTGAGACAGGATAAAAACCCTGTTGTGTAATTTCAGAAATCCCCGGGTGTCAATGAGAAAATACCCGTTTTATCTTTGTTCCTGCAAAACGTTCTTTTTTACAGTTACGTGGCTTCCATCTGCCAACAGTAACAGGAAACTACCGCTAAGATACTTTGAGCAAACTCATTTAAAGCCCAATTCAAAACCATATGATAAAGATAATACCACTAGACTCTCTCTCTCTCTCTCTCTCTCTCTCTCTCTCTCTCTCTCTCTCTCTCTCTCTCTCTCTCTCTCTCTCTCTCTCTCTCTCTCTCTCTCTCTCTCTCTCTCTCTCTCTCTCTCTCTCTCTCTCTCTCTCTCTCTCTCTCTCTCTCTCTCTCTCTCTCTCTCTCTCTCTCTCTCTCTCTCTCTCTCTCTCTCTCTCTCTCTCTCTCTCTCTCTCTCTCTCTCTCTCTCTCTCTCTCTCTCTCTCTCTCCTCTCCTCTCGGCACTGAGAGAAAGGAAACACTGAATCAGACGTTTCATGTGTATCTAGTTACTCAGCTTTACCATTTCCAGCCTCACTCTACAAAGCACTTTAATGGTCCAAGTTCAGCCTTATGGGAGGGAAGACGGCCTGTTCTTCGTGTTCCAGATGTTCCCCCTCCCTGCACAGCGCCAGTCGCCCATTTTCAGCTGTGGCTGGTACAGTATTATTTTCCCATAGAGTGGAGGTCAAAAGCTAAGATGACTTGCGAGACCTCTCAGTGGTACAGATATGATATCCGTGCTCTCCCCTGGTCTTTGTGCGGTGAGAGGGGGTCAACATGTGGGATTTCCTCTCCCCTGAAGCTGCTGCTGCTAGCTGGTATTTGTTTTCTCCTGATTCAGTGCTTTGCAGTGTTCAGCCCCCCCATCCTCCGGTGTTTTCACTTCTCATTTCCTCTGTAATGAAACCTTAAGTGACACAAAAGCCTCAGATTATCGTGAACAGAGTAGAACTAATGAGCATCACACATTTGTTATTTCTGCTCCAAGTTTAATCTCTTACATGTGAATGAATTCAATATATTCTATATGTTTGCATCACTCCATTTTAAATCCTTTTTTTTTCAATCCCCCCCAAACAGTCTGTGAGGCAAACAACCTCCCCAGACACTCCCTCAGCTATTGGGTTTCCTGCAGCTGTCGCTTTATAGTAGCTCAGCCATTCCAGACTCTCATCTGCTTGGCAGAAGTGCCTTTTCCTGCCTATCGAGCCTTTTCTCTGGAGGATCACACATAGACAGTGAATCTCTCGCTTGGAAACCTCTTCACTGAGCAGGAAGACGATGATCCCCGGCTGGACAGTGTGTCTACCATGGCCAGTGGCCTCCGTGTCACATGCAGCACTCCTCACCCCGATGAGGAGTCATGTGCATATTACGCCACAGTGGAGAAACAAGTGTTCATTGTGTAGATATGTCTTTGTGGCCATACGTCACCAAAATGTCTTTAGATCTACTGTAGCCAGTCAGTACTGTCTTTAATTTTCACAGCTGCTCCTCCAGAAGAATCGAGGGCTTTGTTACAGAATGAATTTATTGAGATAATAATGACATCTCTCAGCTTCACACACACACACACAGACACACACACACACACACACACAGTCAGTTTGTTGAAGCTATATGTGTACCCGATCAATAGAAGGTTGTATTCATGTGGTCCTGACTGAGGAGAGGAAGTCTAAAGGGGGTTTACTCGGGTTCTGGGTTCACAGTCAAGTCTGCTCAATGCATCTCCGGCGTAGCCTTCGGCTGCATGCAGATGGACTGAGGCTGTCTGGCACGGCTCTTCATATGGTGAACATTTCTCATTGGTGTGCCGGGGTACCCCAGATGCTTTTGTCTTACGGTTGTTTAGCAGCTGTGCAAAAGAGCCGAGGACAAAGACCGATCTGTGGAGGGTTGAATACACTCTGCGGGCACACGGCCAACAGCTCAGTCCTACAGGCTCCCACTGTTGAAAAGCAGACTAATGCATTCTGAGAGTAACGCGCTCACTCCCTACAGACGACCTTACAGGGAAGTGAGAATTCATTTTTTTTTCCTCACTTCGTCTTCCCTGCTGCTTTCACAAAACGGGAGAGATATTGTTTCAGCTGCTAAATAATTATCCATCACAGAGGAGCAACCGTGTGGGTTTAGATGATCCGGGTCAAGTGGATGAAGACGAAGAAGTTTGAGGTTCGTTTCTTTTCTAAAAAAGATAAATCATGAACATGTTGGGTAAATTGGTTAGAATAATCCAATTTGCGCAAATTGCTGCAATCAAGTGATCACCAAGTAAACTACAACTGCCATTTACTCTCAGGCAATTTCCCCCAAATGAAAAGGCATCCACGCGTTGTGTTAAAAGCACCGTCTTAGCCGACACTATCGGCTCGCTACCCTCACCTAGTGACCCTGCTGTAATCCTCTGGCCCAGATCCTGACCGACAGAGGGGCGTGGCCTTAACTGCATGGGCCTGTGCAGAGCAGGAAGTCCCAACACAGGCATGGAGTCATATGGAGCGATCACATCAAGCTACCGATGCTGACCAGTCACTTTTCAATGCTGCATGCATTAGGATCTATTTAGTTGCGTACCAAGGGCTGGCAACAGAAAGTAGGTCATTCTGCTTATTGATCAGTATTTAATCAATGCCCCCCTTTCGTGTGTATCAAAGCATACGTAGTGTGTTTTCAGTGCGGTGGAAAATGCGGCTCTGCAGAGAGGTACGGTTTGATTTGGAGAGCGGTAAATCACGCAGCAGTTCAATGAGTGTGCGAAAATGCCCATCGGCTACGGGGCCATGCCGCCCCGCTTGCTTTTCCAATCCATTATTTCACACAGGCCTTCTGGAATAATCATCCTATTGTGAACAAAACCACCGGATTGTTGTTCCACCGACAAACATCACCTAGTCACTCTTGAAACGGTAATGCCGACATATTGTAAAAACAACGGAGGAAAAGACATTCTGGAAAGTAATTTTCTTTCCTTCTGCAGAAGCTTGGTCTGATTAACCTAGATAATGTTGGGTATTTTCTAAAGGCTTGCAGAAAAACTAAAAGGCCAGATTGTATCTTTCAGCATATTTCATACTACACCCGTATTCAGCTCCCTGCATGTCTGAAAGGCTGCAGATACTTAAATGTCATCCCGTTTCCACCATGTGGAAATGTGACATCTTTCTAACTAGGGTGACACACACACACACACACACACACACACACACACACACACACACACACACACACACACACACACACACACACACACACACACCGTCTGTGGAATAGTGAATACGTCTTTAATCAAAGAGACGGCCGAGGAACACGCCTGAACAAGCATCCCCACTCAGGAACTTCTATTTCTATCACTTCATGGCACAACACACAATGTCCCTCTTTGTTATCAGAGAGCTCAACAAATTAAAATGACCGCTCAGGGCGACCTGCAGCGCTGGTGGCAGACAGTCAGTTGTCATAAGTGGGTGTGTGTGGGGGGGGGGGGGGCAGAGGGAAGACAAAAGGTGCAGAAAAGAGGGAAGAAAGCGAGAAGATGGGAGAGCAGTGGAGAGGAGAGACACCAGGAGAGGCAGGAGGAGGGAGGTTAGAGGGGTAGCCAAGTGGAGCAGTAAGAATGACAGAGGCCTTCTGATTGGACGGATGTAATCTCACTTTGGAGCTGCAGAGATTTTCCGAGAGCACGGGCCTCATCTATTGCATTATTACCAAAGATGCTGTCATGTCCTATGCCAAATGGAAAGAAGCCCAGAAATCATGCAGTTATGACAGAAACCACCTCATTATCGGGGGAAATTCACTACAGTTAGTGACTGCAAAAAAGGAGATTAGAAAATATTGATGGTGACATAAAATGTGACATCACTTAGTAAAAAGGTTAGCTTATGCTTTGTTTGGAGGTAACTTCATAACCACATCTTGGATCTCTGTGGTGTTCCTAGTTCAAACGCAGGTAAAGAAATGAAAGAGGTCAAGAAAGAGATTCAGGGACAGGGGGGCCAGGAGTGAACCAGTCGAACAAAAACAAGAAGCACAAAAACAGCAAAAGCCAAAGATCTCTGTGGCTGCACCGTCCAGAGCATCTCCAACAGTCACCGCTGTCCTACGTTCCCCTCTACAGCTCAAGCAGCTCTCCGCCAGCCTACACGGCCTGTACTTCGGCCTCCGAGCGTGATCACCTCGAGTCAACCCCAAAAGCCGGGGGAAAACATTATCTCACTCTCTTGTTATTGCTCAGGCGTCGGTTGACAAGCTGTTGATTCCCCAAGTGCGAAAAGACGTCCTCCGCTGGCATGACATTCGCAGTCGCAGGCCTTTCCTCTCCTCGGACTCAGGATGCAGGGTCACAACGCATACAGTCCACCGCATGCCGTCCGTGACAGTAATCGCTGCTGATGCGTGACCAAAATAATCAGACGCTTTCCAGACATCCTAGTTCAGATGCACAGGCACAGAGTAGGCTTACACAGCACAAGGCTCCCCACACCTCAGACACATGGTATAGTCACTCCTAATAAGAGGCATAAACAGGTCGTCCAACTCTTCTGTTTGTGGATCAGTGAAGAATGATGAAGAATGAAGAATGAAGTCAGGATTTCATTATTGGGTCTTCACAATAATCACTGACTTTTGGGGGAATTGCCTCTTTTTCCCCCATGTTACAATAGGAGTAGCACCAAAATCATGATGTCTCTGTCTTGTGCACATGCTAACATGCTAGCATACACTACGCTAAGTGCTGGTAGGCAACTATCTAACTTTTAGTAATACAGAAGTGGTGTTGTTGTTTTTTTTTACCGTCACATAAACGGTAAGTTGACCAATTTCCCAAAGAGTCAGTGAAGTAACACCAGCTTTAGACCACCACTAGGTACTTGTATTTAAGGGCTACAGTTGAAAACACTGCAGATGTTTGATCACATGACACATGATTCATTCTGGCTGTCTGCAGTGATTAGATCGCTCTTTCTCTAATTACTTCAAAACAATGATTCGGCATTTACATCTCATCTGCGTTCAATTTTCATCCCCGGGTCTCAGGGGACCACCATGCTGAATATAGACAAAACCCGGTTGTAAAACTTGGAGTAGAAGGTTCAAGACTTTCCATGAGGAAAAAACAATCTTCCCTTTTTGGCTATCGGCGTCTGGCTCCAAGAAGAACAGAGGCACTGTTCACAGTCGAGTCCATAATTTGTTGTATTTGATTAGTTGTAGCTCAAGTCACAAGACAAGTCTTAAAGGTTAACCAGTATATAATTACGTTGTTTCGAGGAAAAATGGAAATTGACAAGCTGGTTGATTTTCCACACTGTGCCCAAAATAACGTACTGAAACCCTTTTTACGAAAAACCACTTTGCCAACAAGTTCAGCAAAAAAATGCTGTTTGTGCCTGACGTACTATAGCCTCAGTGGTTACGGCATGCTGGGAGGGAAACTCCTAGTTCTTCAGAGCAGAATCATGTCATGCCTCTCTTGCTGAAACGTGCATGATCGTCACATGCACTGAAGGCTTTTATGTTTAGACCAACACTTTGAGTGTTTGTCCCAAAGATAAGCAGTCTGACAAGAACTGAGACCACAGTATTTCTCCCAAATGTTGTATTTATCAAGGGGTTGTCCATGGCAACCACCATACCACAGGGTGGGGAATTGTCACAGGACCAACACTAAGAAGTTAACAAGATATTGGAGGAAAATGGCATGCTGTCTCCCTCCCGAGTCGAGAACCACATTGAGCTGAGCAGTCTCGCAGCCAAGTTATCCTCCCACATCCTACACAGGCCAACGCACTGTTAAATCGTTAACTAAAAAAGGACAGAGCACAAACTGTCTGAAAAATATGCCCTTTCCCCGTGGTGAAAGTCACCGTAAAATCAAATCAGACGGTTTCTAAAGTTATATAACCTCCGAGGGGCATCTTCACTTCTTCCATTCGCAGCTCCGCGCACAATCGGCTTGGAGACATCCTGTTTGTTTTGGGCTGGACCAGTCCATGCACACAGTTCCACCTTCCAATCCTGTTTTCAAAGCTATCTCACGTGGACCAAAACAAATCACGGCACAGCTGTATAATATCCGTTTCACTGACACAACAAAAAAGGTCCAAAAGTGTCCAAATGAATCTCCTTGCCATTTTTCTAAAAGCCGGCCTGTCATGCACAATGTGAAAGACTGCTACCATTTCTGTGATAGCCAATATTATTACAAAGTTGTTCAAGACAACCAGCGGGAAGGGAACGTTCTTTGGAAGTGGCTTATTACTTCTAAATAACAAAAATCACAGAAAATATTAAATTCCATACAGCCAGAGGTCAACGGCCTACAGAGAAGAGTAATATATGAAACGAGTCTCAGCAAGTGGACAATGCACAATGGTCAATTGCCATGCAGGGCAATATCCTCCACGAGAGAGAAAGAGAGAGAATGAGAGTCTGCAGGGACTTAGTTCACAGGGCATCCACTCTGAAACTTGCAATTCAGTGAACTTCTCTCTACATTACTGAAGTCGCACAAAGGAGCGGCTCCAAATTAGGAGCACAAAGACGCCACTGTGAGAGCTTCAGGGCGAATTAATGAGCACTGATACACATTCTCACACTGTCAATGTTCTCCCCGAAGCCTTCGACCGCACCACGGCAGACCCACGGCCTCGTCTCGCTACAGAAACTGAAGCCTACCTACGGCCGGCACAAAAGACTGGACGGGTAAGAACTACAGTTACTGGGCCTTCTTCGATCCCTTGACGTTAAAACACAGGATATCTATTGTATGGTCTGGATAAGAGCAGTTGGGAGTGAGAGCTATCCCATCTGGCCGCCTCACAGCCTTAAGTCAGCTAGGAGTTACCAAACATCCGTGTGGCATGAGCGTCTCACTCCTCAGGCATCCCCAGGGTAGGGAACACAGATGGGACTGGGACGACTCTCCCAGTTCAGAGAGCAATACAAGCTTTAACATGAGGCGCGTGATGAATGCATGTTTGTATCTGGCTGGACAAGAATACACTGTCTATTCTTTTTGCAGTAACTTTTAGTCATTCTTTACCAGCAAAAAAACACAGATTTGTTATGAAATACCACCACAGCGTTAGAATCAGTTGAAGAATGCAATTGTTTTTTTAAAGCAATTCATGGTTTGCAACAATCACCCATCAAAAAAAACAAAACACTCAGCACATTTCCACAGATAGCTTAAACAATGCATCGCACAATCAACGTGATCAATCATTGCAGATCGATACTAATGATGAGGGGCGTACTCAAAACAACTTATTCCACAGGTTCAGCACTGCGGGTCTGGTGAAAGCGTCGCAGCAGCCAAGTGAGACAGCAGAGCTACAGTTGATCGGGACTTAGCGCTTCGCCTTATGCAGGGAAATCCTTCTGGATTTATCTCTCTAATCGCTTTCCACAAGTTGCTTCACCACGCTGCGCCTCGCGCCGACTCGCATGAAACCGGGTCAGGTAAAAACTAAAAACATTTGATCGATTTCTAGAATTGAGTTACCGCTAAACAATCAGCACGCCCGCACAAAGTAAGCGACGACACAAAATAAATAAAAAAGTATGAAGCTTGTTGTCAAAACTTTTAGAAACAGCTACCGACCACTTTGTTGGAAAAAAACAACTCACCCATTTTCTGTCAGTTTCCCAAAGCGTCCGGAGTTTAGGGAGCTGGTGAAAGTTACAGCAGCTACAGGGATGTTGCGTCCTGGGATGCACACTGGGCGCCTGGCTGCTGCACGCACTCTGCGCTGCGTCCCTTTGGAGACGGGCGGAGTGACGTCACCGCTGAGGGGATTACTGATGGGAGGACACAGCTCGCTCTGGCCCCTTTCTCTCAGCCCTTCACCAGGAGTGACAGTGAGGCAGTTTCACAGTCAACTTTAAGAGCAACTTGTATCGGGAAACATCCCTGCCCCTGCAGCCCTGTAACGCAGCTGGTTCACTGTTTAACCATACAGTAGACTCAGTAGACTACAGTAGAATTTCACAATGAATCAAATAAAATGATTTTAAAGGAACAATCAGGATTACGCTACATTAGTCAACATAGGCTTTTTTTTGCACTTTATTTTACCAGAAGTCCCCTAATAAGTCAATGTGTAGGATAAGGCCTTATCAGGACACTTGTGCTCTGTTTTGTCAAACTGTCAACAAACAGTTTGACAAGAAACAGATGACAGTTCAGAGTTCAGCATCTGAGCTGCAGAGTCAGGAGTATTTATGCTGTCCTATCCAATGATTCAATTTATAGCATTTTTTAAGTGGAAATATTACATTAAAGGGCTTCAGTCAGATTTTATATATATCTCTCATGTTTGACATTATTAATGTTGACTGGGATAAACTCCAGTCTTTCTGCCTTTTACAAAGATTGGGCCTATCGGAGGGACAGAAACTTTGCCAATCACCATCAATCCAGTGCACTGGTATCCGGTATCCAAGGAGATCTAGGCACCCTCGAATCCTGGTCTTTTCAGTGGTTGCCAAATGGGCAACCCTCAATGAGCCGTTTCTTGGTCAAACAGGGCATCTGCCCAACATGGCAAGGACAACAGCCTCCAAAAGGCAAATATTTAACTGGTCAACCTTAGAGTTACAGATAGAATATCATCAGTTCACAAATCAACGTTGTTAGAAGACATTTCTGAACACATTTCCACCTGTAAATCTGATCACGTGGATAGCCAACAATGCATATCCTGCATATATGCTCTGCCAACATCTAATAATCTGTAAATCCGTCAGTAGTCAACATAGCAACGATTCTATCAAGCCACTAGGAGCTAGGGGATAATCTTCAATATTTATTGTATTATAATCTATATTATTTTCATTGCTGCTGCAATCACTTTATAGTTCACTTTATCAGAAAGCAGCAATGGTGAAAGCAGACGCTGATTAAACCTCTAAAAGTGTCCAATCAAACTGTACTTATTCTTGGTGTGTGCAAATAAAGTGGCTATACATTACAGAATACAGTACCATTTGGCTGATATAGCAAAGGGCTCTCTCTCGATTCTGCATCCCCATGAACTGGGATTTCTATGAACTGTCTGGGTGTGCTTTAGGGCTTTCTCTCTGTAGGTTGTGTATGTATTGCATGTCTCTGTGTGAATAGAGGATCTGCATGGGAACATTCCAGCAAAGTGCTGGCTGTTACAGTAGGGCAGCTGGCAGACAGCAGTCATGCAACTGTTAATAGGGTGGACCATGGCAAAACGCAAACGCAACAGACAAATCATTCTTATTTGACATTACGCTGCAGTACATATGGACATGTCATTTAAGTAGAGGGGTCAAACATTAGGCCATGAGCTTTGAATGTATTGGTAGGCATCTGCATGTCACAGCTGTGTGGTTTAGTAAACCTGTGTTGAATGTGTCTTTTTATTGGGATTCAGCTGGACTGCAGAGAGCAGATAAAACAAAGAAGGTTAATTGATACAGTATGGACAGGATAGACGAGTAGCTTGTTTGTTCAATTCTCACAATGAGTTTTATCACCCTGACAATACATTAAGTAACTGTATTGTGCAATGCCATCTGGCAAATAGAGTTGGCATGTATTTGTGCAAACAAATAATCAAGTGAAAGAAAAAAAAAAAACTGTTTCAGTGAGATGAATAACATAATACATTCCCCCTGGGCTCAATGGCTGGCCACTATCTCTCCCCAAAGTAGAAGACAGAGTAAGGCAGCATTCAAAGGAATGCATTCTTATAGAAAAAGTAAAGCATTGCTTTCCATAGGATTGCACTTTGACCTAATTGTGCCACCATTTTAAAGCAGGCAGTCTCTTCAGTAAAACAAAAATGGCCTTGAATGTTGAGGTTGACTGGTGCAGATGAACTATGCCAATGGGAAAGACACATCTTACAGATCTCATCTGGGCAAAGTATTAAAGTCTTTTAACTTTAAACTTAATTGTACATATCTTCGTATGATGCTTTTCTTTACCAGAGGTACAAGAGTTACAACTCAAAGCTATGTTATGTTTTTGATTAAAAATAAGCACACTAAAGCATGGACGATGGCAGGCAGCAGGGGCAAACTGAGGTAATCCTGCAGCTTCTAATTGCAAATAAAGAAAAGCTGTGGGAGCGCTGTACCAAACACAACAACCACCATGGTTACAAAGCCACTGAGGAAATGGCAGAGCGCACACACTATGAATGCTCTCAAAATAACAGGCGCTTTAATGCATGCTCACTCAAAGTTAGTTGAAGTGAAGTTGGCGTCAGATAGAGCATTACATGACTTGGTTGGACAATTCGGGTCCCGCATGGGGTTGTTGGAAAAAAAACCTCTAACGTGTGTCAGATAAAACTGCACAACGGCACTTACATTTCAGTGACATGACGAAAGCTCTGTGTTTATCTCCATAATCAAATTATACAAAAGAATATCTAGTTTAAAAAAAAAAAAAAAACACACAAAGCCTCACCAGTTGTCCTTGGGTTTTGGGTGTGCTTTTTCCATTATTGATTGGTGCAAATATGCGTGCTAATCTATGAGATAAGTGCGATGGAATTTCCCCAATGTTTTACCAAATTCCTCTCCCAGGTCAACAGATGTGATGGTTACAAAACAGAACGCATGACGCATCCAATTACTCCACTCATTTACGGGAAAGGCTTCATAATGTAGTAAGTGCAGACAAACGGCCTCCAAATCCGATATTTTGTGGCCTAATCTATGGCTTGTGCAAGGTCACTTTTTTTTTCTGTACTCCCAGAAGAGCCGGGCTGCAGGAGCAACGCAGGGATCTCTTAACTCAGCCAGCTGTAGCAAACAATGGGGACTTTCTCTCCTTTCATCTACTGTTGCAGAGTGATTTCACCTCACCTCACTGCTCCATTTACTGGATGTAAAGGCCGGCTGCAGCCGATCAGTTGCTACACTTTCTCTGCGTAACACATTTCAATTTGTGGGATGAATCACTTCAGTCCAACACTGCGTGGAGCATATGATATCTACTTTGAACGTAAGCAAATGTCTCAGCAGAAAAAATGAAGGTTAGTTCAAGTCATCAAATAATATAGATGTATATATAAAACAGTTAGCTGGGTTTTTGACGTCAACAGCACACGAGGTACAGCGTGGAACCAACAACATCTGGTTGAACATTTGAGAACCAGCGGAAAAAACAATGTTTCACTGCCATCTGAAACCAGCTACGGACAAACATATTGTTTACTTCCCACGAAAGGCGATCAAAAGCTTGTCGATAAAAGTCTTTCCTGCTCTACAACTTAAGAGCATCTACTGCTTGGTGTCAGAATTCTCTTTCTTATAAAACTCTTGGCTAATTCCTAACTTCACTGTATTTCTGATAATGTCAAGATGTATTGAACCTCAAAATTTTCATGAAGTTTAACAAAAAAAAAAAGTCATGTCTTGTGGGAGTCTCGTAGGTATGTTGATGATTTAGACTCAACTAGTCATGGGGCATGGGGCAGATCAGTCAAGTCTGGGACTGTGGAGTGAGTGAGGTATATGTCAGCAACAGGTTTTCACAGAGGAGCGAGTCATTCACAACAATAAACCCACTAATACCATTTTCAAAGTTACGACCAGATATTATTCAATGGATACGGGGCTGCAGAAAGATGAGGCTAGGACACAAACTGAAATCACAGATTTCCAAACACCGAGCCATTTTTCTTTTGTGGTAGGATGCGGCGCTTGGAAAATACAATTCCAGGAATATCTGGAAGATATTTTGGAACGAATTCTGCGAGCACAAATCAACAGCAGTGGTCTTTAGGAGCCTCACTGTAACTGTCAAAACAGACAGTGGTTGAAGGGGGTGGTGACTGACTTCAGGAGGTCAGGGGAAGTGGTGGAACATATATGCTGGACTGAGCTCAAGTAATTTATCGCCCTTGTGGCCCAAGGGAGACGCTATTCACAAAACAGCTCCACAGTTTGGGAGCTTGGGAGGACGTTACATTATCTAGGCTGCATCTATCTCCTTAAGATCCCTGTGGATGGACATGCTGAAAATTGAGAGAGAGAGAGAGAGAGCGAGAGAGAGAGAGACTCAGTCCAAGGAATGAGAAAATACTTCTCAGCTGTATGCAATGTAACAACAGTGCAAATCCCGCTGCATCTGCTGCTCTTGATTCCTCGCTGTGTCAGAGAGAAAGGAGCTGGGAGAGGCCCAGCTCTGAGACAGCCTTACTCTGAGACCAGAAAAACAAAGAGCAGCTATGCAAACCCTCGTGACTCTGCCTCCAAAGACAATTGGGTCACTGCAACTCTCCCGTTCTCAACAGTTTACAAGATGCATCATGAGCAAACGGTCGATCATGTGTCGAGCTATCCTATCCCGTCACAACATTTGTTTCAAAACGGAGGGGGATATAACTGGGAGCTAACTGAGAGGACGCTTGGATCAGAGTCAGATGGGAAACCCGTCTCGGTCAGATCCTCACTCAGGCAAGGCCAAAGTAGCTCTGAAACAAACCATTGCTGAATTCCTCAACCCCTCCTTTCATCTGGTGTTTGGCAGAAACGGCCGTGGGCAGGAACCACATTGAGTCATTCCCTCCAGCAGATCAATGACGTGTGTGATGTTTTCACAGCGGTAGATGGCTGGGCTGCTGTGGAGCTGTGTCACAGAGGAAAGGTGTTGGATAAGTCGGTTGAAATATTGAGAAAGTCTCATTCAGAATGAAGCTTATGCTGTGAATTGAACTGTTGTTGACAAAGAGGAACAGTGTCAGCACTAATCTGTACTCTGCTGCCATCTAGTGACATATTTAGGTATTTCAATTGTCAGCACAGTCTGTCTGGATTCATGGTATCTCTATTATGTTACACACTACAGCAGAAAAAAGAAATACAGCTCAAGTCAAAGTCGAGTATGTAGGAGGACAAAAGCATCTCAAATCATTTAATATCACGTTAATAAAAATAATAAGCTTCAGACATTGATTAGTCTGTATTCAAGGTTTAACACGTTCATTAGTGTTGGACAGCTGCATGTACCAGTGGCACATACATCATATACTGTGTGTTGGCCAGCAGGTAAATAGGCATTTTGAATGAACATGTAGCATTAGAATGATTTTTCTCCCCATCACAACTGGCTCAAATTTCTCCAGGAGGACTCCTGTTATGTTATTTGGCAGATTAATAAACGGGTGCACTTGAATTTACCTCAGGGAAATTATCAACTCGTTGGATGACGGGCGACTTATGTTACTTGAATGGTATCACCTGCAAGCAGCTGCTCTCCTGTTGACTCTCCTGAGTCTACTACAGAATGAAAGCATGTCGTCTTCTGCCTGCTACCTGCTCCCAGTGTGTGTGTGTGTGTGTGTGTGTCTGTGTGTGTGTCTGTGTGTCTGTGTGTGTGTGTGTGTGTGTGTGTGTGTGTGTGCGCACGCATGCGTCTGTCCTCCAGTGTGAGCTTGCGCTCTTAAGATTTACATTTTTTAAAAACATAAATCCAAGGTAGAAAGAGTCGGCTACTGGATTTTGAAAAAGCTTGCCAACATTTATCTTACCTTAATGTATAGATTCATGTATGCATGTATGTACTTTGTACTGTGTAGGACCATGACACACACACACACACACACTCACACACACACACACACACACACACACACACACACACACACATACATCAACATCAAAGAATTCTGCACAGCCTCTCACATAGGCATGCATGTATGTATGCATGTGCCGTTATGTATAATGCACATTTTTCCTTTTGTTTATTTCAAGCTCGTTCTTATACTTTGTTTGAACCTTCCGCCGGTTCAAGAGAAACCTCCAGCATCACAGGATCTGAAAGCAGCCACTGAATTGTCTTATGAATATGGATCGCAGCTTTGAACGATTCCTGACAATCTGCTTCGGAGCAGACAGTCATCTGACAGCTGGAGACAGGCCCCTGTGGCTCCGCTGAGTAGCTGCATATAAGGGGCATCAGTCATAGGTCTGCACTGATATGGGTCAAAATCAGAGCAAAAGTCACAGCATCAGCACACTTGTGAAGATGTGACGTTACTGTTGAGGCCTGAAAGTGAAAGAATAGATTCTGCTTTCATGTTTTTATTTAGTCCCCCCCTGCCCTTTGGGTAATAAGAGTGTTATTGCCACAGTAATGCTTCCTATGGGGCATCTAAGAGGATATTAGTGCACACATGCACCTCTGGGTCTCCATTAATATCGAGCTAATCTCAACACCTCCTGCTTCCTCTAGCAACATCATTCTTCTTCAATTAGCGTTGTTTTAGTTTTCACATAAACTATATACATAAAGAAGACAAAAGACAAAAAGGACAGAAAGCACTAAAACGATGCATTCTCAATAAAGAAAAAAAATAAAGTGCATTTCAAAATGAGTAAATGAAGAGTTTCATGCCAAAATAATAGGATATCCACCACTTGAAACACACTGACACCTACTCCTATAATGTTTGTGGATATGAAAGTAATGCACATAATGGGTCACCATCACCTTAAGGTAGCTCTGTTTCTGAGGATAAAATGATCTGTGTTTTTGAAATATCGTCTGATGAATTTTCCGGTGGCAACGTTTTTTCTGAAATCCATGTTATACTTTGGAATGGAAACCTACAAATGATTATATTACAAAGGTGCAGCATGACGGGATCTTAAGAAGACTGATTTTCCAGGGCAGCAAGTTTACCTAGCTGGGAGTGCCACAAAGAAGCTGCGATTTTCTGCTTATTAACAACGAGTTTACGCCACCAGCAGCATCATAGCAGACTGAACGAATTGAAGCTCAAGGAGTTGCCAAAAAAAAGTTATGGACGATATTTTTCTTATATATTAAAACGGATAGCTGATCAAAATTCCACTGCATTGGATTTAAAGTGCTCCCCCGCCCGTCTTTAATCTGGGTGATCAATCAGGTGTGATATTTACATCTGTACCATTCCATTTCACCTCTGTAAGTGAAACGGGTGATGTTTGGCCCTCTTATATGAGCCGAAAAGGAATAACATCATCAATGTGTTGATTACCGGACCATTAATTGTGCGTAATCATCGTTCATTCAATTCATTTCATACTTCTGTGTAGTGGTAACCTTCGATATTTGGCCTGTAAACATTTGTTACATTTGTTATCTTTGAATCTCTTCCAGCCCGATGGCAATTCTGTCAAAGTGAACGGTAGCATCGTTCAAGTGTTATATTAAAGTGATGCATCATAGGATCCATTTGCAGGGTTGATTATACTCTGCCAGTCCTGAACATAATTTCCCTGCAGTGTTGGCAATCTTTCCCAAACACAATGTCAATACTAATTAGAGATAAATGCTTTCCTCTCATATATTATTTATTTACAAGTTTTGCTGAACACCGTTCCAAATGGGCTGGCGGTTGATGTGCGCTTACTTACTTCAACATCACAACAAACAGGGCGTGATTCTCAGAGGGGCCATTAGGGATCCGCAAATCATTACGCTGCAGTTTGCACGCCCTTTGCATTGTGTCAAATGATTACTTCTTTGCCAAATGGATTATATCCACGTAGTCTTCCTGGCTCTATTAAAGTGCTTGCTGTTTGCTTGGAAAGAGCAACTGAGGCCGGTGTGGTTGCGTCTGTTGGGGTTTGCCGCAATTATTGTCACTATGATGCACAAGAACCGTCTAGATTGGAAAGCACTCCAATTCCTCGTTATGGTCACATCAAACCAATTTGCCAAAGCGTGTATTTATAAAAAATGATGTGCATGCGCTGCAATTTTGCCACACTATATTGTTCATGTTGATTGTGCTGTTCGCGTGCGTCTTTGTTAGAAGCTACATTGTATCAAAGGCAAATGGGGCTTTTATATTGGGAGCGTAATGATAGTTTGTCTTTTGCTGACCTGGCTGAAGCAGACATTCATTGCCATTTTCAATTATTTTACAAACGGCTGACTGAAGCTCTTAAATACTGCAGTGATTTCAATCTCTGGGACATAGGACGACTCTGACCCAGATTCCTCTGCTTTTGATATGGCAATTTAGTAAAGAGATTGTCAAAAGGGGAACTTATCTGAAGTGCATTTCACTTCACATCCTCTGTGCCCCATCTCTTTTGCCTTTTCAGGGTAGTAATACCTGTGTGTTGTTGAGTGACGATAGTGGTATATTTTCTGCTCCCACTTCCACTACACAAAGGGAGATTTGCAGGCTGAACAGTGTGCTTGGCTGGGCTGTATTCAGTGACAGGGGCCAGTATAGTATGTCATAATTTTCTCTCGGGGCCTTGCTTCATTAGAAAACAGACCCATCAGTCTGCCAGTGGGGAATGAGTTCATCACTGAACCTCACCAACACTGATTCACACTCAGCAGAGCAAGGGAATGAGAAATGTACACTTCCGTGGGTTCTGTATTTGTGCCCGCAGTATGTTTATGTGTGTGTGTGTGTGTGTGTGTGTGTGTGTGCGTTTGAGCCAGAGCCCCTGAGACAACAGGTTGGCTTCTGCGCTGCATGCAAACCGAGGTGACATACCTGTCTGCGCGTGACCTGTCCGTCTTTCAAAGCACCAATGTACTTGGCATGACTTTTCCTTAACTTCACCACCTTAACATACACCGGCCCCCCGGATCTCGTTGGCACGGCATTTTCACCATCTGGTTCACCGGCACCCCTTACGTTCCAACAACGTAATCTGTATATTCTCAGTACTTCACTGACAAAAGTGTGTTTTTTTTTAGGTCAGCACTCTTGTACTTTCGGCACAGCCCGTCTAGGACTTTCAAAAACCACTGAGGGGAGATGTGCTGCTGTCAAGCAAAGCCTCTCTCAGGTTATCATCAGTCGCACTGGGATACAGTGAGTCTCTCTGTGTCCTCTAAACAGTTGAGTCTCAACCCATAACCCTGGAAGACTTGGGACACGGTCCAAATATGGCCTGCTGATATATTTCACTTTTCATAGTGTGCAAAATTAATGGAGGTCGGAGTGTTTCAGATTGCTTACATCGGCCAGGATATCGAATGAAATCTCTTGTGCCCTCAATAAAGATGTTATCTTGAACAGACCTATTACATTCTGTGAAACCAAACCATTCATTCCTGCTAATTTAATCCAATACCTTGAAATGAAATCATTCCATACACATTAGAGATTTCTGCGAGCCATATCTACTATTAAAGTCATTTTTCAGCGGTGGGCTAAGATGCCTGATCTTTGCACGCGTCCTATTTTATCTTCTTAAGTCTATTGATCGATGCCAAATTAAACTGTGCCTGATTGTTTCTCTCCGAATTGATGAGAACAGCCGCAACCAGATCAATATATCCATTTGTAAAGTAAAATCTAATTGGAAATTGGTGCCCGTTTGTGCCTGCTCTCAGACACAGAGGCAGGCCCACTGGCTGGCAGGCTGGCAGGCGGCGGAGCCAGAGGGCGCTTTGGCAGCACCAGATAAGAGTTGTTTGTTATCTGCCTCATAATGAAAATTCAAACAGATTCCTCTACTTGTGCGGACCCCTCTTCTGGAATATATTGGCAGTGTTTAATTGTGTTCGCCAGCTGAAACCCTCTCAGCTTTTGAGGTTTCATTCGTCATCAGAGAAATGCAGCTGCACCAATCCGCTTATCAATGTGTGTCTCGGTGATGTTTCCATGGAAACTGTGTTTACTGCCCCACAGTGTTCTAAAAATGGTTCCAAAGTGATAACGGTGCCAGACTGGTAAGCGTGCTGCCATGATGGGACATTGTAACAGGTGGAATCTAAATGGATACACACAAAACGTATTATTAGTTTTTAAATTAAATTTAACTGTTTCAGAATGAATTAGTTCATTTATTATCCCATACATCTCTGATACCAAATTATTTTGCTCTACCCTTTTTTATTCTACCACCTTTTAGACACTGAGAATGTGGTGAGCTATGGAGGAGGATCCCTCCCTCTGTCTCTCTTTGTCCCTCTCATCTCCCTCTGTCTTCCCCGTCCACTGCCCGTGATTCTGACTGGCAGCTCTGGAGAGGTGCTGAATGTGTGAGCCGAAGAATGCAATTTAGATAGAGGCAAATTAGAAATTAAAGTTGACCTTGTGGCAATCCGTTTTCAGTGTGAAGTCCAAATGGTGGAATTAGAGAGGTTAACTAATGTCATTATTTCTCTTTCTTTTCTAATAATGTGGATTGCATTGGCACATGACCAAAACCTGGATACCTCCAGATTCTTCCCTTTTGGTCAGTTATTCAACCAAAGATATATGGTCATAATTGTGTAACAGTATGTTTTCACAGCGCATTTCAACCTGGAGGTTTGGTTTCGATGAATATCCATCAGCTCTTTCACTTCAAGGTCTGAAGGAAAGGAGTGAAATTTTCAACCAAAGGAAAGATGAAAGGAAATATGTATTGTTTGTGTTTTAAAGAAGCAAAATGATGCATTTCTGGAATATGTGTCATCATCCCTCTTTATCTAGTAATTAAATGATCCAGTTATCTACACTATCTTGTCCTATCACTACATTATTTCTCAGCTGTGCATGGTGTAAGACGACCTGCGAAAGAGACCGCTATCATCTGAGTTTTAGATGGCAGTGAGAGGCAGTCAGCACTGTTCCCATGGCAATCTACTTGGAGGAAATTACCCAGCATTCGTGTCAAGCTGGAAATGGGAATTTTTTGAGGAGAGGATTTTTTGATGGGAATTTTTTTTTGCAGAGCTCTGATATCATGATATCACGTTTGATCGTTGGAACACGACTGAGGTTCGCTCTTTCTTTGAGCATCCGCCTTCCTGCAGGTCTGTGTGTGTGTTCCCTCTTGGGCACATTTACATTAGACACGTTTATTTTCTCGTGTCAAATCATAGAAAAATGCCCTCGAGCAACATGACATCCAGAAGTTTACACTTGTCACTACTGAAGCATCCCTCTGCCGAAGGAATCTGTGATCTCTCTCTGCCTTTTCAAGAACGGAACGGGGGGAAAAAATGTTGCCATAAAGTTCAATAATATTGTGTATCCATCATTCATGAAAGAATTAGTCATCTCTTATGAAACAGAACTGTGAGTAAATGGGAGAATGTGGCTTCTGGTCACATGGAATAGAAAACATGACTAGAAGCTACCAAGGTTAGTGAATGAGGGAAAGACTGTGATATTATGTTCAATTATTCATTGGTCCTGACCACTAGCTGGTCTCAGCTCTGAGGAGGGAGCCCAGGCAAACTGATTTAATACGAGTGGAGCTGCTCCATAGACACATACAAGGCCTGGGAGCTGTCAGATACCCCTAACCATATCGCATCGCTGGGTCATGTGACAGGCTCACAGCGTTTCCACCACCCAACTAGAACTGAACACTTTCATACCAAAATGAGATCTCCACCATTTACTTAATGAACTCTCGACAGAATAGTTCTTCTATTCTTATTCTACGTTTTATGGTGGGTTATAAAGTTTGATCAGTGGCATTGTCAATAATTCCAGTGTTTCCTGTGATGTTCTTCCTAATAGATAAATAGATGGTTTAGTGTGGTGAATTATTTTATGGTACACGTTTATTTTTTAAGGAGTGTTTTTGGTTTCAAGTCATTTGTTTGTACAAATTTGCCTATTTCTATTCATTGTGCAGAACAATTTTACATTACACATTTTTTACTTTGTTATTTTGTTTCCAGTGGTATCATATCTGTATCAAATGTTTTTTCTTGAGATAAATGACAGAGATATAAAGGAACAGATTAGCAGGCATTCTGTGTTGGGTGAAAGTTTAACTCTCAGTTTAGCTTGTGGGCTGTACTACTATTAATTTCACTGTTTGGCCCTTAAGGTACATGGAAAAGCAACTGATATTATTGGAAACGTGGGAGCAGGACTAAGCTTTGACTGAGGTGTTCTCATGTGGGGGTAGGGTAACAGTTAGCAGGCTAAACTAGGCTCTGTATGTGTGGAAGGAATGGACCTGATGCACGAACCTGGTTTGGGGACGTTGTTACCCATCTCACGTTGCAAATTGTCAAAACATCAGCTCAAAGATTTTTGTGGAAGTTTGGAAATGCCGGGTGTATGTTGCGTAATGGGAATGGCATGGACTAAATAGTGTTCATTCTTTTTATTTCATGCAATGGATTCCAAGGCTTTGGAAAAAAAAAAAAGAGGGATCCAAGGCACTCCATCAATCAGTTTAAAACCCAAAATGTGTTGAATTATTAATAGCCAAATAGAATAAAGGCTTTGAAAGTGATTTTTGGAGTGCCCTGGATCTCTTGATGTTACACCTGATTACTAGAGGACACTCTTTTTATGCAAAGAGTGCCTAAACCCACAATCTTTAGTTTTAGAAGCTAAGAAGCATTTCAGCCTCCTATCTGTTTTCCAACAATGCACACTGTCATAAAATGAAGCATTGTCCATGTGAGGAAAGCACAGCACCCACTGTATATGTGTATAGGTATGAAGAAGGGTTTATGATTGCATATTACTGAAACACACTTTGTAGATGCAAAGCTAATGAGGCTTTTTATGATTGTTTAAGGGAAGGGAAAACAATGCATAGGATAAAATTAATGTTTTATTTGGCTCTTCCCAGACGGGTTAAATTCATGATCAGCAAGTATTGTGACAAAGAAAATATCCAAGTGAACACAATTCAGGCGCAAATGTGGATATCAGCGCACCTGTAATGCCTTCTGACAGTACCGACTGAGACTTACGTGATGAGCAGGAGAAAAGACATGTCACGTGCCGCGTCTAGAAGACACTGATGCTCGGTAATGGAAAGCAGTGTTTCGGCGGTCTGCTGGCGCTGTACACTCTGGGTAAGACACGGTGGCTCGGCTTACAGGCTGAAAACTGTAACGTGAGGAAAACAGGTTTACTTGTAGGTGGTATTTAAGTTTGACATGTAGCACTGGGACCGGGAAACAACATAATCAATCCACCCCAGGATGCTGCTCATCTCTCTGCAGACCTGGGTTTACGTTCCAACCCTCTGGATGCGGATATATTTAGAGTGTGACAGTCAGTCATCTTTATTATGTTCTTCCATTTGACAGGGTGCGTGCCTAATCACTTTTCATGAAACCATGTTTTGTGCAAGCGCATCATGTTCTGTATTCTCTATGTACAGGGAGCCTTAAACAGTATACGTGCTCATTTTCATTTTATGGCCCCTGGCTCCACTATAGGCTGTGTGACGGCAACTACCAAGGGAGGACGTTTCCCTATTTCCTCTGACATACACGGTCAAACGAAACAATCGGCTTCATCAGACAGCATTCCCTGCCATGGGGGAATTTCCAATCAGTTCGGAAATTGTTGCATTAGCTTGGAATAACACATTATTAATCGACACAAGATTTGATTCCCCATAAATATCTAAAAAAAAAGCAGGGGAGCGAGCGCTGCCTCCCTGCCAGTGTCCTCCTCCTCGGTAATTGGTCCGATAACATACTTCTAAGCTCCACCGAGAGGAACACTGATGTAAACAAGTTAAGCAATTGGAATTGTGTTCAATCTTCAATCCCTCCTTTCATCCTGCGCAGCTCCAGTGACATTGCTCAGTGAGACGAGCCTGCCAGCCAGAAATGGATAAATTGTGAGCCAGTGTCGAGCACGACACTGCCCGGAGAGAAGGAGTACGTCCGTTTGTTTAGGTTCAAGCGACTGCACGGAAAGTGGAGCCCGGGAGAAGCACCGTGACATACAGATCTGAGTGAAAATGTGATGGCTTCACTATCAGCTGCCACCACTTGTTCAAGAAATTCAACACAGTCCTTTGTGTTCAATGTGAATATATATACAGTACTGTGCAAAAGTCTTAGGCACCTAAGAAAGCATCTTCGCTTTATGGATTTTTTGCACAGTACTGTATATATCGAACAGCCTGTAAAAGCAATGTGGCATCATGTACAGCCATTTGACTGTGCACAGGCTGACTGTGGAGCGTGCATGAGGGTCTAGACTGGGGATCAGTGGGTTTTCACTGCTCAGTGATGGAGAAAGACTCGGTGGCTGTCGGGTTGCTCCCCCTTGATGAAGGAGAGCTGTGATTGACAGGCGAGTTTTAGTCAGAGACCACCGCTCTTCTCCTCACCTGGCCCGAGGGATGAGATGACCTAAAGAGCAGCATCCTCCTGGGCTTGGAGGCTATTAATTTACCCTGTAGTACACAAGCCTCCTAGGAGGGAATGTTTTAAACATGTGGACATAGTGTAGCCAGAGCCTGGGTCCCTGTTGTGTTTAAGATTCTCTTTGTTATCCTTCTCCTGAGTGCTTCATAGGATCCTCGAAAATAGTTTAATTTTGTCATGACACAGAGATTATGATAATAGCATGGGATGTTATGTCTTTGGACCATTCACAAATCCTCCCCTCTCTTCAGGAATCCACTCATTAAATCCTTAGCATTCTTCCCCTAGCATGCCAGTGGCGCTACAACGTCTCATCGAAATAGCTCTCATCGCCAGACGCTCCTTCTTCTTTTTTACTAAGCCCGGGGTCAGATCCATGAGATGAATTGTAGAGTGGGAAAGTCATTAAGTGGGATAAAGACACAAGGAATCGATGGAGCAATGGATACTCCACAGTCCTTGATTCTCTCCAGTCCAATGCACATGAGCATCAGGGTGGCTAAAGCCTGCTTGTTGTTTCCAGGTGAGCTCTCCGGCCAGTCCACAACTCCTCGGTTACTGAAGGGGATGAATGAGAGCAGCCTGCCCAGACTACATGGGGACTGGATAGGGGCTTTCGACTACATGCTCCTCAACAAAATGTCATGTTCAATAAAAAACAACTAAATCACATGGTCTGCTGTGGCAGTTTGATATTATAATCTAATTTATTCCTAATTCCTAATTCCTAGTTGTAGATCATTTTTGATTTTTGAACATTTTGAACAGTGATTACACAAAAGAAAACGGGTTTTTTTTGGGCATTTGAAACTTAGAAATGGTGTTGCAAATCCTTTTAGACGACAGTCTCGAAACGGACGGCGCTATAAACCGGTGGATGTAAAGCCCTTAATTCCCCACAGAATAACAGGCAGTAGCAACCAATCTTAGTCATATGTGGGCAGCTTTAAAATAGTGCCTTTGCCTGTCTTGAGCCTTTAATTTTAATGTCTGTGGAAACTGCTGGATGAATGAAACAGACAGCTCTTGTCAAAAGGATTATTCTGTTTTATTCTTTCCTCTCACAGAGAGGGATAAATTACATCTCTCTCTCCCCTTAGCAACACACAGATTTGACTTTTTCTCCTTAATTATGTGACCCACCTGGCCCAAAGTCCTTCCTTATGGAAACTAATGGCCAATTGAAGACCCGGTTGGTTGTCATAACACAGACAAGCCAACTGTAGCTGTCTCTGAGATGGAAAATAAATGACTTGAGTGCCAAGTGAATTTTGGCCCTTACTAATAGCAAACGTATTAATCAAAGTGAATCCACAAAATATCCAGTTTTATAGGTGTTTCTTTTTGCCTTGGATCCGGCAGAGTGGCTCTAGAGTCACCCACATGTAATAGTTCAGGATTATATTCTGCCTGCAACACAGTCTGGGATGATGTGCTGCTCATCATAACAACTACCTATTGTGTCATAGAGGTAACATTTCAAAATCATATACCCCTCAATTAATTTAAAAAGTGTGGACAAGTATGTGCTCACTGGCAATGTATACATATTTCTGAAGTAAAACATCCTGTAGCAATCCCATGCACAAGACCTCTGATAACAGATGAAACCAGAGTAAGCCATAGTTCCCTACCATGAGATACTATGTGACACTTGTAATTTGGACCACAGCATTTAAAGGGGGGAGGGGGGGAACACTTGATGATTTCCTCCTCAGGCTGACACAGCCTCTCCTCTTGTAGCAGATGATCTGGAAACCGGTCAGTAACCAAGTGCCAGACTGAAGTGTAATATGGCCCTAAGCATGTCACAGCATTGAGGCATGTGATGCACTGAGAGTAATCTCACAACATAATGCCTATGGTTGGCTTGATGTGAATGAAAGACTTTTTTCTCACTGTCGCTGTTTCTTCCACAGCACATGTCTGTGTGTTCATGTGGAATGAGTCATTCATGCCTGTGGTCCGAGAAGCACCAAAGCAGCCCCCTCACTGCCACGCCCCCAGCCCCATGTATCAATACAAATATCATCATCTAAAACAAATCAAGAGCTTCTTCATGTAGACGTTGTTCAATGATTGCTGAATTTGTGTAGTGGTCTGCCGAGTGTCTCATGTTCAATACTTGCCCCCCCTAAGACTACAGACCGTCCATTCCTCCCTGTCTGGATCTCTGTCTGTCAGTCAGCTCTCCTCCGTCTCGCTCTGGGAGGCCAACCTTTCAGCATTTCCAATGATGTGCCTCGGAAATCTGTTTCCAGGGCAACCAGGATACCAAATACATTCCCAGCGGCTTCTTGCTGGTGTGTCCTTTGTTTACACTATTCATATCTCAGGGAGGATTTAGTTTGTTGAAAACAGACACAGGACGTGAACTAAAGACACACAGCCAGCCAAACGCAGTCGGGAGCCAGAATGACCCAGTGGATCTTAAGTCACACATTCACGGTGTCAATCTTTATCTTCGCTTCCAGCTGAATTGCACGTCATGGTTGCACATTTTGAATGCGCACCAAATCAGTTCACTTTCACTGGAGCATATAGACTTACATTAGATTAGAGACTTACATTGCTCACGTTATGCTTGTTGACAATCCTCAAAACAGCCAAAGCCACTTTATCTATGGTGCTCAGCTGCGCGCACTGGGAGTTTCCGAATCAAGCAGATCTCGTGAGAGTAAAGCTCTGATATATAAATGTATGCTCCCTCTTATGTAACAAAGAATGGAAGCAAAGTTTCAATTGGTTTAAATATATTGCCTTTCTCGTTTATTGGACTTGATTGAAAATCAACTCACGTCCTCCACTTTTAAGGCTTGCGCTTGCGCGTAAAGGAACCGGGAGCTGTCCAAGTGCTGAAATGAAAAAAGGCGTTCCACTCCCATTCCTCAACAGAGGATGGTCCTCCACCTGCGAAAGATTTCACTTCGTAACTAATAACACAAATCCACTGTTCTGTCTTGCCAGAACGAACGGTTACATTTGAGCAAACGCCCAAGCAGAAAGACGACGCGTTTTGGAGATTCACCCCCTCGACGTCTTACCACAGCAGTGATGTTTCTTTACACCTTCTCCTCGAGAAATCTGCTTCTGGGAATCAGAGTTTCATGAAACTAAACTATGATCCGTGGCTACACACTGGAATGTCTCCTACGTTTTTGCATGACACAAGAACACCTGAACGCTCACGATCTGGTCAGGACGAAAGCGGGATCCCTGTTTGGATTATGTGTCTGACCAATGTAAACATATGGAAGAAATAAAAGAAGTGAGCATATGAGAAAACCAGGAGGAATGAATCGCTCCTTTATTAGAGTCTTGACAGCTTTATTTGCATGGTTTATGGAGACCGGCAACTTCAGGTAGGCGGACTTATTTAACAAATGAAGCTTTACTTAAAAACCGTTAAGCCTGTTTGATTCTACACTAAGACAGATGGTTTGCTCATCCCAAAGTTTGAGGAATTGGATTATTCTTTCAACAAAAATATTGGCTGAATAAAATCAAATTAGAACCAATATGAAATGGGCAATGACTTTTAGTTAGTAAGGTATAGCTTTGTTGACGCTTTAAAATACAAACATATGACTAATCGATTAAGTTACTCAATAAGTATTTTTTTTAAGTATTTTTATCTGCCTCTATAAATTGTTTTGGCAGTGAGTAACAATATTTCACTATTGCTGAGAGAGTTTATATAGTGGCCTTATCTTACTTTCTGGTGTATCTCCTGTGGTATCACTATTTTTCTAAAATGTCCCCATAGGGATTTATAGTTATACTGTGATATTTGTATAGTATCCTTGTAAAATGTATCATAGGATTACTATAGTCCTTTTTCGTTATGATATACATGCATGACGTCTGTATTCTAGTAAGTGTGTTTCGTTGCTGCCCGTGGCATTCTCGTCTCGCCGTGACGAATACGGTTTTCCTCCCCTGTTTGAACCGTGGTAGATGTTAAGATGTCATTATCCTGATGACTGCTCGCCGTGTGTGTTTCAGGGTTGTGGATGCCAAGGATCACGAATCCAAATCATCCTCTAACCTGTCTCCATCCGACTTTCTGGACTCGCTCATGGGTCGAACGTCCGGATACGACGCACGGATAAGACCGAATTTTAAAGGTGTGTTTGTTTGTTTTTTGTACAGTCTTTATGTTTTCACAACCTTGAGACACTTCAGTAATTCACCCCTCTAGCTACCACCACCCTTATTGTCACCATCTGTCTTCTGGAGAAAACCATCACAGACTATTGCCGTTTTATTGCTATATTAGCAATGATCATAGAGTATGAGGTGCCTGCCTTCTAAACACTATCATCCCAGCTGCCTTTACACCACACTATGAAATTGATTCTGTATTGACAAAATTCCCCCTGAGTAGCTGTCAGCCTTTTTATAGAAGTAGTTATCAATCAGTGATGTTGACTTGATCACCAGTGGCATCATCATCCCTGCAGGAATTTATAGGACCATGGAGTTAAACCTGTGGAAATAGTCTAGACTCACATGACTCATGGGTTAGGGTTAGGGTTTTCTTTTCTTTCTTTTGTTTTCTTTTATTTGCTATGTCAAATCCATATTCCCACTAGATATCAATTTTCAAACAGAAAGGCTTAGAAATATCACACTAAACTCCAACATTGCATATTAGCACTTGCAGCAGACAAGGATGCCACCATGACAGGCCAACTGATGGATGGTGCCCCCCCCCCCCCCCCCCCCCGGCTAGGCTGCAGGCTACTGACTTCCTCTGGTGTTGTGTTGTGATTCTGGGGAGAGACACAGCATCTGTCACTAGAATGGAGTTGAGTTGGGAGGGGGATCCCACTGGGGCCCGGGCCTGACCAAGGCCCACTCCAGGCTGGGTCAGGTGGGCTGGGATTCTGGTGTGGATGTGCTGGGGCTGCGGGAGTAGGACTGGAGATGCAGGCAGACACCAGCATAGGGATTGATCAGCAGAATTCAGCCTCAACCCAGAAACACATGGCCCAGATCTATCCATCCCATCTGGGGGAATGGGAAAATGTTGACAAGATTGTAGAAATGGACTTAAGATGAGAGGAGGACAGTCTGTTTAACACTGGCTGGCATTTTCATAGCAGAGATGAAGCGGCAACAACAGTTTCTAGCCAACAAAGAGAGGATGAACATGGGTGGATTACAAAGAAGGCTCAGATACAAAACATGATTTGACTGTTGCTGGTTTAATTTGTATTCTCTTTTTGTTTTAGGCGGGGTGACGGGTTACAATAAGCACCATCTCTCTCTCTCTCTCTCTCTCTCTCTCTCTCTCTCTCTCACACACACACACACACACACACACCTTATTGCCATATAGAAAGCAAACACTTTGGTTTGCATGCTCCCACCACAATGTAAACAGATGATTTTGGTGGAGAATTGTCACACTTTAAAGAGAGTGTTGCTCTGTAGTACTGAAGGCTGACCTAGATTTGCTTGCTGAGTTTGTTGTGAGGAGAAGCTGTTTTATTTTTCTGCTACCGCTGTTAAATGTAGCTGCCTGACGACAAACTGAGGCAAATATTAATACCGAGCTCCATGCAATATTGATGAGGAAAGCACAGTGGAAGGGCACTGCGCTTACAACTTCACTTAACACATAGAGGAAAGATTTGCTGTGACTTTAAATGGCATAAACTGTCAAGCCCTGCTAAGAGATTTCAGCTCAGAGGACTCTGTGGAGTAAAAATGACACTGCTCGCTACAGTATGCATGACATTTTTTACTCAAGGCCGTCTTGTATAGAGAGTATTATGATTTGATATTGGTGCTATTCCTTTGCCAGTCTATCATGTGTGTGTATGTGTGTGTATGTTTGTGTGTACATGTCTTCTTGTGTATGTGTGTGTGCTCATCTGTCTTAGGAGGACACACGATTATTTTTTTTTCACGTTTAGAGTTGAAGTGATCATTATAACGTTTAACCTGACACAGTATGATATCATTACCCTTTATTATATTTTGGATAGAGCAAAAAATAGGAACAATCAATTCAGTCTGCCAAAGTCATGTTTTTATGTGTTGTTTTAAAGCATGCAACTTGTGACCGTCGACTCATGGAGCCTTATTGCATGTCTGTATTGATGTTGATGTAATGCAGTGAGTCCGCTTGTAACCAACAGACTCATTTCCTGATCTTGACCTGTCCACACCCAGTCTTTCCTGATGATATGGGATTAAGACTGCTTGCCTCTTTTCCTGTCATGTCATTGTCATTCCATTTCACAGGTCCTCCTGTAAACGTTACATGCAATATTTTTATCAACAGTTTCGGCTCTGTCACAGAGACAACTATGGTGAGTCCTCTGGCATTTTGATTGATTTCTGCCCTGTGCAATGTGTCAACGTGTTATCTATCCCTCAACCTACAGGTCCACCGGTTAATGTTACCTGCAACATATTTATCAACAGCTTTGGTTCTATAGCAGAAACTACAATGGTGAGTTGAGCATTGTGCTCGGCCGTGTCCTACAGCCTTGCACTCTGCTCTGGAGTTAAGACTGAATCATCTAGTTTATTTAACATAATCAACTTTTTTTTATTTTTATAAAATGTTTATTTTTACAAAAAAAAAAAATAAATACCATCCAGGAGTCTATTGGCGGGTCCATGAGCCACATATTGCAATGAACAGACATAGTACAAGTACAAGAAAGATGTTGCTCCTGCTATCCAAATAAGTATTGGATTTCTGCTCCCATTACGCCTCCTTGTACATGTGTTGAATTAGTCCAGGTTTAATAATTCACACAACCAATGCTAGCTAATAATTCACTTCAAGTGCAGCCAATATCTGTGGGTGGGGGGCTTTGGGCTTGGGATTCAAACAGATCGATCAACACCCAACTGCCCAAGGGGGCAGACAATATCAAACCTTGGACACTTCATTGCAACCCATTCACAATTTATGATCAAGTAATTCCTACTGAGCTACTGTAGATGATCAGAAACACTGATCACGGTAGAAGGATGTTCTTTTGCACAGGACAAGAGCTTTTTAGCTTTTTTTGGAACCGCCAATATACTGATGAAATATGAAACAACATCAAGGCATCTCATCATCATGAAATGTGAATTACTCTGAGCAACTGAGCTTCGTGAAACATGCACGATCTACTACTCACCACATCATCAGAATCCAGTGGATTTTCTTTGTCAAGCATAAACATCATCTAGCAACCATAATGCCATTTATATAATCATGATTGATGAGGAAAGTTGTTATAAGTCCAGCATACCCTCAAAAGAAAATTGCATCAGTAGATAACCATCAAATTGCTCCTGTCAAGAAATGTAATGGATTCATGCTCATAAGGGCATTGAGATGGTATTGCTGGGTAATAGAGGAATGGCCAGATGTGCATTGAAATTCATATGCTGCTCATCATTCATGTTATTATCATAAGCTATTATTTATCTTACAGAACTGTTTCTGATAAAAAATAAACTGTTTGGTCACAGTAGTTGTACTGTGCAACATGTAAACAGTAAATCTGTGACCTCACTAGATTTGGTGTAGATATTTTATGCTGTTATGTATGAGGAAATAATGTACAAGGCCGTTTTACCAATGTAAACCTCCATGGCATTTCAAAGAGAGGTGGATATACTGTATAATATGACTAATATCGTATCTATAGCATGCTTTCTCACACCCAAAGCACCCGAAAGTATGTAAAGCTGCTTATCATCTCTGCAGGATTACAGAGTGAACATCTTCCTGCGGCAGAAGTGGAACGACCCTCGGCTGGCATACAGTAAATACCCAGATTCCTCCCTTGACCTGGACCCGTCCATGTTGGACTCCATCTGGAAGCCTGACCTCTTCTTTGCCAATGAGAAGGGTGCCAACTTCCACGATGTGACCACAGACAACAAGCTGCTGAGGATCTTCAAGGATGGGAATGTCCTCTACAGTATCAGGTGACGTTATAAACCACAGCAGAATTACAGATGAAGGTTTTACAGATTTTAACATTTACGTTTGGAATGAAGGTGCTTAAGGTGTAGATTTGTGTTTAAAATCTCAAGAAGAAAATACTGAAACAAACAAAATCTTCTCTCAAACATCAAAGACTGTCTATCTACAGGTTGCAGCTTTAAGTGGATTATCTCTTGGAATGACATCATTTATATCACCGAACTACATTTCCCATGTACGAAAGAGATTTAATAAAGGAACACTGGCCCCAAGAGAGCAAGCTAATCTCAAGGGTATTGTTGAGAAGCCACATTCGAACAGAGGGTAAGATGGAAACCATCGACTGGAGCCATTATCCTGGTGGTTTCTGCATAGTCAGTATATACGGCTCACAAACAAGGTGACACCTTATAGGCCCCTCTGGTGAAATCAGCCCAACATTTGAGCAAAAAACCCCTCCTACAAGATATGAAAATATGTTTAATTTCATTTCAATGTAACTTCAGTCACACTCGGCGTTCCATTTTCTCTGCGTTGATGCGATACAAAGCAGATCGATTTGGAGTCCATTTAGAGAGTGGCCGAAGGCTGAGCGGTGCCCAGGTGTGGACGCAGACAGAGATGAAAGGTGGTTAGCCACTCTCTCCATTCATGAGAGAAATGACAGAGGGAGCAGACTGCAGAGCACAATGCATCTCAGAGACAATACGTTGCAGTAATGAAAGTGTGATAGGAACCTGCTGAAGGGAATCCTGCACGCTGTGTCAGAGGAGGGAGGGGAGGCAGAAAGGGCGTTCGCTCAGGGAGAGCAGTAGCACAGAGATTATTGAAAATGGACCGGTTGCTCCATTAATTAATTTCTAGTATATTATTTCAAGTCGAGAAGCAAATAACACACACTATCTTCACGGTGCTTATGTCTTTGTCTCGTGCCACAGGTTGACTCTCATTCTGTCCTGTCCAATGGATCTGAAGAACTTTCCAATGGACGTCCAAACGTGCACGATGCAGCTGGAAAGTTGTGAGCAGCAACGTCGTTCTACACCTTTACTTTTCTTACTTTCCCACGGTTAGTATCTATATAACATTTCGTTACATTTCTCCTTTGATCTCTTCAGTTGGCTACACCATGAACGACCTGATCTTTGAGTGGATGGAGGAGGGTGCTGTGCAGGTGTCAGAGGGGCTCACCCTGCCTCAGTTCATTATGAAGGAGGAGAAGGAGCTGGGCTACTGTACCAAAAGTTACAACACCGGTTAGAGGACACACACAACTGTATGCATTGTTAACTACAGCTAGCTATTCCTCTGAATTGCGGTTGTATTTCCTGTTGCTGAACAGGTAAATTCACCTGCATCGAGGTGAAATTCCATCTGGAGCGCCAGATGGGCTACTACCTGATCCAGATGTACATTCCTTCCCTCCTGATTGTCATCCTCTCGTGGGTCTCTTTCTGGATCAACATGGATGCTGCGCCCGCCAGAGTGGCGCTGGGCATCACCACTGTGCTTACCATGACTACCCAGAGCTCTGGCTCCAGAGCTTCCCTTCCAAAGGTAAACCTCAGTTCTTCTTCCTGTGATTCCCAACGGTGTGAGTGGTCAATCAGATAGTGGGGCTAATAGTCTGGTCACATCAACCATTCCTCTATGCTGATGGAAGTCATTGGCCTATATGAAGACATTTTTATTGACATAAAAAGATGTAATAAATGTAATAAAAAGCATTAGCAAAGCATTAGAAGAAGCTGTTTGTACCTTCAAAAAGTAATCAATCAACTATTAAAAATCTACTAATTACTACTAAGGCAACAGCATTTTGCAGTAATTTAAGGCAAGTATAAGTGTAAACTTTCTCTAAATCACCAATGAATTAAAAATATTTCAAGAAGTATAAAATCCATGCTACATAATTTGGGTCTGGACCAATGGATGAAAAAGGCCCTTTTACCAGATTTGAATCCTATTTGTGGAAATCACGACACTCAACATCTTTGTTACACCATCCGAGGTGCCGTTAGTTAGTTAATGCGTGTATACATTGCCAACAGCATTTGATACCGCAGTAGCTTATTTTCAATCAGGCTAAATTGGCACGGACACTTGTGAGGGGTACCCTTGCCACTGTGAGTCAGCTCTTGAAGATCAATCACCCTCCCACACATCGGTCGGCACATGACCGCAGAAGGGCTCGGCCACGTCAAAGAGTCCCACATGAAAGACACGTATACTGATAAATATTTAAAGGGAGGCCTTTGAGAGCCTCGACTCATGAAAACAAAAGCTCAATATGCCTTAAGTGCCCTCAGAAAGCTGAGTTGTTTTCCCCCCATGCAAATCAGCTGTCATGGTACAAGATAGAGACGAGGTCACTCTATGATGAATAGGAAAGCGTCTTCAGGCTCCTTTCAACTTCATCTTCACTTCCTCAGTGGAGACAGACGTAAACCAACGCTGAAGTTACAAACTGATAGCTGCCGTTCTCTTTCCATTACCTTAGTAATTAAGGCGGCAATTATTTCCCACTGTGCTTTATAGCAATGCAATCACTGACACTACTGGCAGCTCTGATACGCTTGTTAGCAAACACTACCCCTAATTACAGTCATTTAGAAGTTCCAGCAAGTTGATTGCCAAGAGGGCACTAAAGGGAGATAAATAATAAACTGTAACTGAAGACTTATCCAACAGTCTTAACATATCCAGCATAAGCCGCTTATATGTATTGTCCGTTCAATACTTCCATTATTATTAGCTATTCCACTGTGTAATAGCTGTGTAATAGCTGTGTAATAGCTGTGTAATAGCCCCTAAACAGATATTGCACAAAATGAAAGCTACTATAAGGTTAAAAAGATTAAGCAATATTTGAACACGTCAAAGCACAAAATCCATACTGCACATGAACGTCAGAGTATCTAACAAAGGAAATCGCTTTTTTTTCTTGCTTCCAGGTCTCTTACGTGAAAGCCATTGATATCTGGATGGCCGTATGCCTGCTCTTTGTATTTGCTGCGTTGCTGGAATACGCCGGGGTTAATTTTGTCTCCAGGCAACAGAAGGAGTTCCTTCGCTTGAGGCGGAGACAGAGGAGGAATCACAAGGTGAGCCTTCCAAGTCTTGATAAGGTCGCTGCTTGGTTACCAAACTTTTTTGAATAGGAACTTGAAGTAGCGTGACATGATCAGCATTTGACTGAATAAAGATTTAGCCCTTAAAGTAGTTTTCATCATTTTAGTGGGAAAGTGTGTCAGGTTATCTTGGGGCTTTTGGTTGTAGTAACTGGGAGACGTTCAGCTGCTATGCTACTTAACATTGGGCCTGTCAGTTTGAGCAAGTGAGCGCTATATGTGCACTTGTGCATGTATATGTGTGTGTGTGTGTGTATTTTCCAGGATGACGACATGCGGGAAGGCCGTTTTAATTTCTCTGGCTATAGCATGAGTCAGTGTCTGCCCATGAAGGACGGCTCAGCTGTTAAGAACGTTGCCCCGGTTCCCAACCCTCAGCCACCGGCCCCAAAAGACATAGACACCATGAGGAAGAAGTTTGTCGACAGGGCCAAGAGGATAGACACGATCTCTAGGGCAGCCTTCCCTCTGGCGTTCCTCATCTTCAACATCTTCTACTGGATTACGTACAAGATCATCAGGCACGAAGAGTAAACGGCTCCTATTAGTTTACCCACTAGAAATAACATTCTCTACCTTTCTCAGATTGAGAAATGCTTGGAAAGCACAGTGGGATGATGTTGTGAGGCTGTGCGTTGAGAGGCACCGCGGCGATGGCGGTGGTGCTCTTTCAGGGATAATGTATAATGTTCATGCATCATAGAGTAACGCTCATGTTCGGATTATCAAGTGAACAGCTCGTGAGACAGATGCTTTTTTTTTTTTTGTTGTACTGCTGCATAAAATTTCCTGAAAGATTTTTGAAAAAGGGTTTTAACTCAAAGCGCAGTAATATGCTGGAGAAGATGGACCAAATTTTCTGAAAACATCACTGCCTTGCCGTCTGTACAACCAAGGAATAGAACCACATTCCACGGGTTTGTAAATGTATGGTAGAGTAGTCAGACTCCTCAAAACACTTTTTGTGGTTGCAAAAGAGGGTATTTCATATGAAGGCTGTTCAGACGTGTTTTATATCGTACTATTGTCATGCACTTCCTCACTGTTTATACAAAATAAAGCACCGAGAGTCTAAAATAGGCAGCAAGCACATATACACGTATCCTCCATGCATTAGGCAGCAGTACATGTCTCAGGCGTGAGTGTGAACTGAAGCTGGTGAAAATCTGGAATTGGCAACTGGCTACTGCATTTTTATGAACAACCCCCGAGGCCTTAGGTATCATAGATTTGGTGAGATAAAGTGCTACGCTTCCCCGTTGTTTTCATCTCCTCCTGTTTAGTGGTCGGTCAGAAATGAATGCATCGTTTCTCTTTAAGCTTTTTCTACCTAGCGCCTGATATCTAAGGGTAGTTTTTTTTCTTTTCCTGTCAATGTATTATAAATCATATTCATTCATAATCGATGTCACCTAAAATCAACTTAATGGTTTATTTCGCTTGTCTCAGTCTATATTTTGAATTTTCCATTTTCATTCTGAAAATAATTTCTGAAATAAACTGGCATACATAACTAATATTGAGCCAGTGTATACGTAAACCTACATGCAAACCATGAACTCTGAATTTGTTTATATTGCAGGTAAATATTCCAGGTATCTTAGATATGGTTTTAGAGTCGGAGAGTATGTTTTTTTGTAGATTTAGTCTAATGAAATATTTATTGTAACAGGGAATATGTTTATAAAAATTAGCTTTCTGTATACTTCTTCAACCTCCGCTGTGGACTGTTTCATGCATCCCGTCACTTGGCGTGTTCTTGCTGGATGGTGACACGTTTGTAGAGTGATGCAACAGTGAAGGAGAGATTTGCGTAACACTCGTGGTATAGAGCAGCTATTGGTCCTTGCACTCCTGATATACTGTGGTGAAGAGCTCTTTTCTTGAATGCTGTTCCTGAAAAAGGTTATTTACTCTACTGTACATCAATAAAATTGTGTGTGCACCACATTTACTTTATCTCCCCTCCTCCTGTCGTGTATGGTAAAGAGCAACTCAGTTGTTCATTGCTTGTTGATGCAGTTCAATATTTACATTGTTCTCTCATTATATAAATGTATAGATTGAAAGAGAGGGACTCCCCACAAGGTACGAACACACAAAAATGCTTTTTGCAGATCAGATCAAAACAACAGTCTATTCTCCTCGCTTGGCCAACAAGTCAGGGTGATGACGCGTCGGATCTCTGGGTGGCCTGGAGTGACACAGATATGATCTGACAGTGGGTTTCCATTAATGCGGGATAATGGACTTCACACTGTGGTGTAGGGATCCCATCAGGTAGGGCTTACCTTTCTAGACACCAGCTGAATAGAAAATGCCAGGGCGGCTTCACAGAAAGGAGAGGACGATTCTATTAGACACACACACACAGGCCACTTCTTAAACTGTTCCCACTTGTGAGCTCAGACAAAAGCGCTGAACAACCCACCGTTACTGACAGGAAGAGGTAAACATCATGTCATCCTTTGAGACGCTACAGACCTTAGTCGATAACGGGAAGGAGGCAGGAGAAACTACTGCTCTCAGGAAGGTGATATTCAGAATGATATCCTGTAGCGGATTTCATTCTCCTAATATTCACTCATTATCATGCTGCGAGTTCATTTCAGATATCAATAAAAAGGATCCATCAACCCTCATATTTATGCCTTTATAGATGAAAGCTTGTGGTAAGTTATTGAGGACACTGCATGAATCATCCAATTGCTGCTTAGGACTCAAAACACCGGGATTATAAACTAATCAATAATACTAATCCTCAGATAGAAGTACCATCCATTTCTCTGACACAGCTTTATATTACAGCCCATTATTATGTCTGTGTGAATATGCAAGGGCACAATCTCCTTTAGAGCGTCCAATCAAGCTTAGTATGACAGCTTATGAAAAGAAAATTATTTCCAGCACATTGTGTAAAAATAGACTGTGTCTTAATTGTCCTTTAAGAGGGAAACAACTTCCCATCATTCATTAAGGTTCAGGAGGCAGCGTTGGGAGGTCTGAGAGCAGTAAGAAATGAGGGTTTCCATAGCAACTGCACAGACATGGGAAAGGCCTGCATGCAGGAAATGTGGGGAATTGATGGAGTTAAGACAATTGGTTGAAAACTGTTACTATTAAAAAGGCGATTATGAAACCAGGAGTACATGCTGATGTTTCGCCACAAGATGAATCACCCCAGCCCGTGGTAATGCACGTCACGTTACCATCTACAGTCAAACTGCAACACAGTAGTCTAGGAAAAAAGGAGAACACTCGGTGTATGAGACATTTAAAGCCGACACAAAGTCAAAAGGGGTACTGTGGGAACACATGGGACTCCAGCTAAGCAGATATTGCTGGTTCGTGCGCAATCATGTGTGGGCTGGCAGTATCGATCTGTACTCTTTTCTCATGGCTTAAGGTAGCCTTGTCTAGAATCACTGAGAACGAAGTGTCTGTGAATGCTTCATTTCACACAGACGCTTGTTTGTCCAATGATTTAGAGGCAGAGATTTCAACTTAACTTCAAGGTTCAATCATTTAAAAGTTAATAAATAATATATCAATTCAATGTTGATAACCCATGAGGATTTTCCCTCTCAGAACCAGTGTGGGAGTTTTTGGCAAACAATACAATGATACTTTATGTGTGTTGTGTACTGTGCATTAAGTCTACCACAGTGGAGTTACAATCAATAACCTGCCAGCTTGTTTGGTTGACCATGTGAGTTCCAGAGTCAAGAGGAGAGGAAACCCTCTGACCCTGGTCAATAACTGTACAGTGCAGGAAAACACCAGACCACTGCCCTCGTCACTCAGCATCAATATAAACATGGATTTAGCAACACCATCCATCTCTAAGTCACGCCATAACACTGCTTCACCATTCAAACACAATCACATATTGATTCGTGGAGTAAGAGCAAGGGTTCAAATCTATGAACAGGACAGAAGATGAGCGTTCTGGTGTCAACAGATGAACAGAAATTGAAAAGGTCTGAAAAGGCTGCCAGTTTGCCTGCAAGTCATAATAACTTTTAAATTGAGTTTTTATTTTGAAGGTCCGAGACAAATTTCTGTTCTCTTCATGTCTGGGTTGTCTCATGCTGCAACAGTGGGAGATGACATCATCAATCTACCAGGGATTCATTCCTCATGTCGGACCTCAGGGTAGGAACCCTGCAGACGTCCAGCTCAAACTTAATACAAGTTAACATGCGATAATGGGATGACAAAACTTATATTTTACTCAGGGTGGCAGTCAGGCCTTTAAGGGAACAATACAAGTGAATTTCTGTTTTCACGTGTGATCTCTGTTGGCCCTTAGGCAGTTGGCAGAATTTCAGATTTACTATTTTCTCTCACAGCCAGAAATCAGTAGCAGTAGTTTCTCTGCCCAACTCTGACTGCACAAGTGTCTATTTGCAAAACATTGGGTTTTCTAATGATGAGGGTGTTTTTTCTGGTTCTGAACTGTAGCATTAAAATAGCTCAGCTCAGCCTCTTACTCATTCTCAGTTGTACAAAATATCCAATATCCTCAGCAGATGCCATGTCGTAACAAGCAGGTGTTAGGTGTGAGGTAGCTGACCCCACCTTGCGGGGGCAGTAATGTAAATTGTGTATGTCAGGGAGGAAAAGAACCAATGAGGTGTTGATGTATGTGATCACACTTTGGAGTGACAGACGATTGAAATGTCTGAATGTAACAGCTTTATTTACATTTCAATATTTCTATGACGTTTTGTGAATCCACAGCAATACACGGCAACATTACTCTAATAATAGAGCACCTTGGGAATCCCCCTGGAAAATGAAGCGATTTTGTTTCAGTTGTGTTTAGTAAAGTGACAGTGAGTCCACTGGAACCCATTATCTGTCTAAAGCAATGGAGCACAGACACCAAAGGTGTGAAAGAGAGGGAGGGTTTATCTCTCCTCGGACTGAGTGCTACAAACAGATGGACACAGCAGCTCCTGGATCCCTGACAAACAAAATGCACATCCCCACTCTCCAGTCCCCACAGGCCGACTTCATGACGCAGGGGCCAATGAAAAAAAATCTCACCATCCATTTTAGCAAAAACACTGTTGCTCAAGCCACCACAGAGCTTGTGCATCCAGCAAAGACGAGGGTTTTTTTTTTAGTGAAGTTGTGATGTTCACTTGGAGGAGTGGCACTTTAAATAACAGTTCTGACAGCCTGTACAGCGTCCTAAGAGAAACGGCATCCAAGAAGGTTGTTTTTTTTAACATCATTTCACAGAAAAATAACTGAACCATGAGGGGAAAAGGGCCACTAAAAGCTTCAACTATAGCCATGGAGCAGCAGAACACCCCTTGGCTTACCATCCTCTTTAGTCTTTATTCTGAACACAGAGAACAGTTCTCACTTCAGGATGAAAGCAACACGCCTCCGTCTCCCACTGGATAGCACACAGCAGCACATTAAAGAGTATTTCTAAACACTGGGGGTCTGATGGGACCAGAGCAGAAGAAACAAGCTGGGTAGAGACAAGCATTACAGACAGATTAAGGCTGTGAAACCCGGGAGGTGGTCCGATGGAAATAGGTTGAGGCGCTACACACCAACACACATTGGATGTAAACCCCAAGAGGCTAAGAGGACAGACACACAAACACACAAAGAATCTAGCTAAGCCCAAAAAAAAACCTGGGGGTATGTTTTTAGTGTGGGTGAAGAGAATATCCTGCACAGGAGATACAAGCTGTCATTTCAATCACTGCACTTGACACTATTCATTAACAATAAATCAGTCGGCTTTCAGTTCCAGTGATGCAAACATTGCTTGTCAAAGAGCAAATATTTCCTTTCATTTACTAGTTGAGCTTCTCAACCAGAGCCGAACCCACAGTTCAGTATTAGTTATCAACGACTGGATAATATCTTCCGGGACAGACTGATGAATTCTTTTTGTTATCAAACTGTCATATTCCATCAACACAATAAGGATATATGAAGTCTGGATATCAAGCCAATGCTAAGCCTTTGCCATAGTTTTACCATAACTCTTTGGTCTTGTATCAGACTAGACAGTAGAGTTCCTCTACTGCAGACCAGAGCTGAACCAGGCTCTCTGGGTCTCAAGGAGAGCTGCCGTATCCCCCTGGAGCTGGACTTTGGACAGGCTTTGGCTCAGCCTGCGATAACTCCCCACATCCACCAGGGGGCTCAACCTCATCCTACACCTCTCCACGTCCCTCTCCCACTTCCCCCTACACCTCCGGATCCCCTCTACCGAAGCTGTCTCTGGGGTCTCCTGTTGTCTCACGCCAGTGCTCCTCTCCCCATCCTCCTCCTCCTCCTCCTCCTCCTCCTCCTCTCCACAGAGCAGTGATGACACACCCTCTTTGAGTGACAGCACCTCTTTCTCCAAGATCAGAGAAAACATCTGAGCTGCGCCTTGTCTCCCCGTCTCTTTGAAGGGCTGGACGGAGCAGGATGCAGGAAGGAAACCCAACAAAGAGTCCAGGAAGCGGAGCATCCGTAACTGGCTGCAAGGGAACAAAAGTAAGTAAGTAAGTAAGTAAAAGCAAGTATGCTGAATGAAAATATCACTGTTGTTAAGTTGTTTGCTCATCATGTCTCTGCTACCTCACACCCACACCGCCTGCTGTTGAATATATTTGTCAGACTTGTAATTCTAAGTCATGTAACCTTCCACTAGCCAGAGGATCCTATTCACTTTGATATGCCATCGAGTATCTCACTGACACGCATCCTTGTTGACTTCGAAGCCACGTCAACTTTGAATCCATCAATATAAACTAAGCAGTGCCCGCTTCTATTTGCAGAACTAGCGTCCTCACTTCTTTTAAATGAATTTGATTACGAGTCGCAGGTTCCCAGTAGCATTTGAATCAATGCACAGAGCAGTTACAATACAGTTTGCAACTGAATGGAAAAATCAGTGGGCTTTTATGACTTTACATGACCATCACGTTAGTATAATATTACCTTCCAAATGAAATACTTTCCCATTAAAAAGACAAACATGAAATTGGCATTCACCTTCAGATTATTATTCTACACACTCAAGTACAACTCTGACACCAATCAAACAGACGTCCTTTCTTGTATCTGTAAGTAAATACTAATTACCTGGAGTGGACAGACAGCTCCCCCTGGAAAGCGGTTGTTTGCTGCCAGTGAAGCAGCATGACAGCAGATGGTCCTGAAGAGTTGAACAGTAGATAGTGCGGGCTGACCTCCACCCTCTCACACCCCACTGTTCTCTGGATCCAGCCGTCTACATCACCTAAGCTGTGATCAGGAGAGTCTACGTGGAAGACCCAGCGATCCAGCACCGCCAACAGACTCAGCAAATCCTCTCTGACCTCATCTGGGCACAAAGAGAAGACGACAGGTGTAGATATAACATCCACGAGTCCGTGCAAACATGTCAAGACCGAGACCTCAGTGATTTTAAGTGCACCCACTTTACCTGTTTTGAGTTTACAGTTGTTGAGCAGTTGGGTTTGGAAATTGCTCTGGATGTCTAAGGGAACTTGACCACAATGGAGGACAACTGGTGTTGTGTCGTTCACAGGGGAAGGGCACTCCTGTCTCTGGACGTAATGGAGCATGACGGGGCACTTGACACAGCCAGAGTTCAACAGAGGTGTCAGCTTGGTCACAGCAGTCACAGCCAGTCTGCATGTGTTGGCATCACTGCCGGCATTGTCTTGCTTGCTTCTTTTAGCCGCGGGCTCCGGGAGCGCGGAGGGAGAGGAGGGGGATGAGAGGCCGGGTGTGGGGAGCCAGAACACTTGGCTGTGGGTCTGGATGACTACGGGCGGTGATCTCTGGCCCATCTCCGTCACGATGGATAAACTCAAACCGTCCACTGGTCTGGAAGAAAAATAAACCATCACCAAGAATCACATAGACAATGGGCAATCGCGTTTGGAATCAATTACAGAGATGGAGAGAGTAAGTGAATGAATGGGTGAGTGTGTGCGTGAGTGGCTGTGTGAACTTTAACAGCGGCGATATCCACCAGTGCTACAATAAAATCCCACAGCACTACAGAGGCCCTTGAAGCAATTCTACCGAAGAGCTTTCCTCTATATGTGCCCAAATTGAAACCAGAACAGGTGGATAGACTAACAAGGAATCTGATTGCTTCTCGTTCCCAGTAAAAAAAAAAAAAAAAGAGCTTGGAGGGTTATTTGAAAACACGTTGCCATGGCGACCACCTAGCGAGCGGGCGCTGTGATGAAATTCATATAAAAGTCGGGAGATATCAAAGAAGAGAGACGGAAGTTCTTATTCGCTGACGTTATTGAAAGGAAACGCGATTTAATGGTCCCATTGGCATCGAGCTTGTGAGGGGGCTCCTGGCACTGACAGAGTTAGACGTTACATTTGTTAACAAAATTGCCTCCTTCAACTAGTCGCGAGGAACGTCCTCCAGGAGTTATTCGGAGATAAACGGCTACAGGAGCAGGCTCATATCCTAACCGTGGCTCTATTATGTTTCAGTAGTTAAAAAGTCTAATCAGGCAGCAGTGGTAGGAGCCGACAGCTGGAACGCACCTCTCACTGGGAACCAACGCTTGACTGGACATCATGCATGGACCAGCACCGTATTCACATCGCCTGTGTTATTACCATACACACATGGCTCAACTCGACCAGATGAAGACAGCAACTCATTATGCCTGGCAAGACATCGAGTGAGTGAGCATTTTCAAGAATCGTTACTGACAAGTGTTTAGATGATGTGATGTTCAATGAGCCATATTTGGGAAAGCCGATGCCTCAGATGCTCACAAACTGTATACTTTACACAGTAAAATATATATAACCCACTAAGACAAAAAAAAAAGTCACATTTACATGGAGCTGTCGATTAGCATCACGCCCACAACTAATCTGTCCTCAATGATGCGATGCCACAGCTTGTCAACTTGAGGCTTTGAAGACACTGCTGGCATGTCTTGCATCTCGCCATCCAAGACCGCGTCCTTTGGCTCGTCGTCCCCATCCCACAGAGCAACAAGGCCTTCCTGTACAGAACGTGCAAAGGCTGTAATCAACAATGGCAATATGTCTGAGACTGACAGCAATGACAGTCATTTCCATTTCAACTGCAAGCCATAAGGACACCAATATTGGACTTCTTTTAATAGAATTAAAATAGAGTGTGCTACAGTGATCATTTCTCAACATAATTGGAGCAAAAATTTACAGCATCTATATCAGACAGTTACAGCTACAATAAGCTTGATTATACACTTGATTATACAAGCTATACAAATTTTATTTGATTTAAAATAAGAAACTTTTTCACAATTACAGTGATCCTGTGTGTACATGCCTTAATCCCCCCACATGCTGAAATTGTCTTTTTTAAAAGATGTTTGGGTTGCTTTGGGGCTTACACCATTTGCTGAGGGTGTGTGTCCTATGGGTGTGGCCAGTGGTGAGCTGGGTATGAAGGCGAGGCTAGCGGCTACAGAAACTACAGCAAAGGTAAACATGCAGCTAAAAGTGAGAATATCGGCATTGCTTTCTTAATTGCACATTGCCTGCATTTGCCGCCTCCAGCGCTGATGGTGGCTTTACAGATGCTGGTTACCTCAGCCTCAGGCTAGATGCTGTTTCAAAGCTGTTTGACAGCTCAGCGTGATGAGTGACAAGTGTTGGGGCAAGAACTTGACCAACTGAGGGGGAGGAGCGCAGGACTAACAATACACTTCACTGACTCAGGGTGAAAGGTTGCATATTAAAGCTTTAAATGTCAATCAATATTTGATTGATTTAATTGAAATATTGGGTACTGCCAATACCCAGTGCTGCTGCAAAAAAAAGGAAAAACATCCAGGTTCATAACATTGCAATATACTATTACAACAGTGGGGTAGCAGGTTGGCTAAGGATGCCTAGTAGTGGATGTTACTGCTGGTTTGATCCCCAGAACTGACAACCTGTCAAAACGCCTCTGAACAAGGACACATAACCCCTCTGTGTATGTACCTTCCTAAATACTGTAATGCAACACTGCAGGCAGCTGTCTGGAGTATGTTGTTGTGGTTGTATGAAAAAGCACATAGTATATCCAGTACCTGCTCGTTCTGGGTGAGAATAGGCTCCCTCTCTGAAACCACATCAGTCAGGGCTTGAACTGACTGCAGAAGAACCCTTTCCTTCATCCTCACATTTCTCTGAAGCTCCTGAAGCATGGTCAAGCCACTCTGCACACAAATAAAAGATTACATTTGAATGACACTGTATAGGCCTATTGATCGAGAACACATTAAGTGACTGATAGCTTGAAGTGATTGATTGATCTGTTTGTCTCAAAGGTGATTCATCTCGTGAGAATATCATCAGATCACTGAATACACAACAGAAGGACAATTTGCTAACAGTGGTTTGTACACGTCTACCTGTAGTCGGGACTCTAAAGCTTGAAGAGTGAGGAGATAGTTCTCCTGAGGGCGAGGTGTGTTTAGTGCTCCATTCTCCTGACCACCCTATAAAAAATGTATTTTCCATTAGTCATGACGACACCCAACACGTTTGCACTTTATCCAAGCAAATACCCTTCAAACGCAGATTGCTTTTTAACTGTCAAGTAGCATTGCCCGTGAGAAGGATAAGTGACGTCTTACAGAGTATGTAGTGCCGCAGAGGTCAGTGACAATGAAATTATCCAATGGTTGTCCCGCTGTGCCCTGATCCACAAAAACCAACAGCAGCTGCTCTGTCCCGCATCCCAGGAAGTCGTCCACATGAACAGAGCTTACACCTGACCAGCAGGAGGCTATCT
Source organism: Hoplostethus atlanticus (assembly GCA_034670405.1). NCBI lineage: Eukaryota > Metazoa > Chordata > Actinopteri > Trachichthyiformes > Trachichthyidae > Hoplostethus > Hoplostethus atlanticus. Next base: position 4,316,179 of record JAXDDX010000030.1, read on the forward strand.
GGGGGAGACGGTTTAACAACGTGGGGGGGTTATATTGGTTACAGAATGAAATTAAACCTTTGGAAATCTTTGGATCTTGAACTGATAAAACCACACATTTGCACACCTGAAATGTGTCCTTCCATACAGCGCAGACGTGTCCCTGGTCGAAGGATATGGTAAACAGACAGCCATTTCTTCCTGTGTTGACCACCTGAATATCGTCAGGCCCCTCAAAGGGGAGCGGGCATGCCTCTTTCACAACTCCATTCTCAAAATAAACCAGCTGCTTTTTAGAAGTCGCTGCAACCACGGAGGACTTGAGCACGCCATCCACCTTTTCAGCTGAGAGCACCAAGATACGCTGCGTAATGCAACTATACGCATGAGGTAAAATCAAAGTGCCATCAAACATTTGCCCGCTCTCTACGATATACCCCAGGGTTTGGCTCCTGACTGTACTGCTGGGCTGGTCCTCTGAGCATGGTTTTGAGCGTTGCAGGCCTAGAATGAACACCTGTCCTTTGTGTAGGGGGAGCTCCCCAATAAGACTACTGGAAAACTGAATGGGTATTCGTTTCACTTCACCCGCCTGCAGGGATGTGTAGAAGACATCACCAGCATGGCTCCATAACACTGTGGGGCCCTGGAGAATGGACACATCGTCTCTCATTTGATATGGGAGTTTAAATTCCATGTGGGGCTCCAGTCTGTTTGAGTTGCTCATAGTGAAAAGGCTGTACTGGAAGCTGTCCCGTTTCTTGCTCTGTGCCACTAAAACGCATGGTGTACTGACTCTCTCTTGAACATCTAAGGCACATTTACATTTCACTATATCCACACGTGAGGAACTTTTTCTGCCAATGCCAACCACTCCGTCGTTTGCCTTAAGGAAAATGTTGTCTTCCCGTTTAAATAAAAGGCTGCTGAATATTAACTCACTTTCCCTGTGGGCTGAAGCACGTTTGCACTGAAATGAAATTATTCTTCCACAGAGGGATAGCCGATGGGGTTTTGGCTCCAAAACGTCTTGGGACATTCTCTCTATCACGCAAAACAGAAGCTAAGCTAAGCTAGGGAGCTGTCACTCTCCTGCCAGTTGTACTAACCAGATGTCAACATCTAGCAACAAGTGGACGAGTACGTTTTGCTGAATGTACTCGCGTATCGTTGGACACACTGTCACACATTTTGTCCCCGAACAGTAAAACCGTTACGTCCGGAGAGTGCACGTACGGGCCAAATAAATATCGATGTAACTTAAATTGTCAAAACACACCGCACAGATGTTTTAACAAAGTGGATACTCATCGCTCTCGTGCTCTGCTCAGCTCAGCTACTCTCTGGCGCGCCAAGCGAAATCGAACGCTTCCTGTGATGCAAAGCCAAGTGCATTGTGGGTGAGAGTTGGTAAACAGTTGGTCGGCTAGCGTTAGCCTAAGTATTTAGCTAATCCTATTTTAAAAGAAGCACCTGTGTGAATATTTACATAAGCACTTGTCATCTCGAATATAATTCAACTCTATCGATTCAGATTCATCTGAAACAATCAATGAAAAGGTCAAGGGCAGGGGAGGTGTGGCCATAGAAATAGAAATGACAGAACATCAAGTGCACAGTTCGCACTGATTCACCATTAGTTTAAGCTAACGTAAGACAGTCAACAAGGAACTGCCAGTTAGAACTAAACCGGACGCTTGAAGATGGCTGAAGTTAATCAACACGAGTCAGAGCAGGTATCGTTAACCAGAATACGAGCTTTCTTCGCTACTTTTTGCACCCTTGATATAGCTAACGTGAGCTAACTCTTTTGACAGGGTATTGAGAAAAAGATTGAGGAGACGAGACAGAGATTCAAGAATGAGTACATCCAAGGTAAAAACTGTTGTGCATAAACTGGCAATGTGTTCATTCGCTTAGCAGTACGTTGTTTTGTCATCGTCATCTATATAAGAATTTGACGAAATTTGCTAGGTTAACTGTTCACTAACATTACTTTACTTCATGTTAATAACATGACTTGATTGACGGACCCGGATTAGCTCAGAACAGACAGATCGCTAACACTATAACCACATACAGTAAAATACTCTATGACTATATAGACCCCAGGCGGGATTAGGCATTTGAATTTACTATGTATTTCCATGAAAAGTATATGTCAAGTATTTTTCAGTATTTGTTACATAACTAACAAAGAGTGTCTATCGGAAAGTGAAAGTATATGTTGGACCTGTAAATTCCACGGCCATGACATGCCTTTTGTCCTACTTTTACAGACTCCTCCGATAAATATGACACCAGAGATGTGGACAGACTTCAGAAAGATGATGCTCTGGTGGAGTGGTACCTGACATGGAGGATATATGTTGTGGACGACACCTTGAAAATGATTGATGAAAGTTTTCAGTGGAGAAAAGAATTTGGTTTGAATGGTAGGAAGATGTGTTGGGTTCATTGTAATATTCTGTGTTGGATGTCACCTAAAAGTAGAAATGGGGGCATTTCTGCATTTAGATGTTGGTGAGCCGGGCCCACAGATCACTGGATGTCTTTGTGTTCCTCTGGGATGGATCCAGACAGAGTCTTATTGTGTGTGTGTTGAGAATGCGTTTCTCCATGCACTCCCTCCTTAAACAATCCCCTCTGTTTGTCTTTTCTGAAGAATCACATAGAATTGCTGTTTGCTGGCCCTTAAGCCAACAAATTCTATTTGTCCCCAAAAGAAAATCTAAAATTAGATTTATCTAAGTCATTAGTTCACACTCAGATAATCCAAATGCATTATCACATGTTGCCCATATTTTTGTTTCTTTTATCTGTGAAAGGATTGGTGACGTGTGATGTGATGTGTTTTTGGCATAAACATAAGCTATTTGAAGTAGAACGAAAGTGTTCTTAACAGATAGGAACTTCAGAAGTGCAGGTTTCCTCCCCAGGTCTAGGAAGTCAGGAAATGTATTGATCATTTCCAGGTCTTAAAAAATTCAAGGGAATTACACAACGTTTGGAGTAGGGTGGGAAAATATTAGTGTTCAGTTCTGATTCACATATGTCCAACAAGTTGCTTTAGACCCATTTCAACTGTAAATTGTTGTTGACCAATCTCCAGCAATAGAAATAAATGGCCTTGTTGAGTATTGCCCGGGTATTATCAGCATACATAATATTGAGCATCAAATAAAAAATAAAATCCAAGGTTTTTTTTGCCTTCAAATCAAGATATGAAAGTAAAAAAAACTTTTGACATGAAAATATCTGTAGAAACCTCATTTGCTACAATGCCACTGTATAGCTACACTAGACTTAATGTCCTGAAATTTTAAGCACCATCTCTAGTTAACAATATAAGGTTTGCCATTACTTGTGTGTGTGTGTGTGTTTGTGTGTTTTAGATCTCACAGAGAACAGCATTCCCAAATGGATGTTTGAGACTGGTGCTGTCTACCTCCATGGCTATGACAAAGAAGGGAACAGGCTCTGTATGTACATGTTTTATTACAGACCAACTTATTCCTTAGACACGATATCTACTCTCCTAAAAATGTATAAGCTTAGCCAAACTACACAAATCCAGGTCTACTCATATGCCTTTATTGCTGATTCTTACTGTTATCAGTAATAATAACAATTATGAACTGTTTTTTTTTTGGTGCTTAGTCTGGTTCAAGGTCAAGCAACACATCAAGGATACAAAAACGATCTTGGACAAGAAGAAGTATGTTGCTTTCTGGCTGGAGCGGTATGCGAAGAGAGAACCTGGGATGCCGCTCACTGTTGTGTTTGACATGGCAGAGTCTGGTCTCAGCAATGTAGTAAGTCCATGATGATTTAAAAAGACACTTGAGAATTCACAGAATGATCTTTTTGTAATTCATTTGGCGGGGGGAGTTTCATTGATGTGTCATGCGTTAATCCCAGTTTTAATTGCACTCCTGTTTTCCAACATGATTGCCTCCTTATTTGCTTTGCTATGAGCACTGGTGAGCATCTTAATATTTCTCGCTGTTTGAGACATGGTCTTGGAAGGATTGATACTCTTCAATGGTTTAACACTTTGGAGATTAAAGTGACCTTTAAATCCGGTTGGTCAATCCAAGTGGACCGCCTAATCCATAGACTGACTTTGTCCCAGACATTGGCTCCCCGTCGGCAAGCTCATTTCATGGGCCGAACTCTCTCCTGGAGAAACGTCTAAATTAAACGCACATAAACCAACACACGCGAGGCAGAAAGGATAAATAACTGTGAAACCCAAATATGAAATTAGCGGATTAGAAGACCGGTTTGGAAACGAGCCGTATTGAAGCCTGCTGAACCCAGTGTGAGCTGGAGTGTGCCTAGCCAGCGTGATCTCATTAAAGCTCAGAGTGAGTCTGCTGCATAGCAATGAGCCTCGCAGCCAATAATGGAGCCCCGCCAGGCCATAGGGGCCGCTTCCAGTGACAGATCTGCAGTGTGATGATAATTAACCTATTGCGATAACACACACATTTATCACATTCACCTGAAAGAGGGATTTTAAGAGTGGCAAGAATCTTTCACCTGAATACGATGAGATTTACTGTATGTGTCTTATTTCTAGATAGGATTTGTCTAGTGGAATTACCCTCCCGCCACCCATAGTTTTTCTCATTTGTACATAGGGGGGTAAAGCATTTGAATTTAAGCCATTTAGTGTTGACTCTCCATAGTTCTATGTGGAGATTGATTGTGTAAAATCTCCTATCTCCAAAATATCCAAGTTTATTGGATCATAAAAGTAAACATCATCGTTATATAATTATATAATATAATAGAATCCGTTTTGCGAATGAATGAACCATCAGTCCCACTGTGTAGTGATGTAGGCCTAAGTTCAACTAAATGACACCCTCAGCCCATTTCATTGCTTGTGGTTGAAAATCAACGGGATTGAGGGGACTGTTCAGTGGAACCAGTGACAAATTTTCATTTGCTGTGAAGTGGGTCATTGCAGCTCTGGAGGCGATAAAGAGTGAGCAAACAGTCTGCCTATTGAAAGTCCACAAAACATCTTTTATCTTTTCTGTGGGGTACATATCCTTCTCACTCTAGGTGCTTTGTGTTTCAGGACATGGACTTCGTGAAGTACGTCATTAATTGCTTCAAAGTATATTACCCAAAGTTTTTATGTAAGTAACAAAAACGTTGTGATAAAGAGCCAATACATGGTTATCCTGATTCCTGTGTGTTAAATTGACCTATTAATGGAGATTTACAATTACTTGCATGTCAGACCTTGGAAATGTTTTTGTATGTAGGTAAAAAAAATTCTTTCCTACCATTTCAGCCAAAATGATCATCGTGGATATGCCTTGGATCATGACTGGTGAGATTTGAGCCTTTTCCTTGAAGTTTACACAACCTTGCGTATTTACTTGCCCATCAGAAACTGATACTAATCTAATACTGACATCTTGATCATAATACATCTGTTTTCTTTCCTTTGCAGCTGCATGGAAGATTGTGAAGACATGGCTGGGTCCTGAAGCCATCAGCAAGCTCAAGTTCGCATCTAAATCTGAGATCCACAATTTCATAGGTCCCGAATACCTGCCACCTCACATGGGTGGAACGGTATGTGCTCAAGTTTCTCTATATGTGGTAGTAATGCTCTGACCTTACATATAGGCCTTCTTCACTTCTCTCATCATGTCTTCATTAATGTCTGTCAGTTATGGGATTTTCTGAGTTACAAGTTACATTCAGCATTTACACACCTGTAAAAACATGCTTGTTGTGATATGACTTATTTGGTGACATTCCAGGACATGTTCAAGTACAGCTACCCTCCTCTTCCTGATGACGACTTCCAGACGCCCATCTGTGACAACGGACCTATCGTTAGTGAGGACGACTCGGAGAGTAAAGACGGGGAATCGGAGGGGAAAGACACCCTCGAGTCCAGCTTCAACTCCGAGGTCTCGGTGAAGCCCAAAAAGGTACAAAACCTTCTTTCAAGTACAGTGTAGATCTGGTTATTTTCAGTCCCTTCAGAATGTGGAAAAAGCTGGGAAAAAGCACGGCATTTCTCACTTCCTGTATACCATTCCAGTTGACGAGGATTTAAAGCAAGAGAGCCCCAGTGCACTGCGTTGCCAAACCTCAACTTTGTTAGCAACTTTGTTAGAATAGCTGAATCTGGATGAGTAAGTATTCTATTTAGGCTAGATATAATAAATTAAAGCAATAAATAATGTTCATGTTCAAGATGGTGAGCAGCAACAATGTTTGCGTGGTTATAGAAGGCACCGTATCATCATCACTCTTGGGTTGCTCTGACTGTAGCCTCTCTCGTTCAGTCGAACAACAATGGAAGGCTTTACCCATTAACACCAGCATAATGCAGGGAGCTGAGGCTGATTGACTCACCATTAACTCTGCATCTGGCTTTTTCAGGCAGTGCCCCTCTATCAGACATGCATGGGTATCCCGTTCCTATCGTCAGATTAGCCGTGCTGTGGTCAGATTTCCTCTTCATTTGGATGTTTTCCTTCACTCACATAGTCTTTAGTTGCGTTTGTGTTTTAAGTTGAGTCTGAGATTACAGCATGTAATCGGGGCCCCTCCGCCGAGACAAGTGTGAATGAAGTGCCAGTAATGCCCTGATTTGGTAGCCGTTAAGCTCCCGCTCATTGTCTCTGTGAAGGTGACTCCTAATGTCTTTGGCTGCAGTTTAATCCTGCCAACAATACCCACAGATCACAGCCACCCTCACTCAGTGCGTCGCTTCCCTCATCTCCTGAGCTCCTTTCAGGGTACACGAGTGTGTCAAGTCTGTTACTGAAGCTCACTCCCTGCTGTAGCATGCCTCGTTTCAACACAGGGCTCATTGGAAATGTTCACAGAACAGGTCCCTGTTGGCTGTTATTTTTTGTTTTGACTAATTGCTTTGTCTTTGACCTCACTGGAGTGATGCGGCTCATCGTGGCCTGGAAGCAGTCCCAATGCAGGCCATGACTGAGACGCCCCACAGCATTTAGCTTGGAAGACAACCAGGCAGCCACCGTCAACCGCCATCTTACTTGATGTCGCCAAGCTGCACCCTAGCAGCGATCACGCATCGGCAAATGCCACACATTCTCCTTACTCCCCCCAGGACTATCAGCCCTCGCCTCATAATCTATTTAGCTGCTTTTCTAGCGTGCATGAAAATAGAGGGTATTAAGGAGGTCATCTCAGGAGATACCTGGTCTGGTGAGATTTCTTGGCTATTGAAGACTAAGAAGAAGTGCCCTCCTCTTCCTTGTTCCACATTTGAAGAGTTATCAACATTGCATGGTCTTGTGGAGCTGTTTGTTCAATTTGTGTTTAGTGTCATTTAGTGTTTCAGTTATTATTCACTGTTATTTCTGTTGTATTGCCGTCGTTGTCAGACATCAGCCGTCGTAACCTAGATGCGCGCACTAGGCTGCTGTACTCAAGGCAAACGCCTGTTGAGCTTTTAAGCTATTTGTGTAACCTGCTGCCCATCGGAGACTCCTCTGCTATTCGCTGGAGAAACCCGGCACTGCTGCGTCACCCAAAGCTGCTCCCATGAGCCTCCTAAGCCCTGCTAAACAAACAACAGTGCTCCGCTTGTAGATGAATACCACATCAGTCATGCACAACAGATTTAGATTTACAAAACAGAGATGTGCCAATCAGTAAGTTTGTGGTCTAAACAGTGATCCGCCTTTCAGCTTGAAAGGCGCGCTGCCGGTCTTACTACGACATCACCTTGCTCTCCCTCTTGGGCCTGTTTATGACAACAAGGGTGCGTCATTCTGCCGTCCATGACCCCAGAGAAAATGGCATGGGGGTTTGTTGTGGGACTCAGTGTTAGTTTGGTATTTATTTGTTGAACTCATTACTCAGGATGAAGCTGGTAGCTGTGGTATAACAAACACTGTAACCTCTGAGCTGTGATGTTTGAAGACCTGACGAGCTGGAAGTGAAGCATTTTTGACCATGGGAAACAGGAACACATTGTTTTTCTGGTTAGCCAGAGAGGGGGAGTTACGGTGTGAGAGACTCTCGGCGACCGGTCACCACGAGTGAAGCGGTTTGATGAGCCAGCCCTTATTTCGTGGGTGTGCTATCCTGTGCTGTGACTAAAACTGAGGCGCTGTGTTAATACCGTATAGCCTGTTGACGCCTCAAGCCTGTCTGAACGCGTTCCACCACCTCACGCTCAACTCTGCTTCTCATCTTTCTTGTCTACATAAACAAGAGACCCCCTCCCACCCCCCAACCCCCCCTCCGACCTGAATACCTCCGGGTTCCAGCGCTGCATTGAAAACCGATCGGTGCGGGAAGCTAATTGCCTTTCTCTCTGTTTTGAAACAAGGGCTGGAGGTGGTAAGGCAGTGTAGCATCACACCCGTACAAGAAGCTCAAAGTCCGGGAGATTTCTGCAGACTGGAAAGGCAGGTGTACTCATGTGTCTAGTGTTATTTGTGAGTATACGCCTCCCTCAACCCTCGGCTGACGTCGACACCACCGTGGACACATTTGCCCCTTGACCTGTCCTGGACGTCGCATTTTAAACTTGACCCACTAAAATATATTGCTACATTTTGGATTTTTTTTGACTTTATTATGAAGGATTATAACAATGTAGGCTAGTTGATAACCTACCTTCCACAGCACTCCGTAAACAGAGAGCCTATTACTCCTTTCACAGAGTTGTCATCACAGCAGAGAGAAGGAGTGGCACAGTCCTCTGTATCGTGCCAACTACATTTGTAATAACACTTAACCTTAGTTTAATTACTGTTATAGCACAGTAGTGCAAGTTATTAACACTCAGCACTGTATTATTATTTTTTTATCCTGCTGCCATGTTTTAATTGTGTTGTACTTAGTGTCCTTGATTTTTGCAATTTCTTTCTTTCTACTAACTAAATTGTAATGGTAAATTGTTAACAAAGGCTACCTCTGTGCTTTGGCCTCAAACACTATCTTGGTAGTAACCAGCACTATGTCTCTCCAGAGTGCTGAGCACATGGAGTTGTGTTTTGTGCCTTAGTGTCATAATATTTATAATAAATAGACACTCCACATCATCGGAAAATTTGCTAAGCTTTCATTTTAAGATGATGCGTTATCATTATAAACCTTAATTATTATGTTGTCTTTTCATTTCCTATCTTACACAATGTGTGTATAAACCATGTTCAATTTTTTCTCTTGTGGAGTAATCTGGGGTCCGTTTTATTTCTATGGTCATTATTTCATTTTTATTAATTGATTTTTAACAATTTAATTGTTTCTAAACAAATTAAAATGAAAGAAATTAAAATCAAATTATTTTGATCATTGTTAATCTGTAATGGAGTTGGATTGTGTGGTTTATGGACATGCCAGTAATAATGCCAATGATATTCTTAACACAGTACTGTAATTTTAAGTCTAATCTTTGGTTAGTGGTTGCATTGCATTGTCCAGTCCATTTTCCAACATTCAGTTACTTAAATTACTTAAATTTCATCTCAATATGTTGTACTTTTGCTTTTCACATCATTACCTGACTGTATTAGATGTGAATTTTTTTTTTTCAAAATGAAAAATAAACGGAGATGTTTCAGAAGCCGCTATGTATCTCTTGATGTCTTCATTGTGGCAGCAGCATGGCAGTCAGCCAGTGAATTAAGATGACATGTTTCTGCTTATCACAGCAGAAGACGCACTTCTCTTCTGAGTCATAAATGTCCCCATCACAGGCAGAACCCACTGACCTTTCCCCTCGCCCTCCCATCTGTCTCACACACTATGTGGACCCAACAAACACAGTGAAAAAAAAAAAAAAGCCCCAATGATTCAAGCATTCATTTCCCTCACTGGCCATCATCTATTATTTCCAACCTTTACGCAGACACAGCATCATTTATGTTCTGTCAGCTGTTGTGTCGTCACGTGCTTTGCTTGTGACTGAGTGCGATGTAGAGGAAGGTTTACGGATGTTGAAGTGAAAGTCACGATGTATGAGTGGTCTATCGCCACCTCTGGCCTTATTGAACTAGGTATGGTCACGGGAGTCTGTGTTGTCATAGGTCATGTGTTTGTGGCTTGTTTTTGTTCTGCTCTCTCAAATAGTATGCTGTCTGTGCTTCCGCTGGACGCTAATAGGAATAAGGGGTTAGAGGTCATCATGGGGGTTTCTCAGTAAAAGGAAATTTGAAACACGGCTTCCATTTTGATAACAAATAACACTTCTCATCATTATTTTACGTTGGACTTTTTATGAATCATTACAGATAACAGATTTCAATGTCTTCCTTAACTGATAGTGTAAGGACGTCAAGGGCCAAACACTGCACTTTCAGAGATAGTAGCGGGTAACGTTTAGATATGAGCGTCCTGCGCACCTTTCTAATTACATCGGTGTTTGTTCTTTCAGGTGAATTTCCTGGAGGAGAGTCTGAGGGCGGAGGACAATGATAAAGGAGATGCAGCCAATAGGACCAAGGGAGTGAGGAAGCCACTGACCACTTTCAAAGGCCCTCTACTACATGTTAGGTACTCATCCCCGCCTATCACCCCCATCATCTCATCTGCCTCTCCGCCAACTTCCAGCCAATCAGCGGCACTGTAACTAGAAGCCACTTGGGTGCACATAGGCAAGACACTACGCTGTAGATGATCGACTTATTGGCTCAAAGGCTAAAGCCATTTATCAATGTGTTTGTACCTCCACAGCTTAATTGATCTAGTCAGGTGTAGGCGGGAAATTAAGGATGCCACGCAATCAATTGTTCATTGGGTGGAATTTAGTTTGTTGTAGTTAATTATTACTCCGCTGCAATAATCAATAAGAGACATTGGCCAATGACCGATTCATCTTTAATCAAGGCGGTGTTGTCATGCAAAAAGGAGAGGGTGCTGATGACCCCAACAGGTTCTCAAACGTAAAGTGGTGTACAGATGTTTATAGCAATCACACAATAATCTGATCACATATTTTGGGTTTCTTTACATAAGATGGTGTAAAAGATATTTCATTTCCCAAGCCAGGAGATAGTTTTATCATTGGCATTGACCTCATCATAGAGATCAGGTACATACTCAGCAGGGCCCGTTGTGCATTCAGATACCGTGTGACATTACACCGCATTTTCATGTATAATGTCCATTGAGTTGTGTTTTCACGGAGTACCGTCTTTGATCTGAGGTTCCTGACAGCTCCGGGCTATGAATTAGAGTGATAAACAGATTTATATGAGCTTTAAATGCAATTATGTTACCGAGCTGTGTTAGCCCCGATTCGAGACCAGGGGGGGCTTTAGAAGCGGGGGGAGGCTTTGATCTGCAGAATGTGTTTGTCAAAGGTTTGCGGAGCCTAGAGAGTCATTCTGGGCTCAAGGGAGCGCCAGTCTCCACAGCTGCTTTACTGGGGGAAAAGAACACGAAGGCATGAAGAGGAAAAGCAAGTCTTTTCTTTCTTTGACGGGAGCCCAGTCCGTAGAACGTAGCCTAGCTGCATCGACGGAGAGACTTTAAAAATACTAGACAGAAATTCTAGTCTAAATTCTAATCCTTTTGGTAATTTAAAGTGGTGATGTGTTCACTGCGGCTCGTCCAATCTACTAGTTGGAGTCTAGTGAGAAGGCTTGGTAGTAAAGAGAGAGGTTTCGGTGAGAGCGAAGCGAAGTGCCTCGTGGCTAGTTTTGAGGCCATGGATTTGCTTCTGCTCCAGATTTCACAGCTTTGATGCATGATCACAGCTCTTTTCTTCCTAAACTTGATAGTAATGGGATGTAATTCCTCATGTTCCCTGTTGAACAGGGGGGCTGAGATACGGCAGCCCCAGCCTCCCGACGGCCCTGACAGCTCCATATGGGTCAGGAGTAAATGCAGCACGTCAGAGATTGGAAGAAGCTGCCTCAGGAAACGTAGTTAGGAGCCGCGTTGAATCTCTTTGAAATCTATTGCATCGGTGCCTCCACTGACGCTTTCTTTTACTGAAATGAGTCCATATGTAGATTACCGTGCACACGCAGATAGCAAGCTTGTATTTGAAAGTATGCTTTTTGATTGTTTCGAGACTGCAAAATGTTGCTACTTACTGTGCCGTTCTTGAGCCAAGATTTGATGAAGCAGGTTGTTGAGTTGATGTGTAGCAGGAAAAAGCTACCAGTCCCTGGATAATCATGGTCACACAGACCTTCATCTAAGCACAGGAAGCTTCGATCGATATTGCTAGATACCGCAGAGAGGAATAACAAAACATGCTATAAAGCAAATGGAAACTCGGCATCTCACCGTTATATAACCATCTTTCCGGAGTGCCCCGGATAGACACTTAATGGCACCAAATTATATATTGCTTGCTTTCCACCCAGACAGCCCTCTAATGTGGTTCCTATTCAAAGATGTGTTTTCTCTCTCTCCCTCCAGCCCTGCAGAGGAGCTCAGCTTTGGTTCTAAAGACACAGAGAAGAAATGCCTCATTATCCTGAGCAATGTGACCAAGAATCAAGTGGCCTTCAAGGTGTGTGTGTGTGTGTGTGTGTGTGTGTGTGTGTGTGTGTGTGTGTGCGCGCACGTGCATTTGTGCTTACCTATGTGCTTAAGTGTGTGCGCATGAGTGGACAAAAGAAAATTTGACTTTGTGTGTGTGTGTGTCTGTGTCTATGTCTATGTCTATGTCTGTCTGTGTGTCTGTGTCTGTGTCTGTCTGTGTGTCTGTGTCTATGTCTGTGTCTGTGTCTGTGTCTGTGTGTGTGTGTGTGTGTGTTCGTTCGAGCCGTCTCTGATGTCTCTATTCAAGCCCGTCTCTGGTGTCTCCAGGTACGAACCACGGCACCTGAGAAGTACAGAGTGAGGCCCAGCAACAGCTGCTGTGAGCCAGGTGCTTCAGTGGATATAGTGGTGTCCTTACACGGAGGTACTGCACTCTAAACGCTGCACTCCACTTCCACTCCACAAGCGGATGTTTCCAAATGCTCTGCTGAAGTTCAGAATAATTAAATGGTCCAGTCTATTACCTTTTCGCAAAGTGCTGACAAAGTGCCGCTTTCATTCCTGACATACATATTTCACGAGTGATAAAAGAATCATCTCTCGTCTCCCCCCCAAAAACAAACCCTCAGAAACCAAGAGTAAATAAAGAAGCTCTTGGGCCAGTCTTAGCGGTGTTTCTCCCAAAACTTCAAAGGTCAACCCTTCCTTTAGTCTGTTGAGGCCACCGCGAGGTAAAGATGCAGGGGCTTGACAATGTTGTGTGGCCTTCAAGTACTGGACTACGGTGACCACGTCAGCTGTTTCGGCTCCGTTGTTGATCATTCAGTAACTTCATTTTCTCTTAGCATTTATTGACAAAAGGTAATTTGTGTCATTTCATTCAAACAAATAACAAAAAACATGTTCTTGCATCAAAGTAGACATCTATTGAGGATTACAAACCGGTCACAGTCACATGAACCATCATCTGGTCCTGGGTGTGTTTGTGCAGGTTATCAGGCCTCTCTGCAGGACCGCTTCCTGGTCATGGCTGCTGAGATGGACAACGCTGCGTCGCAAGAACTCGCGCAGTTCTGGAAAGAAGTATCGAAAACCAAGATCATGGAGCACAGGTTGGTCTTCATTCGGCCGCGTCGAGTAATGAGTTTTTAAGACGAGAAGCCGTGCCTCTTTGGTTTTACAGTCTCAACCTCAAGCTCGCTCGTTTACTTGTTTCATCACAGCCTCTTGCCACACAGATTTTCTCGCTCCAGTTGCGACACTGGCGGCGGAGGCTGCTTATCGGCCCGATGGCCCTCTCATTTGTGTCTTTCCTGTAGATTACGCTGTCATGTCCTGGAGAGCATTAAGCCAACGCTGAGTCTTCTTGGGGACAGCCCTGTGGAGGCAGGAGCCAATGGGTATCAGGATCTTAGCACAGCGGTGAGCTCTGATTGGAGGAGAGGCCTTCATCCACCAGAATATGTTTTTGTTACAATATATTTGCTACATTTGTTCATTGAGTTTCATTGAGAATTTTGTTGACTAATTTCAGTGTTTATTAATCTTAAATTATCTCATGACTAATCCACCAGTTTAAAAATGTAAAGGTGCCAAAAGAGATGTAATTGATTTTTTTTTTTTTTGCGTTACCAAAAACATGCATCCCCTGTACAACCCAGACATTGGATGATGCCTTATTTTTTACCCCAGTAAGTATAATGGGAAGATTAAATGCAGGTTTTCGAGTAGTATTTATATTATAGACTAGTACCCACCCATTAATCAGCTACCTGGTTTATCATTACATTCCTAATGTACCGTACATTTTTAATGGTTCGGTATTTTTCCCCCCGTGACTTTCATTACAAGCTTCATAAGCCGTGTGGGTTAACCAGATCTTTTCCCACCAGCTCATGCGTGTGATGGCCTGTAACGCCAGGATGGAGCAGAAGCTGGATGCGTGTCTGTGGATCCAGAAGGTTCTCATTGGGCTGGTGCTGGTGCTGATGATGCTCAGCCTCCTGTGCCTCTACCTGTTGGGCGTTGCTCAGCGGCCATCGTGACCCGCCCCGGCAGCCTTCTCCTGCATCTACCTACCATAGAGACACAGACGGTCCAGCGGGTCCAGCGGGTCCACGCGTAACCATCTGAGGGGATGGTCGTCCTGAGCTCACCGACGAGCACCAGAGCAGACCTTACCCCTCTCCCCATCCCATCCCCATCCCCCCCCCCCCCCGTTGTCATGGAGAGGAGGAGTGTTCTCTGTCAGCAATGAATTAGGGGCATGTGAATATGTGGCGTTTTCAAGTTGCTCCGGAGAGATTTGCACTCGTCTCTTTTCAGGCACTCGAGAGTTACGGCAAGCCGGAGACTCTTAAACCATGTGAGATGAAATCAGCAATGTATTTTTTATGACTGATCATGGAATTATAAATGAAGAGTCTATTTATTGCGCAAGGCGTAAGTATAAAAAATGTAGTATTTTTTTTCTGATCATAATGTACATAATTTCTTTTTGAATATCCTACATATCTACACGAGAATAAACAGACTCGTTTATCAGCTCGGCTCCTTTTCTTTCACATTTTTACACAATACTTTTATCATATCTTTGTATAGTTAGGTATTTGAGGAGAAGAAAGAGTAACTACACACTCGGCTCACATGTCTCAGCCACTTAGCGGTAACAGCACTGCAGCTCCCCCTTCCCCGTGGTCTGCGTGAACACTCGCGCGCTGTTGCCGTGCGTCTCTTCAAGAAGAGCCTCATCAGTGCAGAGGTGTCTAATTGAAAACATTGCAGTGTAGCGACCTCGCTAAACCTCTCCTCACTTATCCCGGGGAGCCAGGGGAGATCTCTTGTCTCCGCTATCTCCTCTTTGTTTGTTTTAATTACCCGGGCACTGGGAAAAACTAAAAATACCAAAGCAATTACTGGCGGGGACGAGGACGTGGCAGAGCCCACTTCTCGCAGTTCGGTGCGGGGAAGGCTGGATATCTATAACACGATCCAGCTCGAGAGCAATCAGCACAGGAGGTGGTGTGGGAGGGGGGAGAGAGATCACACTTTGGTTATTAGATAAACTTTTAGTTGTCTGGCATCAACACTTGCGACTGGTTTGCAAGTAGCTTCGATTTGAGTGATGATTAGAGTGATTCAAGCAATGGGAAGTAAACCAACTTAAAAATAAAACTTGCATCATACCGGCCTTTGCCTCCACTAGTGCTTTATTCCCTGGAGATCACATGCTACTGTTTGTTTCATGACTCTTTCTATTTCGGTGCTTCCTGTTTACATCGCTTTTTTCCCCTCCCTAAAAACTCTCTCACTGCATCAACAACGGCTGTTTGTAGAAATAATCGGATCGTTTTAGAAAGAAACATGTGCACTGGATGTAAAAAAAAAAAAACTAAAAAAAACCTGCATGTGTTTTACTTCAACCCTCAGTAAGAAATGCATTTGCCGCTGTTTGGGTAGTAAGTGCATGTGCGCCAGGAAAAGGACTGGGTAAATGGAGTGCTTTGCCTCTCAGGAGAATTAAAGTAAAAGCTTTGGCATCACACACAGGTGGGTTGGCTCTTAAAGTGCGTCTGTGTACCTCACTACCTGACCGAACCCAGGAAGTCACCCTGCAGATACACCCGCGTTGCGCAAGACTCCTCACTTGTAAGGACCTTACCATCACCAGTGATGCTGCAAGTGATCTGAAAGTGATCACGTGACAGTAATTCCCTCAGACAGACCCCCCACCCACCGCCTGATTCTCTAGATGTCACTAATTACAGGAGTGCGCTGGGTCTTTGCAGGAAGTCTCAGAAGTCAGGAACTCCTCCACAGTATTGATTTAACATTAAACACCAGTGAATGGAAGCCAGGCTCGGTGTGTGGCTGGCCCGGGTGCTCATGCAACGTTTGAGGGGGACAATGATTTACTTCATGTGGCAAATCGAGACGGGGGATCGATGTAAAGTTAATGAGTACTGCAGGAAGCTGCAACTCAGCCACAAGAAGCTGTGGCTGAGTTGAGCAACTGTTGCTTTTATCACAGTGGAGAGGATCTTAATGTTCGTGGCAGACTGCCTCCTGTTGCCTCCATATTATCTGTTGAAATCAAGGTTTACATTATTACTCTGTCCCCTTACCAAGGGCTTTATTACTTTGGTGATGAGGGATGACTATACCAGACATCACCAGCTGGACTCAGATGGTCCATTCCAACGTTGAACTGCTGTCGCCAATTTCTTCCTTCCTAGATCAAATCAAATTACCCAGTGAGCAGATGCCATATAGAAAGTATTTATTCTCCATACATCAGAAACGTTTTCGTCTTCCTTGCCTTTCCATCTATCCTAAACCTGCTTTCTGCTTTCCTTCCCCCTGCGGGATGTCAGCCCTCTGAAAGGGCTTCATGCACAGCCCGACAACAGAGAGGTCAGAGGACAGTGAGCCCAAGAGGGACTTTTGTCATGACGGAGACAAGGCATGACAGCTGATGAAGAACGATACCTCACTTGCACTGTGCTTTCATTGTCACTAGTAATTATGGGACCTGTGTGGGAAAAGCCGTGCAGAGCATCAAGAGGAAGAGAAAGCTCTGTATCGCTTTAGATGTCAGTGGACAAACATGATCATCATAAAAATGAGCACTGCACAAAAGTCAGGGAATTGAATCAATAGATCACTTACGCTAAATGTTGTTTATGGCCTCCATGCCTCGACCCCAGGGCACTAGCTTCATGGTTTAAGGAGGAATTAACAAGCCAGGGTGTGACTGTGCCACAATGTTTTCATTCATATGACCCAATACCTCAGTGGCATTGTTTTATGATACTTATACATTTCTTTTTCTGTGCTATATGTTGAACTGTGCTGTGCGTATCTTCAATAACATTAGATTACACACTGCACCATAATAAATTGATAGCATTTTTTAATTATGTTTCAAAAGTGCTTTACAGTCAATATAAAACATCACCTGAAACAGAGAACAAACAAAAAATCATGAAAGAAATGAAAGAATGGGTATCCAAAACACCTCACCTTAAGAACGGTGGATGTTGTTACTGGGGTTCAAGATCACAAAGACCCGATATTTGATATCTAAGATCCCCCGGATATAAAATAGACAAGAGATTTGTTGTTGCTTTTCATCTCTAATATTTAGCCACAATAATAATAATTGTGTAATCGATCACCACCAGAGATCGATGTATTTAGAAATGCAGCTGTCGCCAAGCTGGAGGTAGCTCTGTTGATATCTGTGTCGTCTATTGACTTGCGAACACGTTTTGAGTGCACCATGCCCCTGCGAGGTGCAACGATATCATTGACCTCTTTGAGGACGTCATGCAGTGGACAAGTGGAAGGTTTCGTATGAAGCACATGCTCCTCTAGGTCCAAAGGGGACTGCAGTTGAGCTCTGGAGCCTAATATCCTCAATGTTTTTTGTGAAAAATACCTTGAACTCTTCACACTTCTCTGGATGCTGAATGCAGATACCAGCGCAATGTAAACATTGTCGTTTTAGTGTATTATGCTTTGTTTCACATTCATTTTGTGATGATTATTGCAGCTTGTGGGCTTGTGTTCGTATTAAAATATCTAAAAATATTATGTCACTCTATCAAAAATGAGAAATGTATCACCATCACAGCAACATAGCACATGAACTATGACGAAGCCCTCTGCCATCAAGATGATGCAAGTGCATCCCCTATTGGCCTAGAGATGAAGTGCCTCAAATCTCAAGTACATCAGACAGAAACGTCAGTGGGTTCGATCAGATTGGTAGAGAAGATACTGTTTCATTTCTACGGGTAGGTGAAGGTCACGAATCCCACCCAGTCTCTCCTTGCCCACAACTTTCCTGATGAATAGTCGGCACAACTGCAATAGACGGGGCACTCCTGGGCAGGCGTCACAGGAGGAGCAGGAGCCATGACAGAGAGACGTTTTTCATTATTAGATGCTGTTTGCAGCCTTAATATGAAGGACATGAAAAGCTGCAGGGTCAGACTATTTTGGTTGGTGTGGAAGGAATACCTCCTGCTTGCCCCAGCAGCCTCTCCGCCAGGCTGTTGGGAGGCGCGAGGTCCAGAGGCCGTTTGCCCTCTGGGTTCCTCAGGGAGCGATCTGCCCCGTGGTCCAGCAGGACAGACACCAGCTCAGGGCTGGACAGACGGGCTGCAATGTGCAGAGGGGAGTCACCAGCCACGCTGTTATTCACACCGGCACCTGAAGGAGAGCAGAGGCCAACAAATGAGCTTTGAACTATGAACTAATGAGGTATGATGTCCTTATACTACGTAAGAGGAAAAAGAAAATTGGTAAAGTGTCTGAGAGTTCTGTTTCTAACAATATATGCATTAAACTTGTTGGGGCATTTCCTGCACTTTGATAGGAAGCATTAACTTAGAACATGAACATTCAAGTCAAAAAGTCCAAAGAATGATGTCATTTGCGATGCACTGCCACTTTAAGTAGACACAGAAGTTGAGAAACAGGGTGTGGGTCATGCTGCTGTTGCATGGCAGTGGCTCTTCGATGACTTTGGTAAACCAAAGTGCCAAAATTCTGAACTGCCATTTTAAAATCCGTTTTTTTCCCCCCTTATTTGAGTCTCATTTAAAGAAACTGTGAAACTCATCTTTTGCAAATCATTGACAACCCGTTGAAGCGCCGGCCAAGTCTTCACCCTGAAAGAACCATGCAGCTATTGCTGAAATGAAGGCAAACTGACTCAAAGATTCATACCGAGCTGAAGCAATTTCCTCACAGTGCTCAGATGTTGATTGGAGCAGGCGACGTAGAGAGGCGAACCCGTTTGGTCAATACGCTGATCCACATCTGCACCGTGCTGAACGAGCGCCTCGATGCACTGTGGGTGACCTAGACAGAGATACCAGGATCATCAGAATAAGGAGTGGTGCACATGAAAGGAGATGCTTTGAAAACCGCTTGCACATGACATCCAGCGGGAAAACAAGCCATCCTTTTACTTTGTAGCCTATAGCAACACATCATTATTATATAGCTTGTCTGATGTTTTGGCCTTCTCTGTGCAATTTTTTTCGGCACTGGCCCAACTGCTTCAGCATAGATTATCTGTGTACGCGCTGAAGAATGCGACCCCTAACCTTCGGCTGCTGCTCTGTGGATTGGAGAGCCGGACTGGCTCGTCCCCAGGGGGTCGGCTCCGTGTTGAAGGAGCAGGGACACGCAGGTCACGTGGCCCCGGGCGCAGGCCTCTGACAGGGCGGTCTTTCCGTCCACGGTGGAAAGGTTTACCTGGAGTGCACCAACAGACAGCCATTCAACCAGACAGTCTCCACACAAGTAGTTCAGAGCAATATTTGTGTAATGAACAAACCATGCAAAAGTACTGCGACAGGGGAAATGAATGGTTAACCGCCACATGCAACCTCTGGCATGTTACCGTGCACGTCAGCATTCTGGGTGATGGATGGATGCAGTTGATAATACAGTACCAAATAATATGAAGATGTTATGAAGTGCTTCAAATGTTTTTTTTAATATATTTTCTTTCAATTTTCTTATTTTTCTGGTTAAAAAATAACAATAGGAGTATTATTGTCTGCAGTCTTGTGCTTGTTAGGTGTGTTACTGTGTGTACGAGTATGTCTGAGCCTGCCAGTGTATGCATGTGGAGAGGCGTGTGTATCTGTCAGTGTGTGTGTGTGTGTGTGTGTGTGTGTGTGTGTGTGTGGTTAATCTCCACCTAATATGCACACACAGTTAAATCCAGCAATAAACGACTTCTAACTGGAACATCACTTTGCTAAGGTCTTTCAAAGTAAATATAGCAGCGGTGATAGGAAGCACACTGCATTGCTTTGGGTTCGCCCTAAATTCAGTCGTGTTCACAAAGAGTGTATCACCGCACTGTATTGCCTTACTGACGTTTGCCCCATTTTCCACCAGAAGCTTGGAGCAAGCCACGTGGCCTTGTACGCATGCCCCGTGGAGGGGAGAGACCTGGTCCAGAGTGGTCAGATTTACACAGGTGCCCTGTGAACACAACACAGACTTGATTCAGTTGAAAAGATACACACCGCCTTAACCTGAACCTACAAAAACCCCCATGAGGCTTTACCTGAGCAATGAGGCGCTGCAGGCTGAGGACACGTCCGTTGAAGGCTGCATCGTGAATTGGAGCCCAGTCCGACTCAAAGTCTTAGTTTCGACATTAGAGACAAAAGTTACACTTCAACTGAATCCCACATTCAGAAAACATACATACAATGACATTACATTGACATGAAGTTCTGTGCGCCGCGGTATATACTCCAGGCTGCAGCACAAATGAGATCCAGGCTTGCTACTCACCACTCATCAAAGGGTTGGAGAAAAAAACAGGTCCAGTTTGACGTGCATTGTCTCGCTGGTTGTCTTTGAGCCCGGCAGACATAGTTCACAACAGGGTTCCAGAAAAAAACTGTTTTATGGCCTTCGCTGTTTCCCCTCATTAGATTCTCTAACTGTGACTGTGTGTCAGAACACATCTGAAGTGCGCCTTCCTCCTCTGTTTTCAGTGTATTTGTCTCGGTTCAGGTCACAGCGCTGTGATGTCATTTCCCCCCTCAGACGTAGTGTCTGCCCTGCAGGAAGCAGGCCGTTTGAACATGGTGGTTGGTGCAGGAAGAGAGAGAGAGAGAGAGAGAGAGAGAGAGAGAGAGACCGGGCCTGTCGAGCAGGTCTGTAATTTGACACTGTTATCACAGGCCGTCCACACCCTTCCCCTCCAGCTGGAGAGAGATGGGCGGTGTTGGGGGGTGGGTATTGGTTGAGGTTGGGCAGGAAGAAGAGGAATGAAGTGAGAACAAAGAGTTAAGGGCTCATAAGTTCTGCATTTTCAGCATCTGTATGTATTAAGTGCTGGTCCGGGGCGCGGGCATCATGTATAATGAGTTTACAAACTATGTAGGCTGTGGAAAATGATACATGGAATGATTTTTTTTTAATCTCATTTGTTCAAAAAGCATGTCTGCAGAGTCCAATTAAGTTAATTCGTTCAAGACCAAATGTCAGCAAGAATCCGTCCTACTGAAGTGTCCTTGAGCAAGACCCTGAGTCCCTACCGGCTCCCTGAAGGACACAGGCTTACACTGACAATTTATTATTATAATGGAAGAAAATCCAGTTTGGCCCAGAGCTAACATGGTCTTGTTATGGGACACACATATGTGATTATGGGAACAGAAGTACACAACTCTCTCCTATCACACATACACACATACAGCTCTTCCCATGGATGTACAAACAATTGCCTGCATGCCTATCCTGCTCCACGAGAGGCCTAATCCTCTGTGATCCACGGGGAAGCCAGTTTGAGTTTGTGCTGACCAGCAGGTGGCAGCAACAGAGAGCAGACGAGCAGAGGCAGCGGAGAACAGCAGGTCAATATTCTCACTGTATTCCTTATGGAGTTGTTAATCCCTGGCAGCGGGTTACAAACTCACCATACAATTAACTTTGTGCCTTGGCAGGAAAGGTGCATATGGATTACGATGCCATTGTACGAAACCCAATGAACGCCCTCTCTGTAATAAATAATGAAAGCCCTTGATGCTTTGTTTCCCAAATAAATCTGCTTCAATTGTTCACCCTTTCTCTCAGAGTCTGAGCAGGCACATCCAGCAGCCGCTGTGACCTCTCCTGTAGGGTATCTAGTGGCACATTAGAGGAGAAATTTAGCTTCATCCCAAATTCAAATACAGGTTTAATCGTGGTGCAAGAAAAGCAAAGTGTACCAGAAAGGATTCAACTAATAAACTAGATTATTTTAAACTGTAAAAGTAAACTGTAAAACTGTAAAAACTGTAAAGTGTGACAGAAGTCAAAAGATGTCAAAGGAATGATGTACTGATACTATCAGGCTAAGGCTACATGACTCTTCAGGACAGGTAGCATCATTCACCGGCCACCTGCTTTGTTCATACACCACATTGTATCAGAAAACAGTAACATGAGTATTATACCAGGGACTATTACATAGACCTCTTAATGAGAAAATACCCTGACCTGCTTAGGAAACCTTTTCAAAACACATTGGATAATGTCAAAAATGCATTGTCATCCAATAACACAACAATTTCACCCAACAGCAACAATATACAACTCAGGGGTCCATATTTGGGCCCCATCTGATATCTTGTCTTTTAAGCCAGGGTGGCTAAGGTACATGAAAGGGTTAGGGATCAAGTTATACTACCACACTACCATACTAACAGACCAATATACCAGAAGACATCCAGCTACAGGGAGTTAAGAATAAGCTTATGTTACAATATAGCCTCTAACATACCACTAAGAAACAATATGCAGTAGTGCATTTCAACTGGAAACTGGAAACTCTATATGAGGTTATAATCCAGAGTGCTTGTGTAGCCTACATCCATCATTTACTATGAGACTAAAAATTGGATCAAACAAAGATCTCTTGTGTGAATACGCATAGTGATGTGACTAATAGCAACTAAAAACCTAGAATGAGCATTTTCTCACATCTCAGTCCAAGCCAGCACATCCAGCAGCTGCTGTGACCTCTCCTGTTGGGTATCTAGCGGTAGTACGTGTCTGCTTGGCTGCAAAATTAGAGGAGAAATGAAGCTCAATCAAATATTTACATTTGATTTGAGCTTAATTGAAGCTTAATCAGTGTAAGCCACAGCAAAACTGTACATCTCATACATCTAGAAATCAAAGGGCACCAGTCCCAGACTAGATTCAACTAATAAATAACACAAATTCAAACTTGTGTGTGTGTGTGGTATCACCATAATAGAACTATAATAGGGACTTCTAGTATTGTTCTGATATTTGTGTAGTATCCTCCTATGATTACTTTAGTAAGGGGTGGGCCAGTTAAACCATTTCGTTTGGAAACAACTAACTAGCCTAACATATACCTCTCCTTCAACCAGCCTGACAAAATATCTTCAATAAAAATATCACACAACAGCCTTTTGTCGGTCTCTCTCTTGTAAACCACGACTGGGTGGATTAAATGGAAGCACATGATGACTCAACCCCGTGATTTCCCTGAGAATTAGGCCATGGACTCTTGAGTTTTTCCCCCCTTTTTTCTCCTCCTTTTTCTTTTTCTCCGGACACCGGAGCTCGCTTCTCCTCGCACTACCCCGATGGCATCCCCGCGGCTGGAGACTTTCTGCTGTCCGAACCGGGACGCGGCGACGGACTTCGTGGTCACCTTCCAGCCCGTCCTGTTCGGCGCGCTGAGCATCGGCAGCGCGACTCTGAGTCTCATTTTTTCTATCCTACAGATTTTGCCGAAACGCAAGGGCTACAGAAGACTCGGACAGTATCCTCTACCCAAGCCCGCGTCCTCCTCGCGAATATTATTCATCATCAGTGTGTGTGATATACTGGGATGCACAGGTAAAAACACCAGACATTGCTGGCATACCTTAGAGGAGGAGAAGGAATGGGCGTGTAGGTTTACGAGCGACTGCACCCATTTCACTGCTGGATTTACGCAGGCACACAAATATTTCATTTTTAACCCTTAAAGGCTCCTATCTAACCTCCCACGCTCCCTAATAGAGACGAAACATGAAATGTCATCTGCCCTGATCATGAAAAATCTGATTTATTTGCCCGAAATTGAAGATTTTGAGCGACTCGAGTCTTCAGTGAGTTTTTACGCAACATGGGAAATAGTTTCAGGGTTAGTCAGCGTTGTAACTTCTACATTTGTGTGAAAGCCATAACAGTACGTCACTGTGATAATGCATTTCATCTCAAACTAGTGTTGAAGTGTAGAAAATACCAGGCCTATAATACCATATTCTATTATTAGGATTCAAAGTGCCCCTGTGGTTAATTAATGCTATTTAGACATATTCTTTCTTAGAAATGCTATTTGAACTACTCATTCATCACTTTGCTTTTACACTTGGTGAAAGAGAAGAGAAGAGAAGACAAATGCAGTAGTAATGTATTTCCATGCACTTCATTTAGCACTGCGAGAGAAAGCACCTAAACCCGCTTTAAGCATACCCATGACACAGTTTAAAACGAAGCACACAGCAGCCCCTGAGAGAGCTGTGGCTTTTCCAAGGCCCTCTTGCAGTGAAGCTGGGCAGCTTGATGTAGGAGGAAATGGAAAGACCCTTATAAAACACACCTGGAGGCATTTCATATTTCCATTACGCCCAACTACAATTAAAAGGACTCCATGACAGAATCACATTAAAGAAGCACACACCAATACAGAAGCAGCAGCAACGTGCTTGTGTTTTCCATGTTAATTGAAACCAGACGTTTGCTTCCTTTTTTTCCGTTTGCATGGGTTCACCTCCACTCCTGGTTGCCTTGCGTGTCAGGGCACCACTGGCAAGCAGGAGCAGTGAGGCAATGATGTGATGTGCTGAGACTTTGAGACCATGTGGTTTGCTTTCCCTCTTCCAGGTATCATTGTAAGGTCATCCATTTGGCTGGGCCTGCCAAACGTCATCGATCGCATCTCAGTGGCCAACAGCAGCGACGTTTGGCCAGAGGTCTTCTGTGTTGGGAGCGCGGTATGTATGATATTAAACAAAAGGGTCAAGGGTCAAGCCTTTATCTGTCCCCTAAGTTGTTTAAATATCCACAGCCTGGATGGATGAAGTGGAACAGTAAGCAAGTAACTACTGAAGCCATGCAGAAATGACATGTTGGAGGGAAGTCGGCAGCTTGTGGGGTTATTGCTTCTAGGTCACGTGAAGATCCTTGAAAATCCTGATTCTACAGGGAGCAGTTTAGATCACAGATGAATGTTTTGGTCTTGTGCATGCCGAATGAAACGTACGCACAGCAGGTCACATAAGACAGGTGACATCACGCCCCCACGTCGAGCAGCAAAAGCCCAGATAATAAGTTCATCTGAGAAATAAGACATTTGCTTGACATTTGCTTGCATGTCGCAGAGAGGGATGACTCTTCATTTATGTGTGGCAGATGTGGATCCAGCTGTTCTTCAGCGCCTCTTTCTGGTGGACCTTCTGCTACGCCGTCGACGTCTTCCTGGTGGTGAAAACATCTGCAGGAATCAGGTGCCTTCGACCTCGTCCTCCCTTCACCACAATTTATGATCACTCCACCATCACTACCTTTTAGGGAGAGGAGCGTAAAAGCACACACGAGGCAGAATGCATGACAGTTCCTTCTATTTCCCTCTCCCTCTCTTGCCTCGCTGTCTTGTTTGATGTAGTGTTCATGCATCTCCTTTCAATACCCCATTTGCAGAAGTTGACTGATTTCAGTTCAGAAAATAAGTTTACTAAACTTGCACCAAACACCTTGAGATCGCTATACCTCGAGGAGGAGAGATGGGTAGTTTCATACGCTGCTTCTTGTGTTTAAATAGGTCAATCATAGAAATTCCTCCTCAACTCGTGCATTGTTTTGTTTGGCTGCAGTATGGGGGGGGGGGGGGGGAAAGAAGCCCACAAGATACTGTGCTGCAGCATGTGTTTGAGAGAGCTCAGTCTCATGACCTGCTTCTCTCCCCCATCAGCACCATCATCCTCTACCACATGATCACATGGGGTCTGGCTTTGCTGCTGTGTGTTGAAGGCGTGGCCATGCTCTACTACCCCTCCATCTCCAAGTAAGAGAGCCTGTCAGTGAAAAATCACAACTTGAGTGTTTTGCCCCGGATGTTTGACCATATTCTAACAAGTGGGGTTTTTTTTTGTGCAGTTGTGAGAACGGCCTCCAGCACGCCATACCTCACTACGTCACCACGTACGCCCCGATGCTGCTGGTCCTCATAGCCAACCCTGTGTTCTTTATCCGCACCACATCTGCAGGTCGGTCCCGCCCCTCTTCTCGCACTAAAATACCCTGTTAACACACAAATAAGTCACCGCGTTCATCTTTTCTATGCAGTGACATCGTTACTAAAAGGACGGCAGGGAATCTACACGGAGAACGAGCGGCGCCTGGCCACGGAGATAAAAATACGCTTCTTTAAAATAATGCTGGTGTTCTTTATTTGGTATGTCACTTTCCTTCCTTCCTAGATTTCCCAGTATGAGATGTAAAGCGAGGCATACAGCGTGTTTCACATTTGTCCAACTGCGTGTTGTAAATTCCATAAAAACATGTGAACTTTGTGTTAGAAATGAGTTTATTATGGAGCAGCTTCTTACGTCTTCACTTCTAACGTGACCCTACACAAGGCAAACTTATGACGCATCACATGGTCTAGCCTTCAGTGAGAGGTCAAACTAATAAACCAATTTCCATTCTTTTTTTTTTCTGGCGAATAGCTACAACAGCAAGCAATCACTTCATGATTTAGTTATTTTGTTTGTGCGTGTTAAAAGGAGGCTAGTGGAAAGCTAATGAGACATTTCCTCCCGGCCCTGGCGTGCTAGCTGGGTGCCCAACATCATCAATGAGAGCCTCCTGTTCTTCCTGGAGGTGCAGGCAGACATCAAGGACAACAGTCTGAGGAACATCAGGAATGCCGCCCTCATCACGTGGTTTATCATGGTGGGTCACACAGCAGGTAAAGGTACACTATACCTGCAGTGTATACCAAAAAACACCTCTAGAGCGTTCTATGTTTTTACTCTTCCAGGGTATCCTGAACCCCATGCAGGGTTTCCTCAACACGCTGGCTTTTCACGGCTGGACAGGTTTCGACGTGGACCTCAGGCTACGGCGGAGCAGGGAGCTGGCCTGGGACTCGATTTCCACCTCAGTGCCCAACACGGGGGGCTACAACCCCATGGTGGGCACCACTCTGCTCTACCAGAGTCACGTCCAGGAAGCCAAGAAGAACATGACCGGCAACGGGTACCCGGCCTCCGACGGCATCAGTGTCCTCTCAGAAGGTAATGGTGCTGGCAAGGGCGGCGACGGTAACGGCTCGCCGGTATATCAGGGCTGGTGAAGCCTCACCTTGACGCACTGCTCATCATCGGTCTCCTGAAGCTGATATCGCCCACCAAGGAATCTGCTCCGGCCATCAGAATACAAGATTGATCCAGTAGAGCAGGTTTTCGATTAGGTTTGGATCATGCTGCTAGATGTTATGAAATAGGTAGTAGATGAGCCAGAAGCGTACAATGTTGAGATGGATGTACTGTATCAAAATGTCGATATTTATACTCTCATTCTTGTGAAATTGAGTGAGGGCAAAATATGAAATGTATTTTGGGATTATTTTGTAAAAAAAAACATTTTCTACTATCTC
This sequence comes from Hoplostethus atlanticus, assembly GCA_034670405.1. Taxonomy (NCBI): domain Eukaryota; kingdom Metazoa; phylum Chordata; class Actinopteri; order Trachichthyiformes; family Trachichthyidae; genus Hoplostethus; species Hoplostethus atlanticus. Next base: position 4,343,831 of record JAXDDX010000030.1, read on the forward strand.
ATATGTTCCTGTGTGAAAAAGTATTGGTTTTGTTTTCAACATCCAGGGTCCCTGACATGATAAATCCCAAGAAATAAACATTTTAATGCACTTGTTTTTCATTCATTCATATAGCCTTGAATGTGTCTCCCACATTATTTGGTAGTAAAAGGATATATAATCACTCAAACTCCCAAAATACATTTGAGTCAAATGTATGGCTAAATGGATATGATGTTATGAGTCCTCCAATGTGTGGACAGAGAGATCATCTATCAAGCTTCACCCAGTAATCTCCCCCTATTTTGTCTTGCTAGGTTCAGAGTCTAGTACAGTTGAAATCCACATTTCCAGCGAGCTCCAAGGCTCTGAGGACGTAGACGCTGGCGGAGAATCCTTGGAGAACTCTGTGAGACACTAGCCGGGTGGTCATCGGCCGCTCCGCCTCCCTCTCCCCTGCAGTGTTATCATGTTCCTCTTCCAGTTACGTTTGTTAAAAATAGACTTTCTCCTAAATCATGATACCTGGGCGATTTTGATTTCTGTAGCCGACCTTCTGGTTTCATCTTCCAGCCGTCAGACTGGTTTTGATATTTCATTAGTTTACCACGACAGAGTAAGTCTGCTACCTGCTTACGGGCCTCAAAAGGTTTTGTCTTTTCTGTCTTCCTTGCACTAAGCCCTTTTAATCAGCCCGAACAACAGTATGGTGTTACACTGTTGACCCGTCAGCTGTACAGTAATTGAATAGTCCCCAGGCGACCCCGCTGTCTCATGTAGCAGTCAGATAATCAATAGAACAAACCTGGCTTTTCCTCACTGACGAATCACCCAGAGGTTGACCTTTAAGCATGCCTTAATTACTTGAAGATACATTTCTTCAAGCAAAACGCATCCAGTATGATGCAAACTGGCTTTGCTATGCACTTGTAGTACTAGGCTCCAGAAGTTTTTGTGTTTCAAGTTCCACCTGCCTGTCTTGTATTTTTACTCTTATGTATTTTATACAGAATTAAATATCAAGAACATTTCTTAAAGGTTTTGTTGGTGACGGTGTTCTTTGATGTCTTTTGAGAGACCGCAGGAGACTCCTGCCATTAGCAGTCCTTCTTGGATCCTTCTCACTGAAGATATTAAAAAGGAAAAATCCACCCTAAAACACTTTAACACTGTTAGAAAGCTATTGGCGATGAACCTTGCATTCCTCAGTGCAGGATTTACTGGGTTGTTTGTGGTGTATTCTTCTTATTTTCTTATGCTTGTGGATAACTGGTCAATGTAATAGACGTTGATTTCACGTTGCAGAACAATTTTCAACAATCTAACACATCAATGGTAAACATCAGGTTTCGGTGTCAGTCGCTCACACTTTCTAGACCACTTTGCACAGACGTTCATCAATCATACCGGGAGAAATCCATCGAGAGACGCCAATTTCTCATTTTTTCTTAGATGAGACAGAGTGAGAGAAAGTGATACATAAACACAATAACAACGTGACTACATCACAAAATAATAATGCATTGAGGATCACAGATTGATGATATATAACGGTGTCAGAGTATCTGAGGGTGGATTTTTCCTTTAAGTATTGCTGCCACCTGAGTTACTTATGAACAATAGTCCCAATCATTCTTCTGAACACACTTGAGCTGAGCAAAACAAACCACGACACACGGACTCCTTGTTTTCTAATATCAAAATAGAGTGATTTATTCGAGACATTGAGCGACTTCATCGTTTTGTCTTGGAAACAGGTGAGCACACCCTAGACTAGGGCAGGAGAGAGATAGTAGCTGTCACAGCACTTATTCCACACTGGGCTCTTTAGCATGCCAAGATGGCCACCAGCCACAGCCCAATTCTCAGTCTGACACAGACAATAATGGCTCTCAGCAAACAAACAAGTCAGACAACAGTAAGCCATCCATCAAACGTCCAATTATGACGTAAATAAAAATAAAAAAAAGAAAGGAAAAAATAAAACCCTGGCCCTTCACTTTCAGCAAAACATTTGCTGACCCCACCATCAGAAAAAAGTGCACTTCACATTGCTCTCACAGAGTTTGACTGAAAGGGAAAGGGACCAGAAAAAAAAGGCATATCGAAGTGGTGGCATGTTGGTTTGAGCAGAAATGGACATCCTGCACACGGCTGAAGCTCAGGCAGGTCAAATCTGATCTGCTGGCAGCATTTTGTGGGACCTAAACTTAACTAGACCGTTCATCGCCTTGTAAGCAACAGCAGGACTTTTGCTTGACCGACCGCTTTCTGGTCTTAATGTGCGCTGAATTTTCAGTAGACTGATCGGGGGAAGGTGCCAAACTGAAACCACTTTCATGTGTCTCATGCAGTAGTTTTTTCTCCCCAGGCAGGTCTGCATGATGCCCTCACAGATATGGCCTGACATGATCTGGGATGTACTGTTCCACATGAAATATGAAATTAAAAAAGGAACAAGCCAAGTAGAAGACTACGATGACATCCGGTAACATTTAGCTTGCTCACCGATCTCCGTCTCGATGCCACCCGTGACTCCCTGGACCTTCATCTTGACATGTTGTTTCCACGATCCGCCGAGTTTGAACGTACATGGTGACAAAAGAAACTGGCCTGACATGCACTTAATGTTAACAAGGTCTCGAAACAGAAGATGTGAGCGCTCTAGCCAGTGTTGAGCCTCTACATGATGGCATTAAAGTGTACTGTATATAAACATATATACACAGTATATAAGTCTGTGTATTCATCTAATTTACATTTCTTTACATTCATTAAATTTACATCCAAAAAGGGAGAAAAGTCTCTTTATAAACCACACGCTTCACATCATGTACACGTCCACAGAATGAGCTCCAGTCCCCCAGGCCAACTGAGCAGGTTAGTTCTTGGCAGGTTTTGTGTTTCTTTCGTTGACCTCGATGTTAACAGACATGAGCGAAGAACTACCTTAGCGGCAACAATTAATTAGGACTTTCAAAAGTCAATTTCTGAAAAAAAGAAAAATCAGCAAGAAGTACTCTTGAAACAGCTCGTCCTTAACGGAGAAGAGTTTTAAGCATCACGTCAGCAGAGAACGCCAGTGCTTCGCTAATACCGTTACTTTCATCAGGTCTCTGATTTGTTATTTTGGACATGAAGCAACATTTTGCTCAGGGGAATTCTAAAAACCACCTTTCTTTCATAATGTGTTGCCTAACACCGGTGTGTCTCATTTACACCTTTTCTCTATACAAACTCTCATCCGTGTGTTTCCACCCTTAGCCTGATAACAGCAGGACCGGTTTGCCTGGAGGGATCATTGCACTTCCTCATTAGAAACCTTTAAAAACATGGACAGACCGAGGAAGTTGGATTTAGTCCAGTCCTGTAGATTTCTGAGCCAACTTCCATTGTGGCCTCAAATAGGCATGTGTATGAATTTAGTTGTTTTGGTTTCTTAGAGGCTGCTGCAGTCCTGGGGTTTTTGTCCTGCTCCACCTTACAGCCCTTCTTGAGCAACGCGAGTGTTTCCTGATGTCAGAAGAAGGCAACTTGCTGCACATTCCAGAATTCATCTTCAAAGTCTCCACCGGCTATTTTCGAAGATCAAGGACGCATACCTAGAGGGTAAAGCGAACAGGATTAATAATAAATATCATTTTGAGTATTCTTTTTTTTTTTTTTTTTTACACTCGCTGACCCAAAAGTAGTTAGACTTTTCAATTTTGCTTCATCAAACAGAAGCATTGAGGAAATAAGTATTACAAACCACTCTATTAAAGTAATCCAACAGCCATGTCTTACCGAGCCGTCTGACGCACTAGCGCCAACTTTGTCCCCAGTGCTGTTCCAGCACACCTCGAAAATGCCGCCAGTTCCCCTGTAGCTGTGCACCAAGGCTCCGGTCTGAAACCATAGCGCAGCCGTTAACGCACCACCTCCACCAGAAGATTACAATCACAATAAAACACCCTCCTCCGAGTCAGACACTCACCATGGTGTTCCAGATGTGGACACACTTGTCAAAAGAGCCGCTAGCCAGGTGCATGCCGTCGGGGCTGAAGGCCACGCTGTAGACGGGTTCCTGGTGCTTGGTCAGCGTGTGAATGCACACACCCCGCTCCACGTCCCACAGTCGCACTGTCGAGTCAAAAGAGGCGCTGTGGGCGTGGGGAAAACAACAAGTTTAAGGGTCATTTTGCCGAAATGTCTTTCATCCACACACAGCAGATATAACAGCAGCATCAGAGATTTGTTGTTTTTTTACTTAAGATGAGCCATCTAAGCAATTTAAAAATAGCTTTGTCAGATGAATCATAATAATGACTCTTTATTAGCATTTCATTTTCATCAGTTCTCCTCCCCGATGCTCGATGCGCAACTTGGCAGTCTACTCTTGATAGGTTTTTTTATGATGCAGAAAATCAAAAACTTGTGGACCAAATGAAAGCACTAAGTACATCTTTAGGGGATACAATTTGTCATGGCAACAATCATATTTTCGCTAGCATTACAATGTCTTGTCACAAGGAATTTCACGTCCTGGGAACATGCTGGTGGAGCGGTAGCACACACCACACTCTGACACCATACAAATAAAATAAGACGTGTGAATCTTTCAAAGTGAGACACTGTGAATATCTGCCACCCTGGAACTGAGACACTGTTGAAAACAAGTGATAATGACAAAAGAGGCTGACTTCCATTAACACATCTTCATCACAAAAGGTATTAATAGGCAAGCCTAATCTTCTAGGGGTGCCCTTGGCAGCGATTGAAAGCGAGCTCAAACAGGATTTTATGGGAAGAAGCAAGAGTGGATTAAATTAAAAATGTATGGCACACGCACAATGGTGGCATTTACTTAAGATTACCAAGTTCCTTACAAGCCGTGACGATAATGGCAGTTTTATATCCAAAGTGAAATATATGCACGTTCGCTGGGATGTGAGCGAGGGCTGTAAATGCCTGTGGTATTTGAACTAGAACATTTACACATGCGTGCACGTTCGGGTCAGTGTGTGAGGCCGCGGGTCACTGACAGTTACTAGCAGTGGGACTCGGGTTCCTCTGAACGCCAGGCCCTGACAAGCCTCTCCTTCACAGACACACTTGCACATACATAAACATACGCGCGCACACACACACACACGTGCACACACACACACCGCCCGTTCTGAGCACACAAACCTCAACACTGTCTCAGAACTGAACAAACGTGGGCGGTGCGCTGTAGGATACTTGTATGGGAGCTGTGTGTGTGAGCGGTTTCCCACCTGGCGAGCACTATGTTGGAGTTTGGGCTGCCGGTGCCGGGGCCTGTGGGGCTCCACTTGATCGTGTAGATCTCTTTACTATGAGCCTGGAGGTCATGGACACAGGAGTCCTGCTTCATACTCCAAATCTGGGCAAGAAGACACACAGCAAGAACACATTCGGTTGAAAAACACCAATCACCACTGCCATTTGTTGTCTACTACCGCTCTGAGACTAAAGACTTACCTTTAAGGTCATGTCGTCTGAGCAGGAGGCAAGCAGCATCCCTGAGGGATCCCACTTAATGGCATTGACTTCATTCTGCAGGATACAAAAACATACGGTGACTTTCTTTTCAGAGCAACAAAGTAACAGCCTAATTACAGAAGTGTTTGTTGGATGTCGATGAGCTTGACTGCCAGGCGGTGCGAGATGTCAGAGGAGGAACACAGGAAGTGACGTTTACCGTGTGGCCCTGGAAGGTCTTGAGAGGCCGGTCGCTGCCGAGTCGACATACGTGGATACACATGTCTGTGCTGCAGGAGGCAAAGGTGGTATTGTTCTGCCAGTCGACGTCCAGCGCTGGGGCTGTGAACGCACAGGCCCACGTTCATTAAAACGTTGTGCTCAGACTCCCAAGTGGGATTAATCTTCTCAGAGGCCACAGTGAGGTTTTTTTTTTCCAAGTTCTTGACACAAAGTGCTTATGACCCCAATGTTCAGTGGACTTACCTGAGTGAAAGGGGAACTGCTGCTTGGCCTCTCCTGTGTGTGCATCCCAAATGATTGTCGTCTGAAAAATGAAATTGTACACGAAGAAACACAACAGGCTGTGAGAAAAAATAAACAAAAATGCCACAATTTTTACATAATAGTATCTCGACAATGCTTACTGAAAGACTTCAAAGTAGTGCTGAAAACAGCCATCAGTAGCGAGAACACAAATCCATGCTTGGAGGCATTTATGAAATACCTTATCTACACCAGCACTGAGAATCGAGTTCCCCTTCTTGTTCCACTTCAGTGCAAATATGGGCCCTTTGTGCTGCCCCAAGGTGCTTGCCAGGTTTCCTAATGGATAAGAGACATATCCATTTCTTATAGGAAAGATCCCTCAACAAATTGTCCCAGAGATGGCATTATTCACAACAACGGCGGCATAAAATGGTTGATAGCGATACTACGCCACGATAAAAGGAAGCCATACCATCTTTTGTCCATATCCTGGCGAATCCATCATACGACCCTGTTGCCAGGAGAGTCCCGTCGCTCTTTTGGACGAAAAGATAATAGAACTGTTACTCAACTGCTCCCAATAGCACAATCTGTTTAGCACATGGTAAGAGCGGAAGAGGATACATGGGGACGGGTGACTGGGAACCTACATTCCAGTCTAGTGAGGTGACGTCTTTGTTGCTCGGGACGTCCTGGCCGCCCTCTCGGATACAGTGGCGCAGCACCAGCTGGGTGGAATTGGAGTTACTATTCTCGTTCAGGTTCCAGATCCGGGCGGTGGAGTCCCCCGAGCTGAACAGTTCAATACATTGTTGGGGTATGAGCTCTCAGAGTTGGTCCGTATTAAGCAATTAACACCAGTGTTCACCTCCTTAGAAGTGAATAATTCAACCATCCAACTCAAGTCAAACTTTATCTAATTCACATTGGTATACAACTCAATGTCCTGAGTTGCAGGAGGGGGACGATCATTAATAAAGAGTGCTCTCCATCCACAGAGGCAGACTCACCCTGAGGCCAGCAGGTCGCTGACGGGGTTCCAGGCACAGATGAACACTTCAGACTCGTGGCCTCGGAGCACCGTGGCCTTGCTGGCCGGTATCTCTACATCCATGTCCATCTCCATGGGCTCGCTGTGGTTATCTGATAGGACACACAGACAGACACACATGTAAACATATATCAGGACAAATGCAGGCACGTGTTTCAGAAAAGCTCACGGGTACTAAAAGATCATAATAAGGAACCTTTTTTTTTTTTTTTTAACATCAAATCAATGTTTATGGGGGTGAAGGGTAACCTTTTGAATAATGGGGAAATATCTTCTACATGGCAGTGTTACTTTTTATTGGTCTTAATCGGAGAATACTGACCTACTTGGAGCACATTATAATCAAAGCCCAGCCACGATGGAGGATCTAACCTTAAGAAAGGACTCTTTCTGCAAAACCATGTCAAATGAATGCCTCCCTGCATCCCCACTGAAACATAATTCACATTGAGCAACCTCTTCCTGTTTCCAGCCACACCTTCGAATTAAATTCCTGAAGGATCTGCTGACACAAACATCCGCTCCGTCTCCCCGTGTCTAGGGCTTCACCTGATCTACACCTCTCCGGTTTCACTCACTGAAGTTCGAACGAGCTGCTAATGAAATCACATTCTTTGAAAAGCACACTGCAATGTGGCATCGCGCCCTTCCAACACACTCTTCACCAAGTGCAAAGACACTTCTTTTTGGAGGGATGGGGCTGAGAGGTTGGACAAAATGTCTCTCCGTTTTGTACCATCATTTCGAGATGTTAGCCAAATTTGGAGAACTGTGGCTGATGTCGTAGGCGTAAGGCATCCATTAGCCTGCCTACCTTGTGACAGCACAAGGCAAGAAAACAGCCCACAAGGAGCAACCCCCGCCTGCCATGTCTTTCAATTCTCTCGCCTCTCCCACACACAGATCCACTCCATCACAGTACAAATTTAAAAGTGTCTTATATTTATAAACGTGAATAGACTACTTGTCTTTATGAACTGAAACCAACTAAGAGTGAACATTGTTGAAAATGAAGGTAAACTGCAACGGTGACAACAGAACAATAATGCAACTGTCAATATTCCAATTCAAATATATTTCAAGGCATCGACTCTAGAGGTGTGTGTTATGGTCACTCATATTCATTTGTGCCTGTAGAAACTTACAGCAGGGAGACAGACTCCTACTATGATTCAATAGGTACACCCCCATTTAGAGTAGGACATTCAACTCACTCATGTTGTGAGTGCCATTCTCCTCCCCATTGACGGTGGCTTCTCCATTCTTTGGTGCGTTGGACTGGTTGCCAGATGCGGAGGCGGCCATGGCACAGGCGGCCTGCTGCTGGGCTAACTTGTCGCGGAAGGCCTGCTGCCGCGTTTGCACCACGTCTGGCATCACTGCATCAATGAGGGACAGCGACTCAATCGGCCGACCGTCAAACACCGTGCCATCCTGCCAGGGGAACAGCAGTCAATTTTGGATCATGAGCGCTATTCCTTAGACAATGACTCATTATACAGTGTGGTTTTAAAATCAGTCACTTGTCTGGAGTCAGATTTAATGTATAAATACTATCTGGAGTCCATTCAAGTGAGACCTCCCGTGTTGATTTAGTATGTCTCTTAATTCACATCTATTGAAGGCAGTATGTTTATTGGTGAGTGTGTGTGTGGCCAGCCAGCCCCATTTGGCACTTCTGTTCACCAGGGACAGGAACAACACAAAATCAGAAACAATATTTGTGTAGTTGAAAGTATATCCTGGCTGACACTTCTTCCAGCATGAAGATGACTAAAAATTACAGATGTCTTGTTTTGAAGGATACTGACTTCAGTAGAAATGCACATTGTGTTGCAGTAGAGACGAACAGCAGCAGCCTCCTTTGTACCGTTAAAGGCTACATCTGGGAACGGGAGCAGACAGCTCTGATAGCCAAGGGCACCGAGTCCCTGCTCTCACCTCGTTGATGCTGATCTCTGCCTCCACATACTGGAGCCCTTTCTGCAGGATGGAGATGAGGGCAGCAGGGGGCACTAGTGTTCCGTTGATGTTGGACTGGCTGATGTGGCTCTCGATGCCAAAGGTGAATGCTGAGTGGGAGAAACCTGAAAACATTCACTTCATTAACTTGAGAGCGCCAAACACAAAATGCACATGAACACAACACAAATATTCCAGGACGAGCATTGTTTGAGCCAAACAACAAGCTAATGGTTATTGTAAACAAAGACCAAATAGCATAACAAGTATGAAACTGGAGCGTACAATAACGCATGCCAATGTCAATGTTGACATCTGAGAGCGAGCTCGCTTTCTGCCAACCGGTTTCAAAGACGGTCCCAATAAAGAGTAATGAAACGCAGCAGCTAGGATCTCAATAATTCATCCGCACCCTGAAAAATAGGTTAGCGTGAATGGCATGTTGACACCTACACATGAGGAAGGAAAGCGATATTCTGTGCATCCACTAACCATTCATAATGGAAGGGATGAATGCCCAGGTTATTTCCATCCATGTAGCGTACAATGCCTACACCGCGCTAAATGACAAATGACATGACTACGCAGTCACGATCATTTTTGATGGATTTCATGAAAAATCCAGGCTGGGACTGTTGAGATGGGAGGGCTACGGACTGGGAAGGAAGTGTGTCTTTTAATGTGAGATGTAATTGTTACCGTGTGTCCTGCAGAAAAAATCTATTGTGTATGATGACTGCATCTTGTGGGCTTTGGTAAAATTGGGTGATAGTTAGGATAAACAAACACTACAAAATGCAACCATCTGAAAATCCCGCAAGTGGATGTGTAAAGCCCAAGTAAAACCTTGGCAGACAGCAGCTCTGTGACGTACCTGATTCTTGGAGGTATCTGTAGACCAAGAAGTTCACTTCGTCACTGGTTATACTCATCTTAGCCCACCTAAAGGGAGGAGGTATGTACGAAGGCTGGGCTCACTCTAGAAAATAAAACACAGGAGTAGGAGATCATCTTTGCATGCCTCATACATCATTCTGACAAATGACATATCTATCATGTTCCAATATAAATAGATACAAGCACTGCACACTGCACGCACACTACGTCTTCATTCATGGTTGGTGAAATCATGTGCCCTCTCACACACATACACACACACACACACACAGGGAATCCCTTATAGAGACTTCCAGTCTCTATTAGTAAGTGCTCCCACTGGTCTTGCCCATTGTTGCATGATTTCTTTCCCTGACAATGTCAATGACTGGGTTACTTAACCTGTGAAACCATCTCTAGTGCTCAAGCTAAGTATTTCCAACCTCTTTTCTCTGACCTAATGGCAGCGTCTATATCCATTTGGCTTCCACAGAGAAGTGGATGGTGCCTCCCATTAGTGACCTGGCCAACCATCTAGATGGAAGGAGGCCTGATAAAGCAGTAAGGATATTAAATGCCAGTCCGCTGCCCATTTAGTAAATTACAGAAGAGAGCATGAGGCTAATTACTCATATAGCAGCCAGGCTGACTTTCCCTTCAGGATTGTTTTCAACAAATACAACTGTTTAATAGCCCTTATGTTAACATGTCAATTGAGATAGTCTCAAAACTAGAGGGAGCTGAAGGAACCAAAAAAGGCAATTTAGCTTTTATTAATTCCATCAAGTCTTTGTCCTCAGGCGGGTGAATGCCGAATAGTTTATAATGGCTCATACATTCACATTACCAACATAATACAAATGGAACTGGAAAAGGATGAATCTGCATTGCTCACTCACACTCACACAGTATACACACACACACACACACACACACACACACACACACAGTATACACACACACACACACACGCAATTCCAACAAGGAGTTAAAGAAGAAAATGGTTCTTAAGCAGGGTAAAGATTTCACATCAAGAAATGCTAAGCTTGGTTCAAACGCACAACGCCTGAGAATGAATCATGACCATCTTTCACAGCCATTTCCTGCCTTACCTGTGGGAGATAAAGGGACAGACATTTTGTCTAGGCTAGACAGAGAAATAAAAGGTGGGTGTCAGGTATGAAGAATGCATGCTTGTCTATTCCATGCCAAACACTTTCGAGGCCCACTCAAGTTCCCCTCTGGTAGCATAGCAACAAGGAGGATCCAGCAAAATAGACAGAATAGTATTGTCCCAATTACCAGTGGGCATACTGCCAGAGGGGTTGAACATGTTACTCAACATGAATTATTCAGTCCTTCACCTTGGGATATTCTTTCAGATGTCTCGCTTTATTGTACCACCGAAGACATGCTAAGGGGCTGAAACTGGTGGAGCCAGAGTGTGAAGTTTGCTAAAACATTTCTCTGACAGAAGTGCCAGTAAGTCGAGGATGGTGTGAGAATAATTATCACACAAGAACATCCTGCTATAACACATCATTTAACCTCAAAGAAATATTAGCACAGCACTAAATAGTTTCTTTATTATTATTGTTATTAGACGGCCGCTGGTCAGCAGGATACATCAGTGAGCATACATTTGGAAAAAAAAAAACAATTATTGGCACTCCAAGACCACAGCTCTTTACTCCCTTCAGCCAGAAACCAAAACAACCCTGGGAATTTCAGCCTTTCTACCTTGGCCAGTGTGTCCTCCACAGCCCACCGCCACCCTGCTCCTCTTTGGCTAATTCGATAACATGAGGGGCTTGGAAGGGCTATCCGCATCAAAGTGGAGAGCCGCTGCTCTCCACCGCTACATACCAAACAACTGGAAACATAATTAACAGGGAGCCTGGAGGGGCTTGAGTCCCAACAGGGAAAGGCAGCAGCAATAATCCCTCTATCAGATGGGCCCATGATGCCACCATCCATTACACCACTCCCTGGGCATTCGGGCCTCCCTTGACAAAACCCTGCCTCTTGCAGGGTATCAGGCACTGGCTCTGAGGCTTATCCACTGTGAAGTGATAAGTGGAGTCAGAGTCTGAAGACCTGATCCTTTTCAAATAAGAAAGGCAAATGGAGACCCATGCAGGGCTGCTACACATTAACTAACATTCTTTTTTTAAAACCTTTAAAACGGGAAAGATTTAGTGAGCCTGTTCTACAGCAGGGGTGGGCAACCATGTGCCATGGAGGGCCGAGACTCTGCAGGTTTTCACTCCAAGCAAAGACTCGCCAGTTGATTCCACTGATTAGCACACCTTCAGTCAGAGAGGAGGGACCAATCAGTGAAATCACCTGCTGTAGTCTGTGGTTGGAGTGAAACCCTTTTTCACCCTCATGCAGTTGCAGACATTCCTACTTGGGCGTACAACCGCAATATTCCGGTTTGGCCACTAAGCAGCTCTGTGGAGGAATATCCATTCACAACAATATCACCATTTCAGTTTCACATGCAGACAATTGAATGCAGAAGAAGACATTGGATAGGGGAGACAAATGGACATCCTGCTGCTGCGATGATGAGAACCCCTGCCGTGGCCCGCGGGCTCATTAGGGGTCATCTTCAGCTTGTTAACTGCACTGTAACAGCAATTACTTAACAGTGTAAACCACACCACCAGCTTCCCAGCCCTTCACCCAATCTTGCACCTGAGCGCAATATGGCCGATGGCTGTGGCCAAAGTACAAGAATAATAAAGCCCTTCATACTGGACTAGTATTTCTTGTGGGCCCCGTGGAATTGAGTTTACCCTCCGAACTCAAAAATACTACGGAGCTATCATGAGCTTGAACTTGGCACGCAACACATTAGACCGTTACGATGCCTCCCCGTTGGAAGGTGCAAAACATGTGAGGACTTGTCTCATAAGACGAACCACACCACCAATCGCAATGCCTAAATAAAAATAAAAGTCAAAGAATGATATGTAATACATGTAGTAGTTTTAATCATTTTATGTTTTCATATAGGCTACTGTGAGTTTGTCTAGTCTCTTTTGTTTTTGTGTATTTGGGCATTTTGTGAAGCACTTTGTGACCTCTTCCTGAGCTGAGAGGCGATCGGTGAGAAGCGAAACTGGCTAAGATAGTCACATTACCTTTGAAGAGGTCTTTTGTTTCTTATTGTCAGTTACGATGCTGCAACTAGGCTGCTGCGGTGTTTAACCTACTTCCTTGCTTCTTCTGATGTTTACGTTTTCGCTTAACGTCTCAGACGTCACAGATGCCCACTGGTGCCCTGTTAGTTCAATGAGGGCTTTCTGAATGGGCACGTTAAAAAAAACATTCAAATGTAATTGGATATGAACTACTTTCATTCAAAAACTTATTATTTTTTATTAGGTGAGGCAGAGCAAAAATGTTTGTTGAGGCCCACATCTCCTCCATGGATTACATTACTACACTTAGCTGGCCATCTCAGAAATTTGGTTTTGATATTGTTTGAAGTTGAATGGTGCCTAGAGTGAGGGAAATAAGTCACATGATAACTGTTTCCCTGATTTTTGCAAAGGAGAGAGGGCACACTGGAAAATGGGCTTAACATTCACCCTGGCCAGAATGATCCCTTATGGTCCAGGATGGTTCTGAGACTGATTAACCCTCAAGCTTGTTAATCACAGCTAATCTACACTCACCATTTTAATTGAACGTCATAATTAAACTAATCTATGTATTATAAGTCTAGGGTTAAAGCTATCATGAGCTCAATGTGTTCAGGGACAAATGGAATAAGAAAGTCCACAAGAGGGCTTCTTCTTGCTTGCAAATCTTTCCTAAAATAGATCAGGACAGTTTGTGCTGCGGACTAAAGGACAGAATATTGCTCTGCCTGATTTGTAAAACTAGAATCCTCCAATCATCCAGACAGATAATAATCCGGTCACAACAAACAAAAGATTTTACTTTGCGAATAGTATTTTAGATTGTGTTCTTACTGGCCCTATGATATAGTCTCTCCACCACCGAAAAAAGGAAAGATGCCATTTGAACACAAACGTTTGAACTCAAAAATAATGGCACTACGGAAACTATACAACCAACCATCTCCTGCACATGTAGGTTTTGAAAGAATGATGTAGAAAAAACAGGACACTACAAAAAAGGCAGTTTAAAAAAAGAGAGGAAGGCAGAGGCACATTCTCTACTAGCATGCCAGGGACCCCATTTTCTCCTGCACAGTCACCTCCTGACAGATGTGCAAACAAGACCTGGAAACAGCAGCCATTTTCTCTTGAACTGCTCTGCTGAGTAAAACCCGCCTTTGAAGCTTTTGGTTGGGCTGCAGTCTTTGGGGGGGTGAGAGGGGGTGGGGGAGGGGGAAACAGGGAGGGGGGGGGGGGGGGGGGCGGGCGGTGGCTGGGGGAGGGGATCAGGATGATAAATAATGATCTCACACACAGGTAGCCACAACAACCGTTTGTGCATTATGCTTCGGCTTTCTCAATGAGTCACTTAGCGACAGCCAACGTAGGTCGGCGAAACTGTGGGGGATGGTAGGGGAAACACTTCTCCCACGCCTGCTTTGGGTGGCAACACTTTCAGCTTTTAGGCCTACTGGTTCTTTCAGCAGTTAACAATGAAAGGGGTCATCAGGGTAACACATTCCACACCACAATGTAGAATATAGGTGAGAGGTGTATTTGGCACTACTACAACCACTGATACCGCAATCCTGCCCAGATCCTTTGATCCTGACAGGGATTACAATGAGCCAAATCCTTGATATACTGGGTATGCATAAATCACACTTTGAAGTGATTGCATCATCTATGGTAGGCTTATGTGAATAATGGGACAATTTTGCGCAAGGCCCAATGTGAGTACAAACATGTTTTCTCATGCAATAGCACATTGGACATTCATGTGCAACGTCAAGCCTGTGGTTTATTTTCTCCCAGGGGAAGGGATGGGGGATGGTGACAGATACTGAGGATCACTGAAAGGATTCATCATGATGGTTTCTCATCAGGAGCATCAGGACCTATGATCCACCCACATGCTGAACCCATTAGCATCTAATAAAAACGACAACTCCCACTAGCATATTGGCATCATTTGGCGTGCTATGTAACAACCAAGGGACTTCAGCAGGCAACACAGCCTAACAGTTTAAATCCAGAAGAGACCTCCACCTCCCATTAGCCAGTATTGTGATTTATCACTTTCATATATATACACATATGTATATCACTTTTATTTCATTTGACCGTAGTAAAAAGCTCAAATTACAAGCACAAGGGCAATGAAATGTCCAAATCAATTATACTGATGAGTAAAAACCCATGACTCAACTACTACATGAAATAAGGGCTGGAGCTGTATGGAATTTTTCAAAACGTGGTCAGAAAGTAACATTTTTACAGTTTGCGGTAATAAATAATAGCATACTACAGTTCTCCCTTCCCTACCCAACAAAATGAAGATTGTCGCTGCGTTTTTAGAAGAAAAGATTTGATTTTTAAAAATAATGGTCATAGTAGTAATAACAATGCAAGTTGTAGCGCGCCTCCTATTACCACAGCATTGAGTTAATGCTGTAATTTTACAGAGCCTGATCAAATGTAAGGTTTTTAGAAAATAAACAACAACACAGTATCAATGTCATTGATATATTTATACAATATCGGAGGGGGAAATATTGCAATATTGCAACCCTGCTAATAATCACACATTTGGCCCTACAGCCTTATGTGTATTTTTCATTAAAATCTGATCAGCTTTCGGCACTGCAAACAAAAATGAGTGTATTTATTCAGCTAGAATTTAAGAAAGGAAACTCAGCTACCACAACTTACAGTACCTTGAAAATGTCTCTCACCTTGATAATTCATTCTCTCCTTCTCTCTCTAGTGTTTATGGGTGTGTGTGGGTGTGTGTGGGTGGGTATGCATGTAAACTCTCTGTGGGACACAGAGAAAGAGAAGTCATATTTCTCAATCGGAGAGCAGCAGTGCTCAGTGCAGCACCATGACCTAATACATGTTGCCTCATGCTTCATGGAGAACAAAGCACGAACGCCTCCTTCGAAGAGAGTAAGACGACAATTAACAACCCTACATTCGTTAATATGACCTTTCATTCAACTAAAGGGTTTGTATCTACTGAGGGATATAGATTTGTGTTTCCACTTAAGTCAGTGTGCCGGTCCAGCGTAGTTCATTGGCTCTTTTTAACCCATAAAGGACACTGAACAGTTGAACCCATTCTCTTAAATAATTCATCTGCCACAGTACAACAAAGAGAGTTTGTAAAAGGAATGAAGCGGTTTTATATCTAGGCCAACATAAGACAACGCCACAGGCTTTACATATTTCATGCTATTATGTTGCATGTTAACGAGTCAAAAGTTCCTGACTACGGCATTTGTAATAGTGTTTATATCATACTTCCCCCCCCCATCAAGAACAACAAAGTCAATATATGAGATATATTTGTTATACAGAAAGACCAAAATGTGGTCTACCGGCTGAGGTATTATGGACCATTATCTTGACCAACGATAGGAACCTAAACTCATGGATCCCAAGTCCTTATGGATCCATATTTCCTGACAAGCCTGTGTACTGAAATTAAGAGAAAGGACGTTTACTGGGAGGAAAACGTCAAGTGAGGCATTCAAGCACTTAATCATTCCAGCCATAATCATCATTTGTTATTGGGTACTGTAAATAGAAAATCTATCTACATCATCAAGCAATAACTACTGTCCTTGAAAAACCTATTTGTCAACAAAGGAACCTCAGCCGGGCAATTGTTTTCAGCAAGACGCCCGGCTTACTGAGGATTGCACAAATAAGCTGTAAACACAGTGATACACCGATGTAGGCAATAAAAGTGTTGCTATGGTGACCAGAAGATCCTGCTTCTCTGTCAACAGCTGCTTGTGCCACCCTAAATGCCCCCCCACCCCCCACTCTCCTTGAGCTTTCCTTCCATCTGACATCAGGGTCAGGCTGAAATACTGATCTCCAGTCTAAACCATCCCTTGACTCCTTCTTCGCAAAGGCACATCCACAGAAACATGACACTAGTGCTACACACAAACGAATTCCTTTCAGCTTGTGTGTCCTCTGCGTAGCGACTATTAAGCGCTTGATTGTACACGTGACGTACATATTAGGAGTACGGCAGGCTTTATTCATCCACATTCCCTACGATAAACCATTAATCCCCTGCAATAAAAAAAAAAAAAAACTGACCTTGTAATATTTCACAGTGCGTATGCCGATAAGGACGGAAGCCCCAGGTGAAGGCAAACAAAAGATTAGACATCTAGTTTAAGACATAATTCCTGGGACTTTTGACAGCAAATTACTTGGCACAGATGTATTCTCAGTAAACGTGCCTGGAATACCACCCTGCTCCTCTCATCTAGCAAATGATTAACCAGCTCTTGCTGTATCTGGTTTAGGTGCACGCAGCACATTAGTGCCAAATGCATGTCTGTGCTTTCTTTGTTAAACGAGCATGCTGATGTTAAACCACCGGTGCAGCCAAACTGTGGTATTACTATGACAAGTCGGAAACGGCAAACCATGCTGTAGCAAGCATGAAACTTTCACTGGCAGTCTACAGATGGTTGTTTCGTATCCGGAGCAGTGTGTGCTCAAAACCACTATTCAGGGTTTTCCTCAAACACAAGATAACCTTACCGCTCACTGGCGGGCCATGGCCAAGGCTGCAGACAGACGACCTACATGAGGATATCGAGAACAGCAGAGAAATCTTTAGACTGCATCATTAATTATTAACTATTATTTCTTTCATCTTACGCAAGCATAGCTCCCATCTCGTGTAAATTGTAAAGGAAAGCATGACTTTTCAGCCAACGCCCGACATCTAAGTCAATACAATTTCATACATTTGAAATCGCGGACCTGTGATGATGTTGCTTTCATGCCTGTTCAATGAAAAAAAGTCATTATAGTAATAACACATAAGACGCTACATTCATTGAGTGCTGTGTTGTACACTGACAACAAAACTAAAATGGAAACTGTTCCCCTTCCACTTGTGCTCTAATCGTTTTAATACAAAATATTAAAGGGGCAGTTCACACCAAGCCAAAGGATTGTCAAAAGGTGTCCCACATGTGCTTCATGAACCTAAAAAGTACACAAAGCCATGCTTCATTAGTTGTTAACCAGGAAACTGGTTAGCCATATTTCAAGCTTGTTCCTGTCCTTGTTTTTTTTTATTATCACTGTTATTATGTAAACTGGTATCGCCCATCCCTCTATCCAAAACGCAAAAGTAAAAAACTGCTTTCTCAGGTATTGATGCTGTGATACACAACCAGGTTACAAAGTAATTCCATAGAAAGATCACATTTTACAAATTGCCATTTTAATTACACCATTTACTTCTACAATAAAACCTCTTCATTTCCTTTACTATCTCCCCTGTTACACCAGTCACAGAATAGCTGGTTAGATAAGCTTGCATGGCTTTTGTATTATAGCAGGAGGAGGGTGAGGGATGGATTAATTTAAAACAATATCCCCTTATGGTAGATTTGTTTTTCAATTTTTGGCATGCACATGGTTGGATCAATTCCTCAACAGTCATCCATCAGTGCAATAGTGACTGCACTCAAACCCTCGCTCTGAAAACCTAGTCTACAATTATACTCCTGGCTCAGCCACGGAACATTGGCAATGCGGTCCTTAATATTTTTCTGGGTTCCTGTTATAATCATCAAGAAATCAGTGTGCCTGTTTGCAATTACAGATTAACCTTGGATAAACTGGTTGTCTACTGGGCCTTGGGGAACCTTCTGAACATGAACTCATACAGACAGAGTCCTTATACAAGGACAATGAAGATATTAATTGCAATTAGACATGACAATAGTAACCGATTAGTTTCTAAGTTAAAACTTCCTCCCACTATTTCTCACTCAAACACACATGGTATGAGAACAGGGTCAAGGCACGGCAGACACAATGATAAGGAGAGCTACTCCAAATCCAAAATAAGACCAAATAAATAACTACAGCCTTGGACTAGTCGGTACTTGGATGGGTGTTATTTCAGTGTAACTACTAGGTCTGCCAATTGGCTGATAGCCCATGCACACTGCAAGTCTCTTTTGGAGGGAGAGAATGGCGTACCTCCCCCATGGCCTATCATAAATAAATACTGCTGCAGAAATATTTGGACAGTCAGACACTGAGCTTTGCAGCAGTTCTGACATGGGCTTTCTCTGGGACTTCCTTGCCCTGCTTGTGAATATGGAAGAAGTCCCAACAAGGTACCCTAGATTTGCTGTTGCCTCGCCTGTGCCTCTACCCAGCAGGTCGGCGGTGGCGGTTGACTTGACTTTCAAAAATGTGAAATGAATCATGAATCTAAACATGTCGTTAGCTGTCGGCTAGGTCAGAGTGGAGCACAGTCAACACCAAAACCAAAAGGCAAGTGGTTTCAGCTCAAATACTGCCACTGAACAAGAGGTAGACCGACAATAACCTATGGGACAACAATGGAATCCATGTAAGGCTGTCCAAGGAGTAGATTCAGAGGTAACTGAAACAGCTTATCAAAAGAAAAACAATATAACCAACTGAGAACACAATGTTCACTACGGCTGATTGTGTGCTGCGTCGAGGAAGCCTAGCTACTCGCTCTGTTAACATAAGACCATCTTACAGAGCTCCCAATGAGCGGCACCAATGACTTTTGACATTGTGACACAGCATTAAGCACTCTGCAAATGGGAAAAGGTAAAGTTGTCTGAGACTAGCAATTAAGACGTAATAAAACCCCATTGTTCTTTTAATAGATGGCACTAAACCTGTTTTTCTAATGGTTTTACTGCAAATCGTCAAGTCTAGTAACGGAAAATCGGTAAGTAGTCCGGTGTACCTTCCTTCGTATACACATCCATTGAAAATATGACAGTTGTGGTAGTGGCGACACTAAAAGATAGCGGGTGTCATCCAGCTTTATGACCAGTAGCTCACTATCCAATAAACCCAAGGTGGAAAGGTGGACAGGAGGAGGTGGCAGCAGCTCAAGAAGCTCAAGTCCAGTCAATATCTCCTCCTCAGAGAGGTGCCAGGACCACCCAAGATAACTTCTGCACAATATTACTTTCTCATTAAAATGTCTCATGTCTTTCAACAGCATAGCTACAATACACCAACTGGAATACAAACAATGTCAGAGCAACAGCCCCTTAGGCCAACACGAAAATGGGAGCATCACTTAGGCATAAATCATTGGTGCCATTGACTAGAGGAGTGGAATCGGGTTAATATGGCACTCCAGTAGTAATTGCGTGGCGTGTGGCGATGTATGTTGGTGCTGGTATTTGGGGTTTTGAATTATTCACTCTCATAACCCCGAACACTTTGATCCACAGTGCCCAGACTAGACATTTGAAAGTGGTTGTACATACAGCTAACTGAAGAGAACAGAAAAGGGTCGCTAACTGGAAAATAAGAAGCATTTGTATGAGCCAATATCTCCAGGTTTCTTTAAACAAGTTCTGTGGGTAGATGGGAGTCAGCATGGCCTTTAGCTTCATACTTAGCTTAAATATATATAACATATGTATAGCTAGACACAAGGTAAACAGACGACAGATTTGCATTGTGCGGATACTGTAACATGAACTGTCCCTTGGAGGACTGGTGGCAATGTCTAGTACAGTTGAATGCATTTCCCCTCCCCCACTCATGCGCTTCCTAAGTCTGAATGGCACAATAAATGTGTTTCATTCATAGTTCACTTTCAAATAAAATGGCTCAAAATGCACCAGTGCGACTTAAGATGGTGTAATCAGCCTCTTGTGTCATTTTACGGCACAGCAGATACCATATAATTGAATTTTTTTTTTTTTTTAAAAAGGTCTCGAGCTCCATCCTGTAAAACTTCTTGTATTTTTCTGAAGTAGTCACCAGCTCAACTAGCACGATTGAATATGAGTGAAGCACATAGCAGCCGATGTGAGCTGGATATCACAAACAATTAGAAGGGGCAATTCAAGGCACAAGCAGGAATTTCAACACACGTGTGGGGTGACTAATGTGTGTGCCGGTAAAATCATAATCAACGCCATATTCGCCCATTTCAGAAAGTCATAATCTTCTTCACCGAACAAAAAAAAAACCCCGGATAAACCTGATTACAGTGCAGCCAAAACCACGCCACTCGAGTTTATTGCTTACCTTTATTATGAGAGTGAACTCGTGGTGTCCGCCACCTCTTCCTCTTCCACAAGGAGAACCTCCAACTTCACTGAGCCAGCGACGACTTTCCTCCCATTTTGCTTATTATCATATTTCAAGTTCCGACCGCAGCTGAATCACTCACTGTCGGCTGTTTGGGGAGCTACAGAGCCGCGTATTTACACACGTACACACACGCGCGCGCGCGCACACACATACACACGCGTACACAACCGATCTGCTGTGTAAACTGTAAAGTTAAAAAATACACGCGAGTTTCGCGGCCGTAGGCTGTAGGCTACTACTGTGGAGTGGAGTTTCACCGATCTGAGAAGGGGGGACGTATAGAGACAGCGGCAGGGGCTGATCGGCAAGCGGGAGAGAGACGTAGACAGAGAATGGGAGGGAGAGAGAGAGAGCGAGAGAGAGAGAGAGGTACTGACCTTAAACCTGATTATTGAAAACATGACCCAACCCCCACCCCCCAATAGTCTAAATCAATAATACAACCAATATATAGGTTAATTAATTAGCTTGTTAACTGTATTTATCATCTACGTCATTGCTCTAATTGGCTAGATTATATGCTAAACAAAAAGCAGTTTGTAAAGCTTCTGGGGGAGGGGGAGGGGGATGGGGGGGCACAGTTTACATATACAGATAAAAACATGCCCTCAATAGGGGCCTCGTCTATTTGGGGGGCTGAGTGTAGGCTGCATACCGTCACCACAACACTCACAACATAATATATATGTGTGTGTGTGTGTGTGTGTGTGTGTGTGTGTGTGTGTTATATTCCAAAAGCTTCAGTTGTCTCGTGAAAATTGGGGGGTGGGGCTCTCACTGTGACACACATGTGATTGAATAGTTAGATGTGTGGCACGATCAATGCACTTAATACCTCCTTGTCGACCAGGCGTTATTACTTTGCCGTTTTCCTCCAGCGCGGGCGCTGTGCTGAATGTAGGCTACAGCCCCGCCGTGTCTCTGGCCTTCGAGCCACTTTCCCCTCCCCCAACGGCTGCTGTATTTTTCGCCTGCCCGGTCACACAGTGGTTGATTAATTCTCCTTTCGCCTTGCTCAGTCATTCAGATTTGGAAAGTAAATAACAAGTTGACATCATTACGGCTCTACATTGGTGTGACACATTCCTTTGGTTACCGTACACACGGAAATAGGTGCGCATGACAACCTCCACTAAGACCTCAGCAGAATGTACTGTATGTTACAGTGGATAAGTCTACAATGAGTAAGATGTGGGATATAATGTCACACCCATGAAAGGCTCAAACCTTTTATTTTAAAAAACACTTTGACGGGAAATGAGAGCTATATATATATACTATATCTCAGACCCCTGTAGTAGTACCACAGGAAATACTTTAAAACATGATAAGGTCTTTAAACCCAGTACTGAGTATCAAGGCACACAAGTCCCTGTAGGAATAGTAAATGAATATTGTAGTGTGTGAAAAAAACCAAAAACAGATAATTGTTAAATCCTCTTTGATTTGAGTACTTAAATGATTTCCAGAATCGCCCTAAATATATTCAGTACATATTTATATACTTTGACTTAAATTTGTGGCTATTGGTTTGGCTCATTGTTGGAAACTCTTGAGGCTCTGCACTGGCTCTGCGTCCTGTGTCTCTGTCCCGTGATTGAAGGTTGTCAAGCACGAGCGCTCGGAGAACAAAGTGACAACAACAAGCAATTTGCGTGTCAGCAAGGTTCTGAGTTTATTCACACTTGCACAGGGGTTATATAGAGTTGAACACACAACTTTCATAACTGATTCTTCAGAACAGGATATGGAGCAATCGTGCAGGCGTGGGTCTTAGCCCCGCAATTCTGAGAATCCCTGCATCTGTCTGAGTCTGCTCACCACAGCGTCCTGTGATGGCAGACTTTCAATAATCTGGACAGTAACATCAAAATATTAATAGAATGCAAGTAAGCTATATTCGAGGGTCAAAAGTTCAGAGGATGTGTTTAGAAATGTTTAATATCCAACACTCATAGATCACAGACAACTGAGAAACCTATGTGGTGTTGGTGATAATAAGGTCATTAGGGATGGGTCGTTTAAAGGTGTCCTCTGATTGATGTGGTGATTGGCTTCATCTGAAACACACTTCGAGGAGACTCAAATGGAATGGAGTTTATTTTTCCAGTGATACAACATGCATATTGGGTTGGCTTCAAGGCCCCGTGAATGTGTAAAAACCAAGAAACAGATCGACAATGTTCACATTCATAATCGTGTCCTCAATCCCTACTTGGCAAGCCTAGAGATGGATTGCGTCCATTGAGGCAATATCACAGCCGCAGCCTATGATCAAGGCCAGGACAGTCCCTCCTTAGCATTCACAATAGAGATATTTAAAAGTCCCTTCCTACAGTATGTGTCTCTCACAAATGCCTAAATATGTGCACCCGATTGGCACTGCCCTTTTACGGTGGATGGTCATATTTATGCTCACATAAAAATGTATTGGGACTGTAATCTTTTCAAGATGCCGTTTTTAAATAAGACATGCAACATTTTGGGAATGTTAGCTAATCCATTTCGGATGAGCAAAGAAGCATCTCGCACGGAAGATGAGCAGACCTGTGCTGCCACATCAGTCGCAAGTCTCTGATGTGTAGCTGAACGTTGAATGCTACAGCGCCCTGACATATCCATGTTCCCCAGAGTGATCTCTGTTTTGGTGCAATGCAAATAAACGCAGACATGAGAGAGAGAGAGAGAGAGAGAGAGAGAGGCATAAGCTGATATGACTGCCAGCTGACAGTCCCAGAGCCCTCCCTCCTTGACAGTCTGAGTGTAATGGGGCCTTGGAGGGACATATATGAGGTTAGACAGATTGTGGCGAGGAAGTGAGGTGCCTCGTTTCCAGAAAATAACGAGAAATTAGACTCTTTGCCCCGTGCTGATTCCACTTCTGATCAACACACCTGTTTCAAATATGCTCCATCTGCCTCTTCAGGCATTATGTATTCCTCTGAGAAGCTATCAAGCCTTTGCCTCTTGAATTGAAATGGGTGGCTGGGAATTTGTCATCATTTTACTCCAAAATAGTGAGCACTACATGGTTGAACTGCGAGAGATTGAGGCACGGTGGGAGCAAAATAAAACATCTTCTCCTGTCACCCATGTGCACTTGAGACACACGCAGGATACTTGAGAGCATGTCGGGTGTCGGTGGTTCTTCTTCAAGAAATCAGCTGGGGAAAGCCAGAGAAAACCCTGTCCTGAAATATAACATTTGTAGTTTGATGCATAGTGGCCGCGCAGATTTTATTTAGGCTGATTTATTCCACCCTGACAGCCAGTCTGCAGCCCTGTAGTGTGCAGGAGGCTCTTGATGTCTTGATGGAATCTGTGGTTTAATAGGAATTTACAAACTTTATTTTAACAGGCTGTGCACCAAAGACTCAAAAAGACTTTTGTATTGCATAGTGTATGAAACCCTTGTGTTGGGCAAAGATGTTTCATCCTCATTGGGCCAACAGTGCAAACACATAGTGTGTATCACAACTCACAAAATTCAATGCATTTGTAACCAAAAACAAACATTTTGAGTCCAAAGATACCCGCTCCCCAACCCAGCCTCCCTGCCCACACGTTTCGATCCTTTGAAGATTCAATTGAATTAATTAAGCTTACAGTTGAATCTAATCTTCCCCCATTTTTCTAAATAGAGAATATGGCTCATTTTCAAGTGCTTATTAACCCAACTCTAATTGGGGAACCAAATTGATCTGAATGCTGAGAGCGCTGTATATGTTCAGATATTATCCAATAAGAGTGAACCGTGTTGACTGACATGAGCCCTTGTTTCAGTATCTGGTTGAACGATTCCCCAACAGACCTACAGCTATGATTTGTTGTGAATAACCTTCCCATAGTAGTTATTTCATTCAGTAGTATGTCTCAATTCCAATAGAATGCTTTTTTATATTTTCTGCAGAAGCATGACAATTGTAGTACTATAATCTTGTCCATATACTATGTAGCTGGCATTTATGTTTCAGTGCAGTGCTCCATCGCAACCTCAAATTCAAGGCTGTTGTTCCAAGACGAAATACGACGACGCTGAAAATCTGGACAGTTGCTGCCTGGAGAAATGTGATTGAATTAGTTCAGCTTCAGAGTTCAAACTCTCATCCTCCTGACCTCAGCTGTACACATGGAGAGGTGGGACTGATCACAAACTGGGTACAGTTTCTACCCCACACCACCAAAGATATATTTGATATTTGATATTGTGTGTAAATACCTTTTGAGTATACTAATTCTTTATTCTGAGATGTACCAAAAATACAAAAAATGCACTTTTGTGATGGCTGTCTATGAGTAGGGTATGAGAGCCTCCCATATTTCCACTTTCCCTCCACCTAAACCCTTGGATACGCCGTGTGTTCTATGTGAGTGTTAATAAAATCACAACCCACACTTTATGTGGACGGTCGATTTGTTTTTCTCCCCCTCAGCCTCATGCAGTTTTAAAGGTCCTGGAGCCGTATTTGTCAAGCGTTCAGCACTTCTGCTGTGAGAACCTCGCTGGCTCCGGTGCACGAGTGCTCAAAAGCTCATTCATGTCACCTCTAATCCCTCCACACACTGCCTTCTGCCCTTCTATTAGAGGGTGTGTGGTAGGAGCTCTTCCTGCCATAGAGCTGGGCCTGACCTCCTAACAAAGAACAGGTTCAATCTGCCTCCCTTCCCCCAACCTGGGAAGCTGATGAGGGTCACATGACCTTTCTAGACAGCGCTGAGGAGGGATGGTAATATGTAACTGTGGGGGAAGGGTGCCGTGAGTCACACGACTCTTGTTGTGCCGTTATTAGGCTGGG
This sequence comes from Hoplostethus atlanticus, assembly GCA_034670405.1. Lineage (NCBI taxonomy): Eukaryota > Metazoa > Chordata > Actinopteri > Trachichthyiformes > Trachichthyidae > Hoplostethus > Hoplostethus atlanticus. Next base: position 4,369,756 of record JAXDDX010000030.1, read on the forward strand.
GAAGCGTGGGGAAAGCTCAGCCTGTAGCAGGGGAATATCCAGTCGGGTCTCTATTGCTCATTGTGCTGCGGTGTCCATTGACATATTGGATTTAACTCCCAGAGGCCTCCTGCTTTACATTTTATCTTTTTTTTTTTTTTTTTTTCACACACTGGGCATGTGAGCCAGACTGGGAGGGCAAAGACATGGCTTCAATATTTGTGTGTGTGTGTGTGTGTGTGGTGACGGAAAGAGAGAGCGCTTTGTGTACTCAGTAACACTGTAAAACCCTTCCCCCACTCTCTCCCTCCCCTCCCCCTCTGCAACCGACTACACTGGCGCTAGAGACGCAGAAAGGTTTCTATGGTACAACTGTTATGTCATACAGTCCCATTTTCCAGACAAGGCAAACCAAAAAAAAATAAAAATCTATTTTCAGCTGCAAATCCTTCGATTTCACATCGGACAAAGGGGATGAGACAGGAGAGTATCGACAAAATTGAACTTCAAATACACAAGATGTGATATGGAACAAACATGCTGTGTGTCACTTATCTATGTTCCCACTGTCTGAATGTTTAGGAACATATGCATTTCTTTAGGAGGCCACATTCCTCCCCCTGCCGTAGCCAAATTCCTCTGACAGAACAGGGGGAGAGAGGAAAGGCGGGAAAAGCGGACAGATGTCAGAGATTCAAGGGTCGAGGAAAGAGGTCAAGGGTTGGTGACCTGTGGATCCAACAGCCTCCCTCCCCTTCCCTTTCCTCCCCCTCCTGTATGCCGGCTGTACAATGGCACTCAATGACTTTACAATACAATACAATACTCATTACAGTGACGTTTAAGTCTTTTTTATTGCACTGTTTGAGAAATCTGCTCCCACTCGAGCTGTAGATTGCTCAGAAAATCTCCTTTATCCCTCCCCTTGTTTTAAATGGTACAATTTTGTTCCTCAGTTTCCCAATTTCTCTTAGTTCTTCAATTAGCCCATTAGGAGTCTTGATGACCGATGATGTATGAAGTCATTGTGCATGACTCGGGATAAAAGTGTTACGGCTAAATGCTTAAAATGAAAATGCAATGCAGAATCAACGATATGGAACATTTACCGTTAAAGTGTGTATGCACTTTTCAGTCAGAAAAGCAATTGTAACTGATTGTGACTGAATTGCCATGCTAGTCTTTACCACCAGAAGTGATATTTGCCATTCTCAAATGTCACCCAACCTTTTATAACAGCAGTGAAACGTGTCTAAAAATAGAAGAACACATTTTAGGTCATACAGGACGAATGTGTTCAAAAGTGGTCAGTGTTGATAACTTAAATGGTTGGCTACAGCTGAAATGTCAGGGATCGGTTTCCATGGAGACAAAGCGCATTAGGTGCGATCCAAAAATGATGATTTGAACATTATGGAGTAACTGCTGCGTTAACCGTAATAACCATCTATTCATTTTGTGTTTTGATTCGATGGCATAATGGTGTAGTTGTGCCACTAATTCCACACAGCCACGTCTTTTCATGCAGAATCTCACATCTTCCTGTTTCACGGTTAATGGCAACATTCACTGACTGTTTTTTTCAACAGCAATGCCAAATGGCTCATGCCAGAGTCAACTCAATATGTGTATACCTGTAACACAAATGACATTATTTGTTCATCTGACACCATAGTCCAGCTAAGTTATTTTCTTTGGTGAAATTTGGGTTGACATTATTGGCTAGTAAGCCCTAAATAGCCCTGCAAGACCCCAGCAAAAAAAACAGGCTAGTGAGCTGCACTGAAAATATAGGGTGGGGTTAACTTTGCTTTCAGCCTGCAACCAGAGGGCATTTTAAAACCAAACTGCTGTGTGATTTCTACTCCCAGAGACAGTGATCTCCCAGTGACATTGTATTATTAGTTTAGTGGTTGCGGGATGGGCACTGTCTGCTGTTGCAGTTGGATTGCTGAATTCAGCCTCCTGCTTTGTCATACCAACATAATGCTGTGTAATGGGCTCCCACTCAGCTAGACACCATATTAATACAGGCGTAGTGACATGTCGCTCTACGTAATCGCTTGTCTGACCTCCGGGTTCAGGAAATAATGCATAAACTTGGCGATGACGGCTGTTGTTGTTGTTGTCGTTCCCCCTTGCAAATACTCAACGACGACGATGATGATGATGATGTGCACGGCAGAGACAGCCGGGGAGATTTACATGTGGCAGAGACGGAGAGGGTTACATAAGGGAGAGGGAAAGAACAAACTGTGTTATGGCACACCCTGATAAAGGTCATTCGTATGGAGATGTAAAGCCCTTCGTGATCTGACGTGTAAGATAAGATGACTCTGAGTGGAACACCATCTGTTTACATTTCCCTATCAAATCAGGCTATATGACATGAATAAATCCTACTACACTGTGTGTGTGTGTGTGTGTGTGTGTGTGTGTGTCTGTGTGTGTGTGTGTGTGTGCGTGTATGTGACAGAGAAACAGAGATTGCATTCAATTTCAAAATGTGTTCCATTTTCCATCATATCTGATAATTGTTTGCCTCAGACGAGAGAACAAAATCCCCCCGGTAAATTCTCCATTGTATGATATTAATGCTGGATCATCTCCTGGAAAATATTGGGGGTGGAAGGGGGAAGGGAGAGAGGAAGGAAGAAGAGGGGAGCAGAAGACCAAAAGGAGCCTGTGCTTAAAATGTGTGTGGCGACATTGCCATCTAGTGGTATAAAAGTAGAACACGGTTTATTATTATTTCAGCTGAGAAATCTTCCATATTTGGACAAGATAATAAACTTCCTTGGAGTATTGCCTTCATACTGTGACTCAATCTCCTCCTCTTCTTTTCCTCTTAAACGCTCTTTGTCTAGCATCTCAAGCTGTGCAAAACAAACATCGGCCCACCCAGTAAAAAAAAAAAAAATTCTATTTAGCTGATTCACCCTGATAGTAACCGCTGAGGGATAAACTGAGGGCAATGTGTAAGCATCGAAGCTGTGGGGCGCTGGTTTGGGATGTGAAGAAACGGCTGGTGGCTGACTTTTATTCCTCCACCGTTACACAACGCTGTATTGTTGAGGGAGGTGGTGAGAGGAGGAAAAATATCCCATGGGCATCTAACGTAGAACTCAGAAGGTAGTTGTTTTTCCCAACCATATATAAGAGAAATATTTTCACAGGGGATGTTGGAAATCCTTGTGAACACATCAGGAGTGGAATAGTCTTGAAATATTATCATCAATTAACAAAAGAGGCAGTGTAAGGCTGAGAGCTTGTGTCAGCGAGAGAGGGGAAAAAAATATACTCCACATGCTATAATAGTCTTAAGCCATAATCATTCACTCATTTGAGTCTTGAGGTGAATTACAGTCTACCACAGGCACAAAGCTCTGGATATAAAACACCATATCAAAGAGCGTTGTCAGGTAATGGACTGAAGACTGCAGAATGAAGGTATGGATTACACCTCCGAGTCCACGCCACGGATCATAGATCAATCTCAGCGACTTATTTCATTTGCAAGAAATGCCCAGAGCCAAATGAATTGGTAGTCAACATCATCGTTTCTTACAAATCATCCCCCCTGGTGGCAGACAGGCAATAATACCCACTGCAAAGGAATCTTTCACAATCTGCCAGTGGGATGAAAGAACGTACCAATGCAAATCAAGTGACAATATTGTGACGTTTTAAGACTCAATACTAGATTCAATGAATTGTTCAAACGGATATTATTGCTGTACTTGAGCAATCATGCTAACTTTTCCCTCACTTGGTCCTCATGTAGCTACTCAAAGTGTCAGTGTTGTCAAAAGGGGCGTCAGTGTTACCTGCCTCTGCTCGGTAGATGATATCTCTCGTGATGATGTCATGGCAGGTGCTTGCTCTTAGAGACAGACATGGTGTTTGTTGTTGTTTTTTTTTTGAGGTTGGCTGCTGATTTCCCCCCCCCCCCCCACCGTTATCTCAGCGTCGCCCAGGAAAACTCCATCAATGTGTAATCACGGTCTGTGCAGATGAAGCAGTGATAATTTCAGGTGGATTGGAATTATTGACTCTCGTTCTTGGCTTCTTGGGTCTTTGAGTTTTCACCCTCTCCTGTTCATAGGTTAGGATGATGTTATGGTTGCAATTCTGAGAACATTACTAGATATAGATAGTTAGTACATGTGGAGATGACTGAGAGGTATTTATTAGCTGGGCATTCCTCGTGCACTTTTTTAATGCTTGTGGTTAAAACTCACCAATACCTGCAGGTGATGGAAGATTCACTGTTTTAACCATAAATGCATCACGTGGCGTTCACATTTCCCAGCCGTCTCTCTTATTACACAATACCCGCGTGTGATGCTGAACGCTATCAGGGTTTGCATTTGGGATCACTTGTTTGAACTAGTCCTCCCCTGTTGCCACCAGTGTTCATAACAAAGCTGAATGTCCCCCCCTCTGATCCGAGCGTCCTCCTCTCATCTCTGGGCGTGAACAATGAGTCCACCTGCAGCTTTAAGGATCAAAGATACCAGAAGTGTTTGTTTGCCGCGCGCCCTCCTTCTCGGCTGCATGCGGGCCTGAAAACCCGATGCTGGCGCGTTATCTTCTGAGCCTTTTGTCAAGATCATGTGACAGAAGCCCACATTTATTTATTTTTTAACCTTGGGACTGTAGCAAGTCCCCTGCCACAGTGGCGTATCCGGTGATCTTCCACAATATACTACCTTACACAGAGCTTAGAGGCTGCAGCGTAACCAAGGAGTCTTCACACAAATCCTCAACTTAAATAGGAAAAATGTTGCACGTACATTTCAAGAAATCTCATCAGTTCCAAGGTATCGAAGAAACAAGTAACCTCAGACCAATCTCTACTGCTTAACATGGATGTTATTTATGTTAAGGCGTGTGTGTGTGACTCGGGTCAGAATGAGGTGAAAGGGTGAGGTTAGAGGATCAGAGACAGGGTTTGGATAGAAGGAGTGTTATGGGGGGTGGCGGGGGCCAGGGCATACAGAGGTGATGGGGGATTAAGGGGGTTTTAAAACGTAGTGTTGGGATACTGGCGTTCAGTTCACAGTTCAGTCCTCCTCTGTAAACCGTAACAATGGCCTTTGGACCAAATGCAACGCAGCATAATAGAATGCATGGGGGTTTCTTTCTGTATGGGTCTTACCATACACACGTTTTGATGGATCGCCAGCCAGTGAATCCGCATGCAGGTCTATTTGCGTAGGTAAACAGTAGTTGCTAATGGAGACTCGTTGTAATTACTGTTGTGCGTTAAAGCGGTGACGTGGGTTGTAGCTGAAGTCAAGTCCCTCCTCTGCCCAGACAAACACCTCCTCTCTTTATAGCCTGAGTTCACTATTGGCAGAGGCTTTTCCCAGTCAATGAAACTGTGGCGTCGAAGGGATGCGTGTCCCACAGGCTGCAGGAGACATCAGGACCGCACACAGGCAGTGTGTTTCCTTCACCACACACCATAAACTCCCCCAACCCCCCCACCCCCCCCCCACCCCCACCCACCACACATGGCTGTAATAAGCCAACAAATTAAGCCATTACACAGTTTTTTAAGGTACACAGACATCCGCGTTTAAATATTTTAAGAGTAGCAAGGGATCTCTCACCGCAAGTTACATTGTGTGTCTGAGACCACCAGGGAAATGAACACCCATCCATCCTACCATTATAGCTGCACGGGATGATTTGCGTGATAAAAAAAAAAGACATGCTTTCACAAAACCAACCATTACATCTCCCATTACAGTGCTCCATTTGCTCTCAGAGGAATGTGGAGTATTCAGGAATGATATGGGTATTGGTGTCTGATGGAAATCTTAAGTTTTGAGGTGATCCCCCTGTCAGTGGCGTGGGCAGAGTCTGCTTTCCAGGATGTGCTAGTATGGGCATTATTATTAGCATTTCAGTAGAGAGGCAAGGGGCTGAACTATTTGGCACGATGCATCACCAGCCCAAGGCGAGCTGGCGACTTGAGCCAAATCTAATGATGGTGTGTAAGTCTCCGTTTCAATCCCATTCTGCATACAGTTTAAGAGCAACACCTATAAAAGTTCATTATGCTGCTGCTGTAATGGTGTTTAGGGAAGTACTCCATAAGCTGAGAAAAGCAAGAGTGTCTTGTAAACCCTCTAGGGAACTTTCTAATTAAATACTCACTCTTTTTCTCCAATAAATGGCAGGGATTTCAACCTTTTCCTACATGTCATATTTTCTCCGTACCTCGGGCGATGAAATGATGCCAAAAGTTGGGAGTCCATCTTGAGGAATTTAGTTTAGGATGGTTTTAATTGTTTTCCATGTCGAATAGTTTTTCCAAGCTACTGTTAAACTGTAAGGCTAGAGGAAAGGGCTTCCCTGGGATGTTGGCAAGCTCCACCGAGGCCATATGTGAGGGCTTGATACAGACAACCTGTCGACCGTGCATTTCTGATGAGTGGTGTCATCAGTAGATGGCAGTAGGTCTAACGCTACTGCAGTGCATCGATGCACACGGGGGCTTTCCTTTGTAGATGTAGTGATTGGGTTTTGTTGTGGTGGAGGCTAAATGGATGAAAAAATAATCAGCCGTCAGAAAGTCTCGCAATCGTAATGGGTTGTATTTCACAGACAACAAGCACCTGTATGCCATTCATTTTTGAAAAGATTTAATAACACTAACAGAAACAGGCTTTTATACTCCTAAAATTGGGAAAATTATGTATGAATAGATGTCAATCCCAATTCATGAAGTCTTTGTATTATTTATTATTTGTGCTATTTTCCCCATTTCCCAGATACAAATAAGTATAATTGTAGGCTCCCTTCCTTCCTCCTCATAAGCCTGCAACACTGAGCAACCTGTCCACGCTTTTTTTTTTGCTGTATAGTCTACCTGCTAAGACACCCGCCGTACCTGTCAATCACCGCGGGATCCTCCAATAGCAGGGCACGCGAGCCTCTGACTCCTCCCCAGTGTATAATTGAAGTTTCTTTAGTTTCTCCGGCGGAGTCCGCACGCAGTGTAGTCCGATCTGTGGAGGGATTAAACGCACAACCCGTCGGACCATGTTTCCCAGGAGCGTAAACGTGTGTATGACCCTGTGTCTGTGGATTACAGTGCTAACAGCCCCGGGAAGTGTGTCCGCGAGGAAGCAGGACGACTCTTTCTTCACTGCCAGTATTTACCGAGCAAGATGCGCGTCGAGATGCCTCAGCCTGCACATCACTCGCATCTCTGCTTTTTTTAAGCACTCTCAGGTAGGAGCATGTGGCCACAGACGCTCAAACTCCAACTTAGTCGTTATGTGATTGCAATAAAATGAGAAAATAAGCTGGTGTTGTGTCATCAGTGACGGTGTACTTCTTATAAATATCTGTTTTCCTGGAGCCCACAGTGAACAGACAGGAGTAGGTCACTAATGGTGCTGAAATACTTTTTCTCCCCTCTCTGATATTATTACTGCTTGAAAAATGAGAGACCTTTTTTTTCCCAAGCGTCGCGAAGATGAAAATGGTGTCAGTAGATTCCCACACAAATATGAGATATGATGGTTTGAGTTTCTTGCAAAGTTCCCACAGATTCTTCCTGGTAGCCTTCATGTCTCGAGCAGGCTTTCTAAATATCTATGAACGCATTGCAGTATGAGGTGATGGATGTATTTTACAGATTCCGTTAGTGAAGCCAATTTTTTTTTTTTTTGCAATCAATGAACAGAATGATGCTTTATTGTGAGCCTCAACGTGATGGACGTCACTTCACATATGTTGTTTTTATTGGTGAACTTCTGGTTTGTTTTTCCAGCTTTATTTGCCTCACGTATAGTGGAGCCACTGCCTTTCAGATTCATGGCAAGACATTTTTCCTCCCCGGTATTCCCACAGAGCATGTTGTGATGCAGTTCATTTAAAAAAAAAAAAAAAAAAAAGTTATTTACTGAGGAATTAGCCTGGTCCTTTGGGTGATTCGGTATGTGGTGTCAGGAGTTGTTTTTCACCCTCCACTGGACACACTGTTCTCTCCCAGGACTCCCAGAGAAAGGACCGGTCACTGATCCTTCTACCCTCTGCTCCTTTTCATCAGCTATCTCTCTGCTGTCTGTCTTTCTACTCACTTCGTTTGCATTTGCAAGGCTTCCCATTCTCTATAATCACTAGGTGCACCAATGAATCCCCTAATGGTCAGGATACACTGGAAGGCTTACTGTAATGAGCTATGATAAATCAACAGAGCGCATTGTCTCCTTTCCCTTTTTGTCCTCTGTTAACTTTACAACTGAGAGCATTGATTAATCTAGCGTTTCTTGAAGAGCGGCTTGGCGAGCCGCCTGGTATAGTGTCTGTGGATTTGATTCGAGCTAACGCCAAGAGTACCTCGGAGGCTGGGGCATGAAATCAGCCACCAGCTTACTGACAAGTCAAAGGAGATTGAGAAGTAATTGATGAAGTCCCACCTCTAATGAAGAACCAATAGTCTGGATAATTGACTGCAGAGCCTCAATGCCTCAGGCTGACCTCAGGAGAAACTGAGGAAGACATAAAGACAGGGGCATTTTTTGGGGTTGGTGATAAGGGTGGAGGGGGGGGGGTGTGTGCTTGAGCAAGCTTCCGGGTCTAAGAATAGAAGGCAATTGTTGATACTCTGCGAGGACGGTCTTATGCACTGTTCTCAACAGGCCCTTCATGTGGAAATGGGGAGGGGCGGGGGGGGGGGGGGGGGTGCTGGTCAGCTGCAAAAACACATGGCTCTCCTCCCCCGTGCCCCCTGGCCCCGCCACCACATGCCAGCATCGCACCTCATGGACGTGCAGAGGATCCACACTACTGAGCTACTGATGCTGCTCCAGTGAGGTCACCTTCCTGCTAAACGCCGGGGTCCAATTGTGCTAAATGTGATCAACTCTAATGTACTGTTGCCACAACACTGGAGCATGCTCAGTCAGCACAACCTACAGGTGGATCTGCTTCCTCTGCCAGATCTTATTACAGCGACGGGCCGCCAGGCAGCTCAGTGCTGCGCTCAGATGATTGAGACGGCAGACCTCTTAATTCAGCTCGGAAAGCATTCATCCTTCAGGGGTCATTTAATACTCGATAAGGAAACCAAGACATACAACGCTTTCCGTTTTAATGGAAATGAAACTTCTCAGCCGTATGTCAAACAGATGACTTTAGCCTACTGTTGGCCATTTTCTTTTAATATTGCTTAGTGCATATTTACTAGAAAGTAATCTATATGGACTGTAACTTATTTGGATTATGGCACCAGAGCCAATGTGTTCTCTTGACACGTTCAGCAGCTGGAATTTAAAGAAATCTGTTTTTCATATCGCCTTTAAATTGATCACTCTCTGAACACTGGAATGAAACTGAGAGGAATTTAGCGCTTGCAGCTGCTATGAACACCCACACATGTCTGTCCTCTTTGTATCGCAAAACAGAGACTTGGTTTTTAATTGTCACCATTATGAATTAGTGCGAAATGGAAACAGACCATGGAGCTGCAGAGTTGGAAAACCCGTGGGCAGACGGTTGGCTGTCAGATTTATGGCAACTTTAGATTTATGAATGTAATAGTATTTCCAAATACAGATGTATTTATTGACATTTTACTCTTTTGGGGGAACGTACCCCAGCACAATAGACAGAGGGGAACACCCAGCCATAAATATTAGCCTTGGACACTTTAAAATATGAGGAGTGAACTGGGGTCTCTGTTCACTAATGCATTCTGAAAGCATCAGCCTCGTAGTGAATTATTTATGTGGGGACCTGTGAAGCCAAAAACAAGGTGTGTCCACGCGGTCTTGTTATTACTTTCAAAGTCATAAAAATCCAACATTTTAAATTCAGTCATTCATTTTCTAACGTGCAGAGCGGTGGAGTCAAAGGAATCGCGCCTGGGAGATTTGTGTTTTTCAGCAAAGGGAAGAAAAAACATCGGAAAAGTAGTTTTTCCGTGTCCCCTTGTTTTTGCCTTTTTTCTGATATTAAATAACTCGCGGTGGAATCAAACCGCAGCCAGTGCTCGTCTCATGTGTGGAGTTTTTCATTAGTGAAGACAGCAGATGAATAGGGGTCTATGTAGCTTGGCCTCACCTCTTCTGTAAATGCTTTTAAACCATGACAGTCCTGTCTGTAAATCTCAGCCTCCCCGTGCTGCTACTCCCGCCTCCTCTGACAAATAGCCTACATTCCCGACTGGAGACAACTTCACACCGGCGTTGTTCGAAACTGATAAAACACCCTTTTATGTTAACGTTGGATGTGGAGCTGAACACATTAGCTCACTTTCACAGCCCCTATCAAATAATTCATATAAAGTTAATAATGGACGAGGAGAATGATGATAGACCTCACACCCACTCTAGTCAAGGGGCCTACATTTTGAGGCCTTTTTTATTTTAGTGCTAGATATGTGCCCTTGAGGATTAGTTATTTTGGTGTTGGCTCAGAACCCCTGGGCTGTGCAGGGCCACACAGGGACACACTGCTCCTGTCTCATAACTTGGCCAGAAATGCACAAGGAGTCATAGTTCTGTCTCGATGTTTATACAGACATGCTGAGAGTAGTGCTATATCTGCTAGACATTGCATGATGAAATACCATGGGGGAAACTGCCCACCAGACTGAACAGAGATCCGTGTACTGCAAACCCTATGAAACAAAGGATTTCCATTTTCAAAAGAAAGAATGCCGCCCTCAAAGGTAAAAAAAAGAAGAGGTTTGTCCCATGTTCCTCTCAGATGTCTAGACAATGCAACATGCCCCTGGCCACCTGCTCTGACTTCTCAGCCGTAACATATCTCTGGGCTGAATCCCCCTGTTTACACGACTCCGCCGACGACACTTAAAAAGCCGTGAGGTCACCTTAGCCACACACACACACACAGTCGCAGAGCAGCCTGGACTCCCCCCCACTCCCCCCCCCCCGGTCACAGAGGAGGATATCTGGAGAGCATTCATCCGCTGGAGTCCTTGACAGTCCCCGGGTACTGCGTAATGTTCAGACTGCTGAGGAATGTCATGGTGAGTCAAAGGGATGAAGTCCTGACCTATAATTATTCCCCATTGGTGCCTGACATGGAGGGGTCAGGCCTGGACAGCTGGGGCAACATCCCGCCGAGCTCCTCCGCTGCTACGGGGATGCTGTCACACGGCAAAATTAGCTCCTCTGCAGATCCAGCCCTGTCACCGCTGACGGATGGGCCGAGGAAAGGTGTCAAAAAACAGGACCGGTAATTTAGGATATGGTCTACAGCGGTGACAATCTGTGTACATTATTCTGAGGGATTGGCTGCCAGCGTAAATGTCAAGGCTTTATTTACAGGGTGTCACCGACGGGGGGGATTTAGCTCACTGTGATTGATAATTTGTCATATGTTAGTGCACTGAGCAAGGATTTTAATCACGTGATACAGTACGGTATTTCCTTCACAATGCATTGATTACATACTAGCGAGGACAATAACTCACGTCTTGGTCAATACTCGGGCCAGAGGGAACGTGTTTCGACTGCACACCCACGTAAGGGGCATTAAACCTGCTGATGCACGCAAAAACCCACTTGAACGCCGAGGCTTCAGCTTCGGTTACCTCCCAATTACTGGTTTCATACGGTTAACGCACCGGCTTCTTCTTCCCGTCTCTCGGTTTGCTCTCATTATCTGCACCTTCTGTTCTAGACGTGACCGTACAATCATGAATTCTTTTGAAGCCGTCTGACCGTTATCCTTGACACACCGAAAAGCACAGCGCTTACTGGTACTAGATGTCAAATTAAACCCTTTAATGATAAGTTCTCTCCTGAGGTCTCCTGGGAAATTTCTTTTGGATTACATTGTTGAGGGAAAGGCTTTGAACTTGACATTGAACTTAAGCAGACTTTTTTTTTTTTCGCCTGCAGAACCCTAAAGTTTGGTGGTATCCTACCCACCTCATTGGCTTAATGTAGAAGCAACGGGGAACAAAGCTGCGATCCGGGCCGAACACCGACCGCAATTGCTTCTACACATTTGTTAAGGGAATTTTCAACCCCAGTGCCAATATTGAGAATGTTTCATTTGATTTCCTTTTTTTCTGTACGTAGATTTCCCCGGGGACCGAAATGAGTCAATGCGTCATGAAACGATCACATCAGCTTCCTACTGTTGAAATAAAAGCACATTCTCGCTCCCAGTCGTCTTTTTAAGGTTGATCAATTTCTGACGCCTCGCACTTGATACCCGAGCGCAATTATGTTTCCCGGAGAATGACGCTATAAGTCTTTGCTCTATTGGCATTCAGGAAATGGCCACTTGCACGAGCCATTTACCCTCCCGGTCCTTCACCCAGCGACTCTCGTATTTACTCATAGCGGTATTATAAACACGCAGCACAATTAGGACCAAATGTCTGCCTGGCTGGAACGCAGAAGGTGGCACTTCCACAGCAATTAGAGGAAATTGGCGGTATCTGCAGTCTACACAGGAGTGCTGACATCAGTTCCTGCCTCGATGACCTCGGGGGGGGGGGTGGTGTCTGTTGAGAGATCAAACAGGCCCCTCAGAAAAGCTGAGGTCACCACGCTCTGCTGAAACTGACCAGGGGTCTGCCCCGGGCCCCGGGTGGCGTGACCCCACTTTCCTGCTTGTGTTACATGCGCTCGGCGTGCAAAACCGACTGCTCCGTGACTCTGGTGTGTTGTTAATGTTGTAATTATTATTGTTTATCATCATAAGCAAGGGCTATTAGAAGCTATTAGATCCACGCTAACGGGAGAGGTTCAGATTTCACAATATGATCATTGGATGAGTTGTGATGGTTGTAAATGTGTTTTCAACAAAACCAATAATGACTCGTGATTGACGACTCATGCCCCCCCTTTTTTCTTTTCTCTCTCTTCCAGAATAATGGATCCTTGGTTTGGTGCCAGAATCACAAGCAGTGCTCCAAGGTAATGTGGCTCCATTGTTTGTTTTTTTAAGGAACAAGACCCACGCCACATGTCATTATGATAGGATGAAGCTAGACTAGTCACGACAGGACTAGCATGCCTCCAGGTATCGTGCACAGAGAGAGCTGGGGACGTACGGGGACACGGCCTATCAATAGACTTGATTTACAGACGGCTCTTTCTAGATCTCTTCTGCTTTCATCGATACCAATTTGCTCCTAGATATAAGGAGATAAGGTAGAAATAAATTCACCGCCTGCTGATTTATGAAAGCAAAGCTTATTTCCACTCCTGCCGTTTGAGAGTTTTTCAGGTGGGGATGCATCAACACTTCCCGCGGGGCTTGTTTGTGTTTCGTTGCCCTGTCCCAAAGAAGGCTGATACAAAAGCCGGGCGTTGACAGCTCCTCTGAAAAGATGGCGCTGACATATTCTATCATCTTCTTCTGGGAGCTGTCGACGAGGCCCTCGGAGTCTCGCTGCGCAGACTGCAGACTGCAGACTGCAGATCACTGAGGAGTTGAAACAGGAAGGATGACACCCTGGCGGTGCTGACGCTGCCGGTCAGAGGCTCTCGTCTCCTCGCGAGCACGGCGTGAAACCGGCGCTGCTGCAGCACCTATGGGGATTCAAAATAGGACAAGATGTAAACAACACTTGTGCAGATGTTTACAGTTTTCCCTTTTCATGACGCCGCGCCTCTCTCTCTTCTGGGTTTTCCTCCACATTGTAAAAAAAACGTGTCTGAATAATACACAGGATGTGTGTTGTTGTCAAGGCGATGACAGACACGTCTATTTACTATATGGCTTTTTCAACCGGCCTCGCCCGCAGTTATGAAAAAAGTTTGTTTGTGTTTCTTCACGCTGTTTTATGGACGGCTGTGATAGAAATCATGCAAGGACTGCGGTTTACCCAGAGGGGAATGCACGCTGAGCATTTGGGCCAATCACATTATTGCAAATGATGATTAATTGGAGATACAGGAAATTGTGGAGAGGCTGTATTTTTTTTAATGCTGACTTAACATGACCTCGCAATCGGTGTACGTATTAATCACAATCAATGTCTTGTTTTCGCTGCCTCGTAAAAATGACTCTTTCTGTTTGATTTCTATATATTTTCTACATTCCTTTTGAAATTCAAATAATTTCCGGGGGCCGTTTTTAATCAGCCGAACGTGCCGGGGACACAGCAGAGCTATTGTGCTGTGGGAATATATATATGTAGGTACTTTCCCTTATCTCACCGCGTACATACTCACACTGTGCTGTTCTCCATCATGTCAACGAATTTGTCCTGATTTGTCTGCAGATCGTCTCCCTCAGCGTAAACCGCTAATGGCTGAGGCTTGTCATTAAACACCATGTGGTCATTTAAGAACCTCTGGGCAAAACAAAATAAAACAACCAAAAGAAAATGTGAAATTATTATTATTATTTTATTTTTTAGGGCGTCTGTGAGCATTTTGACTGTCTGTTTTGGAGCCAAGGTATAGCTCCTTTAGAAGGCAAGCCTCCTTTGTTTTCACTATAATGCAGTGAAACTTGTTTCTCTCCTTTCCACAATGATGGCCAACATTGGTTCTTGGCACTAGTCGTTCCCCAGTCATTCATCAGAGTTTTATGTTTGAAAAGGCTTTTTGCTGGCTGCAAGTCCAAGCACAGCATACTGTTTTCATAATCAACCCGCTAACATTGCTGAAACTCTGCAAATGTCAGAGATTCTTTAATGGACTTCTTGTTCTCTGTCCTCTAACAAGCATGTCAGTTTGCACTTCTTTACCCGACTCAGGCTGTAATTTATTGGAGGCTGGATTTGATGTACTCTTAAAAAGTAATAACGCGTTAATATTTCAGTGCGGTGCCATTCTGCCGTTCCATGTAGTTTTCAAGAGAGTCTCCCAAGAATGTCTTCGTAGCCAAGCAAATAACTTGGAGAGTATTTTTTCAGCCGTTCGGGGTCTGTGCACACATGTAGGTCAGGGCATGGTACGGAAGTTTAATTTGGGGCCAAATGTCAGTGTTTTAGCAGCACACATCGCCACACTTCACATCATTGACTGGAGTGTGTACTTAGGGGCTGTGTGTGTATGTCAAAACACAGGGCAATTGTGGCGGCTCTAACAATCGTACCAAATGGGCCCACGCTGTACAGTGGCTCCCAGTGAATGGCCCCACAGCCTCTGATTAGCCTCTTCACTTCATGAACAGCGCACAGTCAAACAGAGAGACAAAAGGCTGGTGGCTCCCAGGGAGTGCGGCGGGGGCAGAAGGCCTGTCCGCGCTAAAGAGCCGCAGAGAGCTCCCTGCCTGTGAAGATAATGCGAAGACGCGCTGCTTCATAATTTAGACAAAGCTGCTGTGACCGCCCCCCCGTCCATCTGTCTGGTGTTTTTAGGAAATCAAAGCCTGCCGTTTTCCAATCTGAGACGGGGAGGAAAAGTCATCCCGGGCCCGTCTCGTACGGCGTGTCCGCAGTCGGGGCCCCCGCTCTCGGCGTCCCCATTGTCATTGTAATTAACCTGCATTGCCCCTCTCTCTCTCTGGAGAAGAGCGAGGTGGCGTTCTGGAGAGCCGGGGAGTCATTATCATGCCGTAACACAGGCCCAGCCAACCCAGCGGGACCCAGCTCCATTCAGCTGGGGGAAGACACCGGGAGAATAGGCAGCAGCAGCAGCGTTTCTATGAGCTATTGTCATTTTAGCCTCCTCTACTGTTAGAGCTTCCCACTTGAGGAGGTTGGATGTGCTCTCCGCGCAAGTTTTTTCGAAAAAAAGCTGCAGGGCGTTCTCTCTTTTCTGCCGGGCGCAAAAGAAAATAAGAGTTTGTGCATGTGCATGAGAGAGCGCGCAGAAGCAGCCAAGAAGCTTTCCACATTCAGAGCATGGCTGATATTAACAGGGTAGCTTTCCCCCAGGGGTGTGATCCAGGCTCCAAATCAAATGCTAGGATTGACTCAAGGCAGCTAAACGCCGGTCTGCGAGGAAAGAAAAAAGAAAAAGCAATGCACTTCATTACTCAAACTCCTCTCAGGGAAGGAGAAGAAGAAGAAGAAAGGACCTGTGCATCATGCCTGGATAAGTTGGCCCGCGGAGAGTTACTGGAACATGACCATTATTCAGACTTTTTGAAGGAGAGAAGCGCAATATATTTCTTGTTAACAGAAAGAAGAGCGACTATCCAAAATGATTGTTTCTTATTGTTCGGCGCACTCCTCTTCCCCCCCGCGGTGAGAGCGATCTCTTCTCTGTGAAATGAAAGAGCGGTGATCACTAAACTGAGAGGGGATTTAACCGCTAATCTCTCCTACAACATGTTTAAGCGATGGCCTTGGCTTTACGTTTCTCGTTTCCAGCCGCATCCCTGCAGCTCGGGTTTTTTTTTTATCAGGAACTCAAAAAAAAAAAAGCTGTAGAAAGCAACATTGTCTGGAGGCTATTTGATGGCAATGAGTCGTGCATGTCTTTCACAGAGCTCACGCACATCCCAGGTGCCTCTTTTGAGTCCTCCCCGCCAATCACACCCTGGGCTGCACATACCATAATGGGAATAAGGAGTGTTTACTCTTTTGGATTACATGTGTCTTAGTCTTTACATGTAGGAAGCTGTTGAGCGGTTTGCCTGAATAACAATCGCTGGAATGCTACTATGTCTCTCATTCAAAAGTGTCTTTCAAAGCCCGCTGTCAACCACCCCCCACCCACCCCCTCTTCCAACCCCCACGTTTTCTCACGCCAAAATAAAATGCTCTAATTTCCCCAACAGTAGTGTTTTTCTAGGTCAATCAGTCCAATAAAGTGAAATTGGTAGCACTGGCTCGGTCCTCGGCATGCATTAATCTTTATTAAAAAGAAAAATAACAGCATATGCTTTGGGAAAAATATCACATTCCTTGCTGGCAACAAACTTGAAGAGTGTGTCAAGGCGGTTTACTGGGGCCTTTGTGTGGTCATCTTTTCTTTGGCGGTGGGAAGCATGTTTTGAGGCGCACTGAAAAGATCTGATAAAGTAGGTGCAGGCTGGAGGGTTTATGGTGGGGCAGGGCTGGGGTTTGGTGTGTGTGTGTGTGTGTGTGTGTGTGTGCTCGGAGGGACTTCAAAGCGCCTTTTGGTCGCGTCGAGGCCAGACGTCCGTCTCGACGCCCCTGCTCTTTCCTCGCAAACCCAGCATCGACACCTCCAAAAGGACGCTGGGTTAAGAAATCGCGGTCAAGTGGGCGCTGTCTGGATCCCCTGTTAGAACTAAGGAGCCCATCCTAGCTGTTCTGATATACTGGTAGTGAGGTAGTTTTATTCTAGGTCCAGAAGATCAGCTAAAGTATCACCACAGTTTCTCTGAAGTCTTATGTATTTATGTAGTTTGAGGCAACGTGTGTGTGTGTGTGGGTGGCAGAGGAGTGTGAAGCGGGGCTGGTCAGTCCCAGCAGGAAGGACCTGATCTGGACATGGTTGTTAAGTTTCACGGGCTTAAAGGGGGGGGGGGGGTGGTTGCTTCATTGGCCGCTATCTGTGGAGCTCATTATTCACATGGTGGGTGGCAGAGAGTGAAAACCCCCCACAGCAAGACCAAAGACACAGCCACGGGAGAGGAGGCTGAAAAGCTAGGGAACTAAACAGCAGCATAGACTTCCTCCAGTGGCAGCTCATATCTAAAGCTGCTGTCTGTGTGTGTGTGTGTGTGTGTGTGTGTGCTGTCTTAAGTCATCCGCGAAGAAATTTTTGTTTCTGCAGCAACCGGTGTTCGTATTGATCCTGCATCCTTTTGAACGGCGGCCATTTATTTGCGAAAAAACAACCAAGCGTTCCCAGATAGCCTGATTTCACACCCTCTCCCTGTCAGATGGGATTTAATGCCCTTGAAGGATTATTGTAATCAAAGCTGCTGTAAAATCCTCTTTTTTTTTTTGCAATAATGACAAGTCACACAATCTGCTCTGTTTGTTCTCATTCGGAGGACGCATCGGCCGAACTGCCATGCTCAGCTCACTTGTCTTGTTCAGCGAGCTCGAGCTCACGTGTTCCTGCATCAGCCCTAGAGAAACTACCGCTTCTGGTCGTTTCGGTTGGCATTTGTTTGCGATCCGTGTTATCGTTTTTGTTGCTGAATTGATCTCGCCCACAGTCGCGCTGGAGGAGGGGAGATTAGAAAGAGTCCCCCAAAAGCTGATGTACTTAGTAGGTGGTTTATCAGTGTGTTCCAGCTACATTCAAAGCCGCTGTATCCTGCAGTCAAATCCCATAGATTGTCTGTGACAGTGTTTGGAGGGATGGATAACCAGAATGTGTGTCAGACACTCAGTGATCGGCTAACCTTTGACCCCGGAGGTCACAGTTTCAGCACAGCAATGTACAGGCAGGATTTCCTAAGGCTGCACATGTATTAGCAATAACAAAAACACACTGGTCTTTAGATCTGTTTTGATCCGTAATAACTGCATAACAGTGTAAATCCAAAGCTCCCTGGCCTTGCCATATGGCTGCTTTATAAAGATAAAGATCTTTGTGCTCCCAGTAGAAATACAAAAGAGAGATCCATAATTTTTTTGTTTAACAGAAGGAATGCATGTCAGCTTGTTACTAGGCTGCTCATCTTTTTCTCAAGGAGGAGGCAGTTGCAGTTCAAAACACAGCCGAAAAGGACCACTGGACGTGAGGGGCTGGCAGTGGGAACTGGAGTGGGATTAGCGGGTTTGAAGTGTTTCCTCAAACTCCAATAAACAAGAGAGAGATAGCGGTGGAATGTGACGGCAGCAGCGCGGGATTAGGACAGCTTTTCCCTTTCCCCTCGAAAGGCTCGTCGCCTTCTGCATGTCGCTGGCCTACATTGTGACAGAATCTCCAGGTTTCAAATCATCCCCGTTTCATGTCGAGGCGAGGAGGGATGGATCGTGGTCGCAAGCAGGAACGAGTCAGCAACATTCGGCTTGTTTACGACCTTCCTCGAGCCTCAAAAGGATGAAAAAAAAAAAGCATTTCTCATCTTCTGTGTGAAAAATGTGAGCCGATGATCAAAAGCGTCTGTACATTTAACAAATGGCTCGGGTGCTGGGAAAGTATGTTATCGCGCGATCCCGCTTCTTTTCGCGTGTCTGTCACCGTGACATCGTGGCGCTTTATGTCGTCGCTGCGATGGCGAAACGGCGTGGGAGCGAACGCAGCGAGTCCCGAGATGTTGAGCAGAGTGACACGGGGGGCGGGGGAGAGGGTTTTGGCTTTCCCAGGCCCGCTGGCCTCTTTATCACCAATCTGACCCCCGCATGATGGAGACATCCTGTTGAGTCTAATTGTCACGAAATGTAAACCGAGCCCAGAGGAAGGTGATAACTGAGGCTCTCGTTACGGCCGCGCTGTAATTTTGACTCTTGTCGCCGCGTGACGCGACAATACGAGATGGCAGGGTTGGACCTGTAAGAGGAGGAGCCCTCGCCGGGGGGGGGTGGGCGGGCATCGGTGTGTGGGTGTCTGGGTGAAACTTCAGAGTCATTAAGTATTAAGTGAACGGCTATTGCATTCCACAGCAGACAAAGCCCATTTCTGGCTAAGCTGTGTGTTTTTTTTTTTTGGGGCTCATAAATAAGGCAGGCACCTCCTGATTGTGGGGTATATGTATAATTCATGGCCTGCCCCTCCCGCTCCTCCCCCTTTTCCTTCTCCCTTTTCTTGCTAAGCTATTCCTCTTCGGGCTCCTTTGTTGTCTGCGCCCTCAACTGCGTTTAAATTAATAATTGAAGTGATACTCGAAGAATGTCTGTGACACCACCTGCCGGGTGACTCGCCGTCTCCTCGCCCCCCAAAACAGAAAGTCTTCACTTCGTGCAACATTTCACCTCGCCCCGTTGGAGCCGGAGCTGGTTGTAAACACGAGAGAGCTATAACGTTGGCAACATTCGCAGCGTTTTCTCCCCTCCTGAGGTTGTAAAGAACTCGGAAGATCTGGAAGATGTGTCATCACGCGTGTCAGAGAAATTGAAAGAAGTCTGTATCCATTTTAGTCTGAAAGAATGAGTCCTATTATCTATATCGTGCACTCCACTGAAAGCAGCCATGACCCAGACTCTTTGGTTTGACAGGTAGCAAATAGCAGAAACTGGGTGCTAATAACAACAAGTGGCTGTATCCAATAGCAACCCCTATACAGCCAAATTCATTTCCCCCCGCCCATTTTTCAACAGTTATTGCCAGCTGACGTGTTCAAAAACACACGGGGCAAATTCAATTTCGATTTCTGCAGGAGGCGGATGATGTATCGCTGGCAGACAGCTTGTCCTTCGTCAGCCGTATGACAGTCATAAAGACAGATATATATATATATAGAGAGAGAGAGAGAGAGAGGAGAGATTGCAGCGGTGCTTGTTTTTGCGCCCGGGCAAGAGAGTGAGTGTGAGTCACGCAGTATATGGGGGAAAACATCATAACGTGCAGAATATTGTGTCAAGGCAAGTGCTCAAGTGGTGATAAACAGGCAGGGTGTGTGAGAGAGACAGGAAGAGAGGGATACCGGCCAGCAGAGACCAACACGCTGTAAGCTTCCCCCTTCTCGCGTAGTACATCTTGAACACAGTGAACCATGAGGGGTTCCTATTAGCCTGCAGAGGCCCATTTAATTACAGCACAGAAAAAAGCCCCACCGTAATCACGACAGTAAAGCGTTGTTTATGTGTCCCGCTGTGATGAAGTGTGTGAAAATATCAGACTGAAGCTTATTCACAATATGAACTGCGCATTCGCATTCAACCCATTTTCCTAAATACCTTTGTTGCTTGTTGAAATGGGTTTTAGTTGCATGTGAAACAGTAACAGAAACTGGGTAGGATTCCAACACGCCTGCCAGTGGATATCACGTATCACGTTATGATACGTCTGGTGCCCATTGGAAGACCGTGCATAATACCAATATCTGCACTGACATCAATAGACAGACGTAAGTGTGTGTGTGTGTGTGTGTGTGTGCGTGCTGCATATTGAGTTGTATCTCAAGTCAGCACACACTGTTAATCTGTCTTTTTGATCTACCTGAGCCACTCCACCGTCCTCCCCGACAACACACCTGCGCCGGTTTTATGGCGGCGCAGGAAAGACACAACACGATCTCTCGCGGGGCTTTAAGCGCCGCGAGGTCGCGTAAGGTTGAGGAAACTAGCGTCTAGACGGCAGCTTGGGACCGGCGTATCTTCTTCCTGATTTACTCGCTACGTTTTTACAGTCCAATTAAAGTTGATGGCGAGTCGGGAGACATATTGGAAAGCATTAACAGCATATGATTTTATACTTATTCAGGTCACAGCCCCGACGCTTGATGAAATATGGTTCAACTTTGGGTCTAGCAAAATTCCGCCTGTAATGATAGTCCCAGTGGGCATCGGCGGAGAGGCAACTCAGAAGCAGATTTCTTTTTTTGGTCACGCAATTCCTTTTTTTTTTTTCTCTATACGATTTTAAGGACAGGGCTGAAATAAAAGGCTTGACTCGAAGATGGATTCGGATGGAAATCAAGCTGACTCTGAAGTCTTTAATGCAGTTGGGAAGTCGGGCCCCGTGCCGCGCATGAGAATGAGGGGACGACGGAGGGAAAACCATCAAGACTAATGGTCCTCATAGTGGCTTTCCTCTGAGAGCCGAGGGAGAGAAAGGGCAGGAGAGTCGGAGGAAAACGAGAATCGAGGGAAGAGATAAGAAATGAGATGAGAGGGAGAGCGGGCGAAGCCGAGAGAGAGAGAGAGAGACGGGGAGAGACGACAAGGAAATTAAAGTGAAATAGGGTGAAGTGAGCGAATGCGTGGGGGCCGATGGAGTAAGTGCATGTCCCGCCGTGGGCGGAGGAGCGGGCATGGCCGGGGCGGCGGCTAGCTCCCGGACGGGTCGATAGATATGAGCAGCGAGCTGAGAACGGCCCGGAGTAATGGGAGTCTGGTTCTTTTGGAGCGTGAAAAAGCGCCACGGCAGCAGAAAAAAACGCCATAACTCAGTGAGATAGGAGGTGAGATTTACTGAGACCAGAGACTCCTCCATATCTGACTCTCCCCAGAGGAGCGCCTCCCTCCCAGGGGGCAACAAAGGCACCTTGTAAAGTATCTCCCGGGCACCGCTTGGGCCCCCAACGCTGAACTTAAGGGGGGCCCCCGCGATCGATAGGTGCAGCTCCCAGGATCCACCTGATAATAGAGAGGAAACGCACCGCGGAGGGGCCCGGTGACATTTGAACAGAATTAGCAGATACAGGCGAAGCTCAGGCGTCCACATATTGTAGTTGCCCGTAACTTTGATGTTTACAGAACAGCGGCATCAGTCAGAGCTGTCACGCTGAAGTCGCGCGTCTCTCCCCGTGATTGTACAAATATGCTTAGGCGATGTGGGAAAATGTCATGTGCATCGGTATGAATTATGCCCCGTCTGTTTTATTACGTCCACACTGTGTATCGCCGAGGCCTCGGGGGGGGGCCCAGCCTCAACTGGTAGCGGGTTCATGCTTCATTAACTGAAACAAAACACTTCTGTGACATTTTATATATACACTTTTTCATAGTTTATGTTGTTCCGGCGACTCCCTCGGGGGAAGTGAGCAGTTTTTTTTTTTTACGATGGATGGAGATAATCATGCCCCTGCGGCGGAGCCCCTCCCCTGCTTCCCTCGCTTTCCCCTCGCTTCTGCTCCCCTATCTTGCCTCTCTTCTTTCACCCCCCCCCCCTACCGACCCACCCACCCTCCTCCTCCTCCACTCCGTCCTAGCCGTGACAAACTGAAGACGGGCTGTGGCATTGGCTGCCATTCAGCCTGACTCTCTCATCGGCCCCACAGAATGCCTTTCAGGGTCCCCCAGAGTAACAACTGCTGCGTTTTATTACAGCGTGAAATGGGGAGTGAAAGACCCCAATGGATGGTCCTACTTAGCCATGCACAATGTGTCACTTTTGGGGAGGAAGATAAGAAGACAAAGGGGAAATCAGCAGCACCACTGTTGGTGGAAAAAAGAGACTGCTAACTAACTGCTCGAGTCCATAGAAACAACCCCGCGCTCTTGTTTACTCTGAGAGCAAAAAACCATTTGACATCTTTTTGTCAAAATCGGTACACAAATACGTTAGCGCCTCCCGGGGTAATTACTTGCGTTGCTCCTGCTATTCAAACAGATGACAGCTCTGTTGGGAGATTCGCTCGCAGGGGAACCATCAGCTGCCCCCCCCCCCCCCCCCCACCCCAAGCTAAGCAGATACACGATGTCCAGCCCAATTATACTCTGCTCCTCAGTCCCCATGTTGTCTTTTCCCCCCCCCCGGATGAGATCTCTCCCCGTCAGGACTTGGACTCGATGGACTCGCGGCAGCTGACGTGTCGTTGGATCCAGCGGCAAACTGTGTAAATAGGAATCAGGCGTTTTGATTGATGCGAGCACCTTTGTAATTATATACCGCCGTCCTATTTGCTTTGGCAAGACATCTGTCGTCAGACCGCCCCTCCCCCTGCTTAAATGTCAGGTTGTGGGTGTGGCCGGGGCAGAAACGCTGACAGATTGTCAGTTATCAGCACACCTGCGGAGACGTTTCACCACCGTGACTCAAATCTTCAAATCTTTTTTTTTTTTTTTTACGATCACCTTTTTACGACGTATCCATTCATTCAGAAAAAGAAAAAAAAAAGCAACCGTCCCACTCAAAATTCTTCAGATTCCTCCTGTTAGCATCCAGCAGTCTGTCTGATTTTTTTTTTGGCCCCCGAAGAGTTAATAAAACAAACACCGGCTGAGTGGGGGTTTCGACGTCGCCCAACGCAGCCAACATTCTGATCTGTGTTGCAATCTCTTTTTTAGTACGCCGCGTGCCGTCTGAGTCCACACCGCCGCCTGGCACGCAAACCCCCCGAGCGTCTCGAGGCAAACCGTGATTCCATTTTCACTTTTTCTGTATAGCTGTGATCGCGGTGAACCAGAAAAGGGAGCTCATCCTTAAGAAAAGGCCGATGGAATGCATTCACTCCGCGCACGCTGGATCTTTCAATGAGGGGAAAATGAGCTTGATCCCCGGGCTTACCGCGTGTATGTTCAGTGATTTGTAGGAAGGATTTGGAGGGGCTTTAGCATGTGCGTCTGCTGGCAGAATTTCCTGCAGACACTCAAGTCTTTGCCTCAACACCTCATTGTTCCAGCTGGGTGCTGCTGAGGTGGCTGGGTGCTGCTGAGGTGGCTGCTGGTTGCTACACACCCTCAGAGGACGCCTCTAGACTGGAAGCAATGCAATCCAAATTTCACAATATTATTTATAGCGGAGGACGATGAACTGCTCAGACTCCGTGGACTGCGAGACACCCCTTTTGGACTTTTATCTCATTTGTCATTTTAAACCTCTCTAAAGCGTTACGGTGGTTGTACCCGATCTGCTCCGTCGAATCCGCAGCCGTTTCTCTTGGAACGCTCGGCCGCCATAACTCAGCGCTTTTCCTCCGAGGTGTCCAATGTTCACTCTGGCACTTCGCTTTATATCACTGGAGAGAGATATATATATTCCTATGAAGTAATTAAGAAAATACCTCCCCTCCGAGCAGCTCCACCACCCTTTCTCCACTGACGAGCCCGCTGGTTTTTTTTAACACTCGCGTGTCCAGGCAGCGCTCTAACAAGAAGAGAAGCGTAACTGAGAGCTGGCAGGCGGGCGGGTGTGTGCGCGGGTCCTGATTGCAGCATGTTTCCTCCAGAAGCCAGGTTTATGCCTCATCATATGCCCGGCCACCGCACTCTGTAAAAAAGCAAATAAACCTTTCACTGGCGATGGCATAATAACGACAGCGCTAGCTAATGAGCGAATTAAAGACTCATAAATACAGATCTGGCTCCCTGACGGAGACGTGAAGTTTTCTTACATCAACATTGTGTTTAACGCACGCTCTCTTACGTGTCCTCGTTCACCCGCTGAGATGTGGCTGCGTTCTGCCGCTAACTGCAGCGCACCTTACATAACATTACATATTGTTCTGATAATCTACTTTCGGGGGGAGATTGATTCGCTTTGCGGCCGAAAGTTCACCTCAGAAACACTCCCGCACTTATTGCTCCTCTGATGGCAGAGCTCCATATCTGCTTTATCACAGATGCCAACCCCCCCCCCCCCACTGACCAACATATTGGACTTTCCCAGATGAAAAATGTGGGGGAGTCTGTTGAAGGTTTACTGCTGTGCCTTTGCCTCCGCACTGTAGCTGGTGCAGGGGTCTAAATTGAATGGAGTTGAATGAGTGACTTTGGCAGGTCTCTGGTTGGTGTGGTTTGGGCCTCTCCCAGTGCTACACAGAAGCAGCCCAGCGGTGGTTTGACTGTGGGAGCTCGCTCCTCTCTTTTCACACTGGCTCTCTTGGCGGCCAGCAGTGGGAGCACATAAACCCCCCCTCCCCCAGCCTCTCTCTCTCTCAGTCCCATCTGAGCACATGCCCTTTACTGCGGTGGCATCTGCCTGATTCTATTGGACATGCATGAACTTTCATGTTTTATTACATTTGCCTTCATTGAATTTTGGTCTGTTGAGGGCGAGTTGGTGTATTTAGAGCAAGAGGAATTTGACCGGATTGGTAAATTTTCATTTTCAATTTTATCATCCATTAGATTCGGCTAAATGACTTTGAGCTACACTCACACTGAGGCTTCGCTTTCATCCTGTGCCTGTGCCAAACATCCAGTAAATAAGTTCCACGTGTTTTTAAAAAGGGAATCCCAAAAACATTAAACTGGGTGTATCATCTATTAAGCACTCTTTACTCAACATGGTGCAGAGAAGGGAGCTTGGTGCCAGTGCCAGGCTGTATCAGGCCCAGACATGAGGAGGAGGAGGAGCAGTGGAGGATGGGGTGTAGGGGGTATGGGGGGTAAGTCATGCTGAGGCATTGAAGAAGGAATCTGTCAAGGCCAGAACCAGTATCAGTCGATTTCCTGAGACAGGGGGGCAACGTTGTGCTTTTCTCTGTTCACAGGGAACAACCCCTTCTGCTTTTGTAGGGGATTGTTTGTGTGCTTTGAAGCTATGCGGGGCATCGGTAACAAAGAGGTGTGACTGGTTATTGTGGTGAATGTGCAGGAGAAGTGGCTGGGTGAGGTGCCTGTCAGGCAAAGGCAGTGTTGGAGCACAGAGGGCTTCATCTTCAGAGCCGCGGCTCTTTGATGTGGCTGGCTCTTTGAAGAACTGACACCCTTCTCCTTTTCACAGTGCCTGGAGCCCTGCAAGGAATCGTGGGACCTGAAGGAAAATCAGTGCCAGGATTTATGCGAGGTATGTCACCACCACAAATACCGTGGGTTTGCCTCAGACTCAAGTGTTTGAGCTCTTCATACTTAGTGGGGAAAATTCAATAAGAGGAAACTTTGAGAAGAATGTGAAGTGACTCTTTCTCTGTGCAGCAATGGCGCTCTCTGTACGTTTGAATCAAAGCTGTTACATTTACCCACCACTCCAATGAATCATAAGCCCAAATGTAAACAGGACAATCCCTGTTTGCTCACAGAGCGCCGGGGCCTGCTTGTGGCCTGGCAGGCTGCACGTTAAAAAAAGTCATCTGACATACATTTTTCCTCTCGTCCTCCTCCCTCCCCTCTCGTCCTCCTCCTCCGCCTTTTTAGCCCCTCTTTCCCAAGAAGCACTACGAGTGTCTGACGAGCTGCGAGTTCCTGAAGTCGGTGGAGGGAGTGAAGCAGGGCGACTGCCCCGCCCCGGAGAAGGCCAGCGGCTTCGCGGCAGCCTGCGTGGAGAGCTGCGAGGAGGATGGAGAGTGTTCAGCCGTCAAAAAGTGCTGCTCCAACGGATGCGGCCACACCTGCCAGCTGCCCAAGAATCTCTACAAAGGTAATCCTGCTGCCCAGTTAGCTAGCTGTGATTTACAAGGAGATAGTGCTGCCACCCAAAATGATTCTCTATCATTCCTGTATTACTGCAGGAATTACTACTGAGTCATTTAGAATAATCCTGAAACTTCCTTTGATATGTAATGGAAATTATTTTATTAATACAATGTTATTTGTGATTTGCAAATAACGCTTCAGATCAGATCTGAGGTCCATTTGGAGTGAAATATCATGTTTTTCATATCATGTTTTTTGCAATTTGCACATTTTTCACGAAATGCGTCGCACCTTGTTGTCCCTCTCTATCAAGTCTCATCATGACTCTTTATTTCATCCCTCTTTGATGTTTTTCATTTCATCCCTCATACTGTTACGTTTCTGCCGTAAATCATAATACATCCTCCGTCTTGAATTATTCTGAAGAAGCTCGAGGGTTTCACAGGTGCACCCGGGAACCTTTCGCTCTAGTAAAACGGTTTAATAGCGGCGGCCCCAAGGCGGGCCTGATGTTCCGGGGGGCGCCGCGCCATTGTGTGTGAGAGGACTTACAGCCTCCGCGCTCGGGAGACGGGAGTTGGAACTCTTCACTGTACACAATATCGGCGCACAATTGCTGGCAGCCTTGGGCCATAACATAAGTTGCGGCGATGTGGAACTGAGCTCAGTGGAAGATGAGAGTCTGAATTCAGCTTTGAACCACAGGCGCAGTGACATAGTCGTGATTGCTTTGAAGTGCACGGACTGTGTGCGTGCGTGCGTGCGCTTTACTGTAAGTACGTTTGGCAGCGAGAGACAAGAGCAATGT
This sequence comes from Hoplostethus atlanticus, assembly GCA_034670405.1. Lineage (NCBI taxonomy): Eukaryota > Metazoa > Chordata > Actinopteri > Trachichthyiformes > Trachichthyidae > Hoplostethus > Hoplostethus atlanticus. Next base: position 4,397,280 of record JAXDDX010000030.1, read on the forward strand.
GAGTTTGAGCTGTAGCGTGCGCACCTCGAAGAATATGTTAGTATTTATATATGCTTTGGATAAATGTGGTCTTTGTGGGTGTCATGGTCAGAGGATGAACAGCGCACGGATAGAGGAAGATGAAAGGGGGCCGTATCCTTGAGAAGCTCAATACAGGGATCTCGCCAATGAAAACCATTCACCTGACTGAGAGAGAGACCTTCAACAGCCAAACACCGAGTTAGTCCAAACACCGGGTTCATGACGGACCGCTGTCAGTGTTAGATTTACACGTAAATCCCTTCAGCAGTTTGGTGAAAGTCGTGCTAGAATTCCTTCCCCCGCTCTTCAGTGTTAAAGGTCTAATTAGTTGCTCATGGTTTGAAGAGTGTAATTGTTTCTATGTGTGCACAAGTGTGTGTTCAGTCTTCGGGATGATGATCCATAATGCTGGAAGCCATTAGCCAACACAAGCAGGGCGAAATGGAGCGTTTCCCCTGCTGAGATCACTCTCAGATGTGTGTGTGTGTGTGTGTGTGTGTGTGTGTGTGTACAGGTTAAGGTCCCCAGTGTATGTATGTGTATGTCCCTGACAGAGCAGGCTGATGAAGGAAAAAAAAAACACTCAGGCGCTCTTCATGATCTTTTTTTGAGCACAGAGACAGCGGACTCCCGCTGGGCTTTTTGTTGATGTGTACCAAAGCTCTACTTTTTTTTTTTTTTTTTTCCTCCCACATCAATAGAGCCCAATGCTATTACACACCAGCCACCGGTCTGTATCTTCTTTTCAAAGATTGTGTTCACAGAGATGTGCCTCAAAGAAGATGTGCTGCGAGCATATGGAAGGTAGCTGTTTGAAATGTGTGAGACTTTCCAGGGTTTGAGAGTCCCAATTATGGAGTTTTTCTTAGTGCTGCATTACATTATTACTTAATATTGTGCTTTTTTTATTTTTATCTACACCAAGAGGCGGTTTATTAGACATTTCTATTGCTTTTATTTTATTTTCACCCCTCTCTCTCTCTCTCTCTCTCTCTATATATATATATATATATATCTTAAAGACTCCATCCCTCAGAAGACACAACACTACATGGGATGGATCTCCGGTTGTAACGCCTGTTTGCTGATCAAAAGCCCCGTGTGGCTTTACACCATGCTGTGCTTTGGAGACAGACAGGAAGGAGCGTGGGTTTCGGGGAGAGAAAAACAAAAGTACATGAGCTGTGTGGATGTCAGGGATGAAACTGTGCTGAGTTCTCAACGTTCACATTGTCAGAACAAGTCAGTCAGGTGGTGGCGAGTCCTTCAGCGATGGGAAGTTCATGGGAAGCCGCCCTCATTTGAAAGGAATACTCGCAAATTTGAGCGAACCCCCCCCCCCCCTGTAATTACAGCAGTCATTAAGATAGTATGTGCGTGAGTATTGAGAATTATAATCCTGGAGTGTAATTGTTGGAATGAGTAAGACATGAATGGACGCTGTACGCTCTCTTGATCGCGGTGCAGCCGGAGTTACATCATGGCTTGGAGAGCACGGAGAAAGCGTGTGGCAGTTGAAAAATGAATGCTGTATGATTCTTGGACCGAACCTGACCTAATAGTTATCTTTGGAAAGAGTGACCAGAGAGAGGGTGTATCGGTTACCCTCCCACACACTGAGGAAGGGAGAAGTAATGTGGTTATATATGTGTGTGTGTGTGTGTGTGTGTGTGCTTTGCAGGAGTGTTTGCGTGACTTTGTGGGAAGATGAGTTAAGACAGAGGGGGAGCAGGAATGCTGTGGTACCGTTGGTGTTCGTTGTTGCGCAGGAGATGTGACATACACACACACACACACACACACTGCACTGTGGAGCTGTGAAACCGCAGCACAATAACCCCCAGCTGTCGGTGCGCAAGAAAGCTGTTATCTGTGGGACACAAAACAGAATACTGACTCCATATGCGTGCGATGAAGGGACCAGGAGTTTATGAGCATCAATCAATCACTTTTTTTTTTTACGTACATGCCCGGTATAAAGAGTGAATCAGGATGTAACGACATCAAACGAAAAAACACACTCTTGATGATGTTGTTTACAGACGGGCCTCGGGGTAGCCTTGAGCCTCGCGTCGACGCTGTTTAAGGATGCAGAGCGGCGGCGGCGACAGAGGTCCAACATAGCGGTGTGAAGTGCTAGGTGATTTATGGAGCACCGTGGGATGTGTTCAGCCTCCTCCCGTACTTCCAAACTTGCTTTTCCAATCTCCATCTCATTATCACTGTGCCCGCCGCTCAATCAACAACTCACTACATCTCAACTGTAATAAATCCAGCAGGGAGAGTCAATCTGTCCTGGCTGCACATTTGGTTCAGTCCTGCACTTAATAAATCTCTAATTTATTGCACATGGCCACATCGACTGAGTCTGAAGGGGCTGAATGTGAGGAGCAACCATGCAAATGAATTGTACGTGTGTGTGTGTGTGTATACATGGTGTGTGTGTGTGTGTGTGTGTGTGAGAGAGAGACCCATTATGAGTGCCATCTCACATACCTAGATGCTAACTGTCTATATCATCACTGAGAAGCACAGCTACTAAAACACTATCTCCGTGGCCAGAGAGCGATCTGTCACAGTAGAGAGACACTGCTGTTGACCCACAGCATGCGCTCCATCTAATACAGTGATGTCATGTCTCATTGTCAAGTCCATAACTCTTCAATTCTGATGGTGTTATTATCGCTTCAAGTGCCTTTCACCAAGACATTGTTAGGAAAATAGTGATTTTCATGTTGAAATTCGCCGAAAATGTTTGACATGGTGGTGATGTTACGTGTCATCGTGGTGATGATGTCTTCCTCGTGTGTCCTTTTTTAGGAGTCCCTCTGAAGCCTAGGAAAGAGCTGGTGTTTTTGGAGCAGCCGTCCGGTCAGCTGGAGATCCGCTGGTCCTCCAAGTTCAACATCTCCGTGGAGCCCGTCCTCTACGTGGTGCAGCGCCGCTGGAACTATGGCATCCATCCCAGCGAGGATGATGCCACCGAGTGGCAGACTGTGGCGCAGGTAGGGTGCCTCACCCTACACACACACGATTCTGTGTGATAGAAAGGTTTGCCTCTAGAGCTCATCAAATTGCGCTGTGTGCATCTTTTGATCAGACATTTGGTATTTGTATCATTGTATGGAGTTTCAGCTTCACATGTCCCAGCATGCCACATGCTACAGCTGTGAAAGTGCTGCACTGCGCCGACAGACTGTTGCACACGGTTGCACATTCCTCACAGTCACAGTGTCTTTGAAAGTTTGGCAAAGAGAAACACACAGATGACTGATATGGCAGCAAACTCACATAGGGCTGTGACCCTGCGTGAACCCTGACCCCTGTGGTTTGCTCTCCCCCCATCTGTCCCTCAGACTGCAGAGGAGCGCGTCCAACTGGCTGACATCAGAGCCAGCAGATGGTACCAGTTCAGAGTGGCTGCAGTCAACGTCCACGGGACCCGCGGCTTCACCGCCCCCAGCAAACACTTCCGCTCCTCCAGAGGTCAGTGCATGTGTGCATATGCGCGTTTGTGTATGTGTGTGTGTGGCCTTGCTTTGAGTGTGAGTTCCTGTTTGACACCCAATGCCCTCCATTTGCTGCGGTTAAGACCTTGGAACAGGTGGAGCCTTTGGGAAAGAGTTTTAAAACCTGATTTGACTCAGTAATGCTTATTTTGGCCTGTTGCACATCCATCTACACAAACAATCATTGTCTAGTGCATATCCCCTGTGTGTGTCAGCGGAGTACGCGTTTAATAAAACATGTACTTCAGGAAATGTTATGTTTTTGCAATAAAAACACTGGCTATGATAAGGTGAAGCCAAACATGCTGTTCACGTTGTTGAAAACGTGCCCCTTGGAAACGCTGCTCATATATCCATCACTACCTTTTAGAAACCTTTTGAGTTTTTCTTTTCACTACCTTGTTAACCTAAATCAGATTTGCCTAAAACATCTTTCTACACAGTTTCTACTCACTTGTCCAATGAGCTAAATGGAAATAGTAATTCATGCTGATGCCGAGTAGAATCCGAGTAATGAGAAAGGACTGGGTGCGCAGAACATTTGTTTCTCTCCGTGTTGCAACCAGATCTTCGTCTATGTCTTCAAAGGAGGGGGTTTTCCCCTCTTTACAGTCGTATAAAATGTAATATGTCTGAATTAGTCAGAATATTGCAGGTTTCAAATGAATGCAAGAGTTGTCTGGCTTCCAGGGGGAATGAGGTAACGCGGGCGCACGTCAGATCTTTGCCACAGATTAGCGAGCGAGCCCTGATGCGATGTTGCTGCCGGACTCCCCTCCCCTCCCCTGCACGTTTCGATGTTAAATGACATTAAATAGCCGTGTAGTGCCGCAGATGGCATTTGTTAAAGCGCTTGGCCGATTGTTGTGTGGTTCCCAGGGATTACAGGTTTATAAATGTAATATTGTGTCTAGATTTCATCTGATCCAGATCCGATAGTGTGTGTTTGTTTGACATGTCGAGGCAGAGCCATGTGCCCACCGGTTCAGCTCAGATGAAAATGCATGAAACTCAAGGATGCAGCCTTGAGTTCTAGGGTTGCTTTTTGCTGCACTTAGAACACAGCTGTATATTTTTTAGTCTTTGTGTTGCGGGGATCACTCGACTGTCAACCTTTTTAAATATTTAAAGTGCTTCTAGCATCAATAAACTTTACGAAGCGCATAGACGTTATCGATATAGATACGTATAACTCGTAACTGTTTACTAGTGGAACATTGGCAGAGGTCCTGAAATGCTCACCGCACGCTTCATCCCGTGCCAAATGCGAAGACAAAAAAAAAGTATTAGTGTTTGGCGGTGCGTGCATGTTGACCTTTCCTGTCAGTCCGTAGTCGTACATGTGCTCCCCAGAGCGTTTCGGGATGGCCGCCTGACAGAGCCAGGCACCAGGTGGGAAAAGGATTCTGCTGCAAGGGTGGAAACTGATCCACAATCAGGCCCAATCAGTGCCAGACCGTTGATAGATTGATGGGAGCTGTCATGGATTTGATGAGCTCCTGGCCATTCTGTCATGCCATTGTTATTTACATAGCGCGGTCATATCATCTGATTGTAATTTTGCACCACCGTACTTTTGTTAGGGCAATTTGCAAGAAACTGACTGCTTATTTATCTTGCACGGCCAACATTAGCTGGTATGGTGAACCGATGCGTCCAATTGTGTTTTTGGACCGGATTAAATGTGTTTCAGGTGGGAGAGAGGGCAGGGGAGAGGAGCTGACGGGGCTGTGGCGTGGATCATTTTCTCATTACGGGGCAATTCCCTCTGGTCTGGCATCTGGCCCTGCCTCTCCTCCTCCACCAGGCTGACATCAGCACTGTGCACCGCAGCGCAGCAGGCTGGGTCACAGCCCATATGGATGGGTTCAGAACCAGCCTTACTTTAGACACACATGCACGGTCACACACACACACACACACACGGTCACACACATACTAGTTAGAGTACCAGAGAGAGCTGGAATGTGAGCGTGGAGCCAAAGTGAGCAGCATGTGTTTGTTAACCCCTGACCTGCGCTCTCCATTCTGCCAAGCGCTGTCATAGACATGACATGACACCTGTCATAACATCTCATGACAGATTGTCGATGGAGGACTAATTACTTTACACACCGTCATACCGCCCCCCCCCTTCCCATCTCAGCTGTAGTGCAAAGCTCTCTCAAGTAGTGAAAGGTGTCCTGGCTTGTAATACATTCAACCTCAAATTATAGTTACAAAAACAGCCGGGGCCTACTATTTGTCACATGCTTGAGCCAGACGCCAGCTCTGTCTTCAGTTCCACTTACCGCTCCCTAAATGTCCACAGATGTATTAAGATCTGTTACGACTGACTGTGTTGTTGCTTGTTGTTGCTATGTCTTCAGATCCGTCCACCCCTCCCAGCCCAGCCAGTCTGCGAGTCACCAACGTGACGCTGGGTGACGAAGGCCTGGTGACAGCCCGTCTCAACTGGACCCTGCCAGAAGAGCCCGATATCCCCATCCATCACTACAAAGTGTTCTGGAGCTGGACGGTGCCCAGCAAGTCCATGGTGCCATCCAAGAAGAAGAGGAGAAAGACCACCAATGGGGTAATCTTCTCATCCTGTCTTTGTGATGTGCTGTCTTCCCCTCTCTCTCTCTCTCTCTCTCTCTCTCTCTCTCTCTCTCTCTCCCTCTCTCTAAGGCTACTGGGTCTCGTCCAATCTCTTCTCTGCCTCTCCTCCTCCAGCCTCAACACATCTCTGCAAAAAAACAACCACAGGTCCACAATGGAAAAAAAGATAAACATGGAAAGAGAGTTGCGTTTGATTACATAAACTAGACTATCAGTCACACACAGATCGACACAATGCCCTATTCATTGTTTCGTTTCGTCAAACTGATGAAAATACCCTGGTTAAGCTCTGGAAGAAAACACAGTGTATCATTTTAGCCTCATTTACAGCAATACATCAAAGTTTCAGAGATATGTTACTTGGATATCTAGAGTTATTATCATTATTATTATTTGGAATACTTATAACCCCACAAATATTTTGGAGGTTTCATTTTTCCTACTCACTGTTTTTTGATTGTGTAATGCTGCTATTCCCAAACTGGTACACGGAAAGCTCCGGGGATTATATGAGAAGATTCTGCTTCAGGCACATTTTTATTAAACATACAGTAGATCCGAGTAGCTTCAAAATCCTGCAGTTATTATACATGTTGTGACCCAATTCCCACTTTGTCTACTGCTGTTGCAATATGCTTCAATATCGTCGAGAGCAGAATAGCCGGAGAATGCCATGATTATGTGTGGAGAGAGATGCAGTGTCATGGATAGATGCTCAATGTGTCACACGTAGAAAAAACAATGAGCTACTGCTCTTCTGAGTTAGAGGGCGTGTTGAGGAACCCAAACCCATGAACATGCATTCAGTTTGATTTGTCTCTAAAACTGGACCCTGCAGCTGAAAAGATCCTAGAAACTGCAAAGCTTATGAATGATTCTAATATTGGTGGATGACCTGCTCTCTGTTACACTTTAATGTAAAAATATCAGTCTAGTTCATGAAGTGGGGCTGCGACAAAGAAGACTGGCCCCTCCCCCTTTATTGAGCCACTGTAGATTCTAGTGATGGGAATTTTGGCTCTTTTCAATGATTCAGATCATTTGGCTCAGCTCAGAAATAAGAGCCGGCTCTTTCAGCTCCCAAATGGCTCTTCATTCAGCAGCACTTCTAGCTTTTTAAAGTCAGACAAATTAAGCAATATTTGACCTATGACATTTGTAATTTAAGACTCTTATTTTGTATGACGTATGTTTGTGGGCTTTTATTTTGAAGTTTCCCGGGGAAAAGCGCCTGCTCCTAAAATCCGGTGTAAAAATCTCACTATTCTTGCTGGATTTGGCTCTAAAGTACTATTACCAAACAAGTAAGAGGTTTTTTTTATTCTATTCAACTCATAAATTATAGGCTTCTCCTATCATTCTGTTTTGTATTAATTTACTAAAAAAACCCCAAAAACTCCCATCGTTCACCCATCGTTCACTTAAAAGAGCGACTTGTTCACGCACGACACATCACTAGTAGATTCGCTCCATTCACCCCAGTGAAGTTTTGGAGTCGGGTCGGTACACTGGTGGGAAAGTGTTCTCTGAGCACAGGAAGTGACAAATTTAAACTTACAAGCCGAATGCACATAGCTCTGAGCGAGCTAGCACCTCAGCTGATTTACTGATTTACTGCGAGCAAAGATGACTGAAGCTGCTAATCGTTACCTCTCGCTGCCACTTGGGGCCGCTAAATGACAAAATTGCATAAAGTTACATTGTACAGGTTCGTGGTTAAAGGCAAATACCACTGATACTCATCGTTCACGCCCTCTTCATACGGAAGCGTAATGCATTCACTGAATTAACGAGATACCTCAAAATCCCAAGAGAAGCTCTCATTTACTTGAGAGCTCGATTTCATGGAAGCAGTAACTAATACCTTAGATACCTTACCTGTATTGACCCCGTACTTGAAATCACATAGCACTGTTGGAGGGTCAGGCTGATTAGCAGCAGCAACCGTACTCCATGCAGGTGAGAGCTTCTCGCAGGATTTTGAGGTATCTCGTTAATTCAGAAAAAACAGCAGAATTTTTTTTTCTCCATGAGATAATAATCTCATTAATTCAGAAAAACAGGGCAAACATTTTTTTCTCAAGTGAATGCATTACGCTTCAGTATCTTCATGCCTTCATGCAGTTAATTTTGCACAGGGGAACATTCACAACTATTTCCTCTAGCCAGACACTAGAAAACTGCAAGAACCACGAACCAAGAAGCTTACACAGGCAGCCTAAGAGTTCAGCTTTAATAAGATCACAAATTAGAGTTTCGGTTGTTTTCGCTTCGTCTCGAAAAAAACAACTTAAACCCCTTTTTAAATTGAAATGACCTCCAAATAAATCATAAGAATAGATCCTATAAATCACACACTGTCCTACACACATGGCTGAGCACGCTTTACTAGTCAAAATATCTCAGTGGGCAAAATATTATACCTCAGAAAGGTTTTTGGATGCGTTTGCATAATACATACAGTAACGTGAAATGAATAACAGATACCCCTCTATCGCTGGGCAGCTCTGTGAAGCATTTCATTAGAGACTCAAGCAGAAAGACAGATTGTCTAGACAGTCCTCACACACTTCCATCGAGTCTTCTCCTGAATTAGTTTTTGAAATGCGGAGCAGATGTGGCACGGAGGAGATAGAGGTGGGAGACACCAGACACCTATTGACACATGTACTACTGGTTTCCACTTTGGCACCTCAGGGGCTTTGAAAGCAGCCCGCTGGTAGAGGAATGCCAAAACACGCACAGTCAATAACCAGAACTCATCAAGCTCACGCTGATGGTGGAATGCTGCAAGTCAAACAACACATTGAGGAAGCCCCAGGAGGGCTCTGATAACATGTCTCCCTCATAAGGCCCTGAAGGCTATCTCCTCACCACGATACCTACCCCAACCTGCATGTGTTCCTCATAACCCAGGCTTTCTCATAGACCTGGTGCTGGGATGAGCCGGAGTTTGGATTCAGCGGCAGGGCTTTGAAAAAGGAGGCTGTGACAGTGTGGGGTCCCCGTCACGCGGCGCTGTTTTGTAAGGAGTTGTTTTTTGTTGTTGTCGCAGGCTCAGAGTTGGGTGGATCTGGAGGGGCTGCAAGCAAACAGCTCTTACACTGTGGAGCTGCAGGCCGTCACCTACTGGGGACAGGTGCGTCTGAAGAGCTCCAAGGCTTCTCTCCACTTCAGCACGGCCCAGAATAACGACTCAGGTAAGGACGCTTTCGGTTACATTCAACTATTTCTTGCTGTCTAAGTATTAGAGTAACAAAATGCCACCGGGTGGACACTTTTAACCAATGCACCTTCCTGCGGGTTCGTGCTTCACGTGGAAACAAACAACGCAGTGACGTAATTGTGACCGAAACGACCGGGAGCACCGTCCACATTCGGTAGTCGCGTGTGAGGCCGCGCACCACCTGAAATTTCAAAGCAACCGCAGTTACGTAAATGCCGCTGTTGCCAGAATTGGCTGAACAAAGAGGAACAGGACGCACTCGCCGATTCTGCTGGGTTTTTTTTCTTTTTCGTTGAGGGATGTGGAGAGTTTTCAGGCGTAACAGTCGTCACGAGGAGCTCGAATCGCGAATGCCAAGGTACTCTGGGTTCAAACAGATCTCCCGCACGTCCAGCCGCACCGAAAAGCATGAACCAAGCCTCACAGTACCCCGAGTAACAGTGCATTTTTTAAGCCCGGGTGGGCCCCCAGAGGGAATTGAACCTCTAACCCTGGCGGTGTTAGCGCCACGCCCATCGCGCTACAGAACCACATGTTTATGCATAAAGAACAAGTTGTAACTGCTGCGATCCGACAAAGAAATGATTGTGTGTTTCTGTTACCATGCCGGAGAGATCGCCACAACACAGCCGGCGCCGTGTCTTAGCTACAGCCGCAAATAACATTTCTCATTTCTCTTCCCAGTCAAATCAGCACTCAAGTCAAAGAAGGAGGAGATATCCCCTGTTAGCTCGACCTTGGCCAAACGCCCCTCTGGCCCTCTCGAGGTAGGCACACCCTTCTACCAGGATGGCCAGCTGCAGGTCCGCGTCTACTGGAAGAACCGGGGAGGTATGCACCACACTTTTTATGGGCTCCTGGCCTTGATTACAATCGAATTACCAACCCACGATGCCCATCAATCACTTTGACTCATCCACACCATAATAAATTCTGTGTTATGAGGGCATCTCAGTTACTCAAACAGTGGAAGATTCATTTTGTAAATCTGGTATCGGATGATGTTAGATGAAATAAATGAAACAATGTGTCTTTGTGAGCCGGGCCGGGTAACGTGAGTGCCGAGTGCGAGTGGGTGTAAACCTGCACATGGCCTGGTAGAGCGGAGCCACTGTTTAGTAAAGAACAATAAACACAGGGAGCTAGAGGCAGTGTGATGGGATTTATTGACAGCTGTATTTAATAGATCCTTCGCCCCCGCATTAGCGCTGGAGCGGTCCCATTTTGTTTTACAAGGCCTGACGTCACCGGGAAACGGGGAACGGTCACGGCTATGCGGCACTGCAAGGGGTTAAAGCCTATAGGAATGCCTGTCCCAGCAGCATCCATTCCCCCAGCCCCTCCGTTAATACTCGGAGTGGAAATATGGAAACCTTGAAAGCTGTGCTCTGAGGGTAACCTGTCAAGTCCCATTCACTGGTCTATGTTATGTTACTAATATATGTCATCGCCCAAGCCAAGCTCCACATCTCAGAGTCAAGAATGCAAAGGCTGGCTAAAGGAGAGGCCTGGTGCTGGAGCAGGAGAGACCTATTGCTGAATCACACACACACACACACAGGAGAGGGAGAGAGAGAGAGAGAGAGAGAGAATGAGTGAGACTTCTGCAGTTTGGCCCAGAGTTGTTAGCAGGGCTGGCCTGGACTCAGAGAGCTGAGTGATGGTGACGGGGTCAAGCATGGCTTCAGAACCGCAGTGTTGTGGAGCGGAGTTAATCCCGGTCCAGCTCCTTCTTCTTCTTCTTCTTCTGCGGCTCGTCTGTAGACCCCCGGTGCCGGCGGTGCGTGCACTGCCACTCATTGGGGCTGATGGATGACCCCGCCTTTCACTCTTGACAACCCGGGTTACACCGCTGTACGCCTGCAGACATGCAGATGGCCCCCGGCGGGAGATGCAAACCCCCCCCCCCCCCCCCCCCCCACCTGCTGGACGTCTGGTTTGTGTGACAGAGGAAAAAAGGGGACAGGTTAACTGAACCACGGTTACTACTCCCACTCCTTGTCTCAGTGTGAGCCGGAGCAGCCGGGGCCCTTTTTTTTTTGGGTTTCGCTTTACCGTGCGCCGACTTATCTCTTGTCTGCCCCGGCGCAGCAGACAATAGACAGCCCGTCCAGAAGCAGCGGCACTTCTGAGGCTAGCTTCCAGTCATGATTTATCAAACACGGCTACGGCTCTGTTCTCTACCTGATTTCCATGTCCCTTTTTCTTGTTTTACATACCACTTCCCCTCTCTTGTCAGGCTCAGCTACGCATATCTTGTTTATTTTTTCCCAATTTCCCGCTTCCCTGTAATTCCTCTCTTCTGCTTCCAAAGAGCTCAGGGGCTCCGGGTGCCAGATCTGCGTCTAAGCCTTCAAAGGACCCCTTTTATCTCCCCACCACAACCCTAGCCCCCGCCAAAGGGGCTAACGCAGCATAACTCAATTATTAATCGGAGATGTATTTCACATCCACGCGACACAGTAGAATAAATAATAGCTTCAGTAAAATAAGACGAGGGTGATGGGCGGATAAACACCTCTGAATTAGCCAATGAGGCGCTACTGTACAGTAATGAATGCTGCTGCTATAGGCCGCTGGCGCCCCAGCGTGGGCGGGGCTGCGGCTCTACTGATGAGGTTGCGAAACTCAACAGTGTTGGCAGCGAACAAAAGAAAAACTAAGGTAATAAGTTAATGCTCGGCTTAAGAACAATTACAGACAAAAGGAAATGCTCTCATAATTGACATGTTCGGGTCAGAGCGATGAGAGACGTTATCGTGATTACCCATAATGGAGATAGAGATCAAAGAGATCCAATGAACTGATCTCAGACATGTGAGTGTTATGAGTTGTGAGATATCATCGTTCCATCTGATTAGAGTTTTCCTTTTGATATCAGATTAATGTTCAGCCGCTTTGTTGTGTGTTGTTGGTCCCGTTTGAGTGACGTTCTCTCTCCTCATCCTCCCCCTCCCCCCTGCTCCAGACCCCATGGTGAGCCGCTACCATGTCCAGTGGATGCCGGAGTACTGCAGCCACAATGAAACCAGGGGACCGGAGAAATCTGTCACGCAGGTCAGTCTCAACGGGCATCGTTTTGAGTCCCTCCAACCAGCCAACGGCTCGATCGGCAACCTCCGTGCTATGCGGAGCACGTGGCTAACCTTTTGTCTGATGCTTAGAAAAGGACAGCTCCTCTAAAGAAAACATCTCCGCTGAGCGAGCCCCACCGAGCCCCGTTGTGTTGGTTTTGCACGGGGGCAAATCACCGGCTGTTGTTTTGAATGTTATGAGTCAGTCGTGTGGTCAGGCATGTGGCGCGCTGGCCAATAAAACGCACTTACTTAAACAACGTTTCCCGGAATGTGGGACCGCTCGCTCGCCTCCCAACAGCCCCGGCCGCGCTGCCGTGGTGGGGCTTCTTTTAGGGTGCAGGAGGGTTCGGGGTGGGGGTTGGGAGAGATTGGGAGGCGGGGGGGGGGTGGATTGGGAGTTGGCTGTTTGGGCTCAGGCTGATACAGGATGGCAGAGGCCTGGCAATCAACACATTCTTCGGGGACCAGCTCTCCGGTTGCTAGGAAATATACATCCTTTTTCTATAGATCACTGGGAAGGAGTCCAGCCTTGTACTCGTAGACCCCTGCGTGTGAGCGCAGCGCCTCATTCACTTTTAATCAGAGCTGTTTCATATCAGAGAGAATACACACACACACACACACACACACCCCTCCTCTTGGGACTGCCTATTAATGGAGAACCGCTTTATTACAAATGCAAGATCTAAATCTACCAGTCAGCGGGATTTTTTCTTTTCTGTTTCCTCGAAAAGAGATGAGGAAAGCTATTTCGGTGAAGATCAATAGATGATTAAAGTCTGAAATGAGTGTTAAGTATTAGACCGCCGCACAGAATTCATTAACATGGATTTACATGCCATTCTCATTTAAAATTGCACATGATTCCACTTTGGTTCCCTCGTCTTTATTAACTTCGTGTGTTTGCGCTACATTTGGAAGCCATAAGAAAGGAATCATCATTTGTATTGCAGTCTGAATTGAAGGATAGTGGCTTAACCCCGACCATGTGAGCGTTCAAAGTGGTCCCGTAATGTGGGGCATGTTCCGTAGGCCTGAGAAGGGAACGTGATCCTCCCCGGCTCTGTGTATTTAATTATCTCTGAAGCTCCATGGGACCTGACCTGGGCGACATGTCAAAGTCATCAGGGCTAAATAATGTGTTTCTTGGCTCAGGAGAACTACATCAACCTCCCGGGCCTGCTGTTCTCCTGCAAGTACAAAGTCACCGTTCACATGCTGAAGTCCAAGAGGCGCTCCAAGGACGAGAGCACCACCTTCCTCACCCCGGCCTGCGCTGCCATCCGGAGCAAGACTCACAAACACATCCCCTGCCCGGGGGAGGAAGGTGAGTACTCAGACAGCGTTACTATCCAGCGCAGGTACCTGTTCTCACATAATCAAGGGGATAAATCTATTCACAGTTATTAATTACACCTTTATCCTCACAGCTCCGGGGCTTCCGAAGGTGTTGGCCAAGCCGGAGAATCTGACTGCTTCCTTCTCCATCAAAGAGGGAAACATCACCGGCAACTTCCTGTGGCGCGTATCCAGGGTGGCTCCCCACCAGCGAATCACAGGCTTCCAGGTCACCTGGGCCGAGGTCACCACCGAGAGCCGACAAAATAGCTTGCCCAACAGCATCATTTCCCAGTCCCAGATCCTGCCTCCAGTAAGTCTGCTTGATTGGACGACGATTTATCGACTCCAATTCTCATAGTTACCGTTGAGTGAAGACTTTTGGCATTGACTTTTGTATTTTGGCGTGGCTTGTGTGCTTTCTGTATCTTCCACATTTTGACTAATGATATTGCCGCATGCTGCAGGAAAAGAATTGTTATCTTCAGCATTTCATTTTGCACAATCTGTCAGTGGTGAGGCCACTTTAAGGATAAATCTGTTGTGGCCTCTTTACATGAATCTTGTGATAAGCGGCAGCGTGCAGACAGACACAGGGAGAGATCTTAGGCAGTGTTGTGCCCTGGTGGAAGTTCTCCTCCTCTACCTTTTTCATCTACCTTTCCCCTCCTCCCTCTTTTCATCCTCCGTGAGAGCAAGAGCAAAACCCGCTATTCTACATAATCTACTCTATCAACAACACGTTCCGCCTGTCTGCACCTCCCAGCCTGCCGAGCTCATCTATAAATAAAACCACCCACTGCAAGCTTTATCAGGCTGGCAAGCAAGAAAGAGAGAAAACAGGTCTTATGAAAACAAAGTCTTTGTTTTCGTCTGTGGTTTGCGCGAAGAGAGCCGTGCACCTGATATTCCCCAGGTTTATCCAACGCCCCGTTCAAATTCAAATCCAGCCCGAACTCAAAGTCGCGCTCTGTTTGTATTTCCACTGATTGAGTGTTTTCTGCCGTTCTCCTCCTTCACCTGGCAGGATCATAACTTGCTCGTGGTGTCCAACCTGCGGCCGGCCACCTACTACAGACTGGAGGTGCAGGTCATAACAACTGGAGGGGAGGGTCCTGCTACCGTCAAGACCTTCCAGACCCCTAGCGTCTTACCGGTCGTTCAACACCGTAAGTACTAAGTAAAGAGAGAAGAGAGTTGTTCCTTGATTCGGTGGTTTGGTGATGTCTCTGGTGCTTTTTGTGTGTTGCTGTGGTGTTTTTGCACCGCACTCCCCAGGGATCACCTGTCAGTCAAACAGTGTGCCCAGTACTGTGACGTCTTTTTTTTTCTTCTTGGATTTCCTGTGGGTGAAGTTTGAGTTTCTGTGGGTGGTGGCTATCGCTGCTCACGCTAACCTGCACCAGTTCTTCTTCTGTTTATTCCAAACGAACTGCTGTTGCTGCTTCTGGAAACATAAAACGCATCACTTCCTGTGTGCCAGAGGAATTTTCTCGGGAAAGACGATGAGAACAGCGAATGTAACGAATGCAAACTGCTTGAATCGCTATTATCTATCAGGAATAGTAGCAAAATACATGTTTATTTATATGAAAATGTTCAATATGAATCACTGCAGCGGTATATGATCCTGATGGGTCTCTGATTGTGTGTGTTGTAGGACCTAGACTCCGGCAGCACCACTCTCACCACCAGAAGCCATCGGTAGAAAGGCACTGAGTCGCCAGACCAGGCAAACCCACGAGGGAATAAGTACCAGCGGCTGTCCACTCCTGTCTACCAGGGAAAGGAAATACCATGTGGAACCACACAGAAACACAGCACCCCAGACATGAACTGACCCCTGGGTCCTTCTTCTTCTCCCGGCTCCACAACACATAGGCTTTTTTCCTTCTACACCTTCCTCTCTCTCGGCTGAAGTCACCAGACTGGGGGGGTTGGTCTGTATAGTCAAATGTATACTGTAGGTCTCATTCTCTGCGCTGTTTAGTACATAGTTCACCAATTCATCTAACAGAAAACATCTAAGAGTCCTAAGAGAGTGTTGCGGTCACGACACCAGTCCGATTGGTTAACGGCGTGAGTTATTATCTCACGGTCGGAAGAAAAAAAAAAACTCGATTGAAGACAATTCAATGAGAATTAAGGGAAAATGCCGTACAATTGTAAAGCAATGAAGGAAGAAAAGTGGAAATTCATCTATTTATTTTGTTTTACCCATTAAAAAGGCGCTTAGCCATACAGTCCGTACTGATGGATAATGTAACTAAAATCATTGTTGTCTAACCCAGAATATTTCTCATAGTATGTTGCATGTAGTACATTTGATTATTTTGAGCTGTAAATGAATTACTTGCTTCAAATTGAATGCTTGTAATGGTTTTGCATGACAAACTTTAGCGTTCTGTTGGCATGAAATAATGTCTGTGTTACCTCTTTTTCAATATGTTAGCAATATTTCATTAACAGATTAACAAAGAACTATATTGGGAGTAATATGTAATGTTTATTAATGAAATTATAACTTGTGTGGAAATGATGAACTGTACATGTTCTTGGCTGTAGAAATATTTGTTGTGAAACAGTCAGTGAATGTCTATATTTATTTATGTGTGTATTACCAAGTTTGGTTTGGATGTGTGTGAATGTGTATGTTTTGTGTGTTTTAGTCTCACATTTTTGAACCGGCAACAAATCTTGTAAAGACATTTTGTAAAAATGGAATTGTAAATACAGTCTTATGTTACATGTTATTTTTCCATGGTAGAAATTGTACAAACTGCTAAGTAATAAAATAATCCTTAACCTATTCCCTTTGCTATTTTGTTTTAATTGACTGCTCTGAGCAGTAAATAGACGCGCCTCTCCTCCCACCGTTGCACTATTTGGCAGATGCCGTTGCTTATTTTGGCTGTGAAACCTGTCATGCCAGACTCCCAATACAGCATACTCACTGATGGGTCCGCGGGAGCCTTAGACATGTGCTCCACAAGTCCAAATAAACAGGTCACCTAGCTCACCGGCCAGAGTGAGTTTACCGTGGCTGGGGTCGGGCACCCCCCCCTACAACATAACGCTCTGCTTCTCAGCATTTGAAAAGCTTTAAATCCCTCTACTGTTCACCAGCCTTTCACCTTCATCAGACGAAATGTGGAAATGTTTTTAAGAAAATAAAGCCTGCCGCAGCAAGAGCGTGAGAATTAAAGCTTTATGTGTGGAGTTGGGTTAGCAAACAGAATACTGTAAGGAGTGGATACAGAATAGTGGTTGCACACATCCTCTTACTGTCCTCTTACGTGCCAGTCGACGTGGACTACATTCTTATTTTTCAACCTCGGGGGGGAAGGGAAGTAGCTTCGGAGAGCCATACACACTCACACCTGAGAGCTCTGATGCGTGGCAGACCCTGTACTGGGCTGCTGAGCATATCTGCACCGGAGCAGTTGGTGGTTCGGTGCCTTGCTCAAGGGACGTTTGATGCTCGTTGAGGGATGGAAGAGCGTTCACTTCCCCCTCACCTACCTCATCTGGGATGCAAGCCAGCGGCCCTTCAGTAACAAGGTATTTGTGTGTGATATACTCTCTTTCTGCCTGGTGTGTGCTGGACCTGCCAAAACCTTGGATTTGAACTAAAAAAAAACAACAAGATGTTGGCTCTTGGTTAGGACGAATGTTTCAACCCTCCCTCCTAACTTATCTATGAAAAACTAACAGACAGATTCCCCAAATTGCCAAATATCCTGCCCATGTTTTGCAGACCCACTTCTCTATTCTGCTATTAGAGGATACGTTACTGTGCACTATGTTAACTGCAATGTACTCTGTGTGTGTGTGTGTGTGTGTGTGTGTGTGTGTGTTTGCATGCGTCTCATCTCCACTCCATTTTCCACAGTTATTCAGAGGCCCGGTTTTCACACACTCAGCCTCTCAAGTCAGCCAGCGCTTCACCACTCACTTCTCAGGGATGTTGTTTATGTACAGTTCTATTATGTCAGAGGGGATTAGTTCCTCTCAGTCTGTGCACGCTAATCCCGCCCCCCCACCCCTTCTCTCTTTTCCAGGAGCCCGGCCAGTGTTTAGCCAAGTCCTCTTTCTCTACGAGCCAGCCCAGCCCCTCTCTCCCTTTCACGCTGTCACAGTCCCTCTCTACACACACACACACACCAAATACCACGGCCCTCAAGTGTGAAAGCCTCAAAACAAAAGAGGGCCTTTCCAGCCCCCCCCTTTTGAGGCGCGTTGCGAGAAGTCCAAGTCTCCGAGGACATAAAAAGAAAAGGGAAAAAAAAAACTGCGACAACTAAATAATAGGCTGGTCGTCGGGACAAAAGCTTTGTCTCCGACGGTACAAGTCCAGAGAGCTTATTCACTTTGCATGACATTACATCCCTATTGTGAAAGTCAGGCAGGGGATATTGTTTTCAAATATAAACAGATATTTCTGAGAACAATATTATTCATTTGGCTCTTTGATAATCCCACTCAGCTAAATATTTACTCTTCTTCTGGTTGACATTAGCTTTTTTTTTTTGTTGGTTTTATTAGAATAGAGAATAAAACACGGCGTCCTTTCAGGGGGAAGAGCAACAAAGATGGCCTGTTTTCTCACACACATTTCCTCTGACCCCTCGGCACCCGTTCTGCAGATTAACGTTGCAATGGGCCGTGCTTCGCGATTTATCAAATCTCGCAAGTCACTTCTTGCGGGGGTCACCCGACAATAGTTGAAAGAATAACTGTAACAGTATCCCTTTACGGATGAGTGGAACTTAAAGGTTTCGATGATAGGTACAATCCGGGGCTCAACTTTGATGTTACGAGGCAAAAAAAAACAAAACGGATGGGCTTTTACGTTCCCTTTACTCTTCAGATGACATAGATGGGTAACCTGAACGATCTGAGCGCTCCCATTCTCGCTCTCATGCGAGGTTTCAGGTCAGCGAGATTGTCAAGCAGAGCCGCGTTCTTCTCTCTAGATCACTACCACATGGGCCCAGTCCATTTGCGCTCTTTTAGATATGATGAGATGGAATATATTGTCTGTGAGATTGATGAAAAATAGCCAGAGTGTTTCCCCCCCCCGCCACCCTGCCTCCATTAGGAAAAGCAATGTTGCTCTAATGCTGCGGTATGGTGAGAACTCTGACCTTGCCCTGGGCTGTGGCGTGTTTCTGGTTAGGGCTCTGGTGAGTGGGACCAGGCAAGGGGACACATGAAAGGCTCCCCCTGTCAGGCCGCAAGGATGTTCAGCCTAATGAAGACCAGAACACATGGACGGACCTGAGAACATGGCATGGCACACATTATACAAGCTGCGGCGGACAGGGGGGTTAGGGTAACTAGAAGGTGGACTAAGTGAAAAGCTAGATAAACACTTGCTTGTGCCCAGATTAAGAAGAACGAGGCGGTTACGGGCACGGCGAGGACGCTGAAGTATAAACACCGCCATGTGCCGAGACGCGCAAGATAAAGTAATTGTGTTTTCTCTGCCTGTCATTTTAGCCGCCATTCCCTTGGATCCATAGTGCCCGTGGTTCGCCCCGGTCCCTCTGCTTTGAGAGCTTTCAATTTAGGATGAAAGTTGATTTAGGATGAAATGGAAAATGCGCCATCTCTATCTGGGGAGTCGGTCGCTGGGTATGAGCGTCATGCTGCAGCGGTGCGTTGATATATAAGCCAGGAAACATTTCCCAGTTGAAGCTCTGCCCTGTTAGGAGGACTCGCCCGTTCCTCGGGGCTGGGTCAAAGGTAAACAAGAGGTCCGCCGAGAGCCCAGTTTGTGTTTGTGTTTACGGAGAAAATCCCCAGAGGAATCATTATCCAATCCCTCTCTCTCCTAACCAAACATCCTTCTCTACAGGCGTACAAAGTGTAGAGATCATGCAGAGGAGGGCCATCCAGCTGGGTAATAGCTGCTTATAATCCCCTCTGATTAGTGTTAATCCCCTTAATGCTCCTTCCTGGGAATAAACAACTGTTGACCCGAGTGACCCAGTCATAATTAATGAAGTTAGGAGTGAGTTAGTTCGGTCCTCCGCCGCCGTGGAGCTTGGTATGCTATCATCCAATCAGAGTGGTCGATCAAAACAGCGTTACAGTTTGTTATTTTGAATAATATCATTTGATAAGGAATCGTTCGAAATGCAGTTAGCGGCTCTTCTTCATGTTCTCATCATCCCTGTGTGTGTCCGGGATCACTGGCTGGTGTCAACCCACCCCCCAGGCGCGACTAGTGACGAGGGGCAACTTTCCATCTTGTGTTCTTTTCTCCTGTGAAGTCGGTGCACGGGGGGTCAGGGAGTCGGACGGTAGCCGAGCCTCAGAGGCGGGGCAAAGTTCACAGGTCAACCCCGCACCCACCCGGGAGGATGGGCCGCGGCGAGAGGGCAGGACCTGGGCTCAGGGACAAGGAAGGGGGTCAAGGGGTTGGGTTCAGAGGGAATCCACGCAGAGGATGTTGAAACAGATTGTGTCAAGGGAGAACAGAGCTTCCCCCCCACTGTTCCTCGCCCCTAGCACACATTTTACCCACAATGCACACCATTCAAACCGTCTGTTTAAAGTGTGAATTACGACAGCGTCGCCGGCTATCTCTAAAATAACTTCTGTTCAGTGAAAAATGTGTTTGCATGATTGTTTCGAGATTAAAACGCATGTACTCTCTTTTTTTTCGTACACCAACAATGTGGATTTGTATTTTCCTTGGTTAAAATACAATTGGATTCGTAGCATTTGTCAGAGGAAAATCTGCTCTGTATCCCTCCTGATTGTTCCAGAACAGCAAAGCCTGTCTATCAAATGGTCTCTCCATATGTCCGTCTGGTTGTTCTCCATGTGGACGGCCTGCTAGGGATCACTCCACATCTGCCTCATACTCAAAATAATAAATGCACCTATTTGTTTATGTGCAGTAACATGGCATCAGAAGTCACCATTAATCATAAAATCATCGGACCCTTTTTAAAAAAGAATTTAATTTTTTTTTTTACTTCTGTTAAATCCATGTGTTGTATTGAGGGAGCCAAAATGAGGCTGAAAAGGGAGCATGAAATTGATTACACTGTAAAAGAACAGCTTAAATGTCCAAACACTGTCTGTAGAAGCAAGAGGTATTACGACCCCTGAAAACATGGGAGACTGCGGGGTCAGAGTGGTTGACTTTACTAGTATATTAGCACCAGGATAACACGATGTGCTTCATACTGCACCAAGACACTGATTCTACAGGCCAAGCCAACACATGGCTCTGCAAACCACAATGTTTATAAAATGAATATGCAGTATTTCATCACGCCCTGTGTGTGTATGTGTGTGTGTGAGAGTGTGTGTGTGTGCGCTCCAAGGCTAAGAACTCATTTCCACCCTGATGATCACAGGCACCATTGATTGTAATGCTGACAAGCAGGCTAGTTCTGCCTGTGGCACACAAAGGAATCTGGACATGTTTAAAGCACTAACTTTAATGTTTTTTTTTATACTGGTATGAAGTTGAATTCTGATGTTGTGGGCAGCTGGCTCTCATTAAGAAAACATGATGTCAAACAGAGGGCCTGGCTGGTGAAAGTCAACTACTCTCGCTCTCTCTGGTGTGTTTGGTGTCTCTCTGTGAGACCTCTGTACATGCCGGCCACAGGCACCGAGGGCCTTGGAGCCTTATGGACACATTTTCATGACAGTTTGCTTCTGGGAGTTTTTCATTTAAGCAATAATATCTAATATTTACATGATATATCAATTATTTCTGCATCGATTGCACATGCATTTTTTTGTGATTTAGAGGGATTTATTATGAAGCCCTGCTATTTGGATTGAATTAGTCTGTGTGTTGGAACAATGCACAGTGGAAGCAGCACCCATTGCTTTCATGACTTCATGTGTGAATTTATGTGACGGTTGTGGAGCTGCAGAGGCGTTTCCTGTGCCTCAGCATGCTTGTTTGTCTGAATGTGAATGAATATCTCGGGATGGTATTGAACCTCAACTGGGTAAATCAGGAATATAACGGGGGAGAGTATTACCAGCTTCGTCATAAATCCCTTGTCTGAATGCACCATTGCTTTTATGCCTTTTTGGAGCCTGCTCTCAACATAAACAGTTCCGTTTGCGTTGAGGTGCTGAGCGCACCCGAGATTTAGGTGAGCCGAGGGAGCCCTTGGTGATTTGGTGTCCGGACGGGGCCCGCAGTGGCCGCGCAGCCTGTAACACGTTTACGACACTCAAGAGGAGCTAAACATGTGGGATACATGTTAGGGGGGGGTTCACACAGCACCGCTGCAAGGGGAAGTGATCTCTCTTTTTCCACGCTTTGATGATAGGTGACTGTTAACCCGCGTCCCGCCCCCCGGGGGATGAACGACATTATCAACCACTTATCTCGTACTTTTTTTTGGGACGGCCTGCTTTTTGTCAGTCGTAACAGAGAACGGCAAAATGTCATTTGTCAGGCTCTCAGTTCATTAGCAGACCATCTGGAGGCTGCGGCGACGCGTCTATTGGTTTCCAAAGGTGGCATCACAAAATGATCAATTCAAGATCAATTCCTCCTGAATGACGCTGCAGAGTGAAACGTGATTCAACTACAATTGACTATTTAACCTCCCTGTCTCATGAAGCCTTGAGAGAGCCCCAGTAACCACAGGTCCTCTTGAGAGGCGCGGCTAATCTCAGCATCACTATTGAAAAGCTCCTGCACACCAAGTCAAGATGCACATGTGCTAAGCAAACAAACATTTCCCCCTTTTTGACTCAGAGCTGATTTACTTCTTCATATTATCCGTGTTGTGTTTGCCAGTATTCCCTCTTCTCACATTTATGAGTGTGTGATGTCGTGATGATGTTGCCAAAGATCAAGACTCAAGACTCATCTCCACGCTCATCTAAAGCTCATATATTCTGAGTCCTTTAAAGCAACGCTCCAAAGACAATAAAATATTGTGCGGTTTCTGATTCAAAACAGCTCCGCTAATGTGAAACTAGGAATCTCTCAGACTTATGTCATTCCAGTTTTAAAATAGCCTGTTTGAAATGTCCCAGTAATTTGATTAAAACGGATTGACAGCCCAGTGAGTTACTGTCAGTGCCGCAGTGGGGAAAAGAGTGTTTTTGATTTCTCCTGAGGGGAATCCTTCACCTCCCCAGCAGTTTTTTTTTTTTTTTAATATAAGGACAGTCCCTTTCATGTGCTCCTCCAAGCGAGGAGCTTAATGCATCACAGATCCTCTTCAGCTCTGACAATATTTTACCGTCATCACTTTGGTGGGGTTTCTGGAATGGACTTCCAATGAATCTTAATGATACTTAAAAGCAAAACTACTGCACTTTGTTTCGAGTCACGTCGACCTAGACGTTGACCGGGAATGCCACACACATCCCGATTTGGAAAACGAAGAAAGTCCTTTATTGACGAACAACTTAGAGAAAGCCCTGTGTTACTGTGCCTGTAGCCTGCATATGAAGCTGTGCAGCTGTAGTGGCTCACAAATGTGTCTTCAACCAGGACGTTTTGAAACTCATTTCATACTTGAAGTTTCACGAACGTGTTATATCACAGCCTCGGGGACAAAGGGTGTATATTATGTATTATATCCGCCAACAAACTGCTCTCATTCTCTGCTGCTCTAGCGAAGAAATAGGTGCATCCATTTGGTGTGTGCGGGTAGTCGTGTGTGTAGCGCTTTAGGAAACCTCACCAAACAAATCAGGGTATTTCATCAAAGCAGTGTTTTTTTTGCTCGGTCCCCTTGCCACACGTCTTTTAATCCCACTGTGGCTGCGTTATTTCATAGGACTACATAAACCGAGCACATTTGCTGCCTGGTGCAACCCTCCAATCCGTGGTGATTAACTTCATTACCGTGGCCAAATCAGAAACAGGAAGCCATAATATGTAAAGATAATATGAAACCCAAACATTTTATTAACTAACCACTCTAGTGGTCGCTGTAAAATCCCCATGGCAAACGTCTGGTCTTGCTGTACGATCTGTCTTTCATAGACGACCAGCGCCGCCTGCCAAGAATAGCACTCTGGCTGATGTGTCTGGCTCTTGTTAGCAGGCGATAGGTTTGTGTCAGCCTTTCTTCAGGCCGCACTGTGTGTGTTGTTGCGGTTGAAACAAAAAAAAACCCCAAAAAAACGGCGGCCTGTTGTGTGTGATCACTCACTGGCGGAGACGTCAGGACTGGCAAATGACACACCTCCAATCAACTGATGCCCTGCCAGCGTGACTCAGCCCTTCCTCGTGGCAGAGGAGCCGTGGCATGCCTTTGAACAGGTGTCAGAGGCAACCCGCCTTTTCTTTCTCGTCACTCATTTCATCCTCCCCGTCGACGCTTTCTCTTCTTCCTTACGCCTGTTGTTTTGGCCATCTCGTCCTCTCCTGTTTTAGATTGTCTCGTGGAGTGTTTGTAATTGGGCCTCCCTTTTCTCTGTTTCTCTCTGTTTTTCTGTTTCTCTTGCTCTCTGAAACACTCCCACATCCACACACACACACACACACACACACACACACACTCTGATGTAACCGTAAAACAAATACTGTTAGCCTCTGGCATTTATCAAAGGCTAAATCTGCTCAGATAGAGATGGCCTCTGTGTTAAAACCTATTAGACAGAGAAAAACACTGAATTTAGCTAAATGTTCATACTGGAAGTCGTTTTTTTTCACAAGGACGGGGATTATATTCCTTTACTGGGATTACTCTGATGTATTCTGATCCTCTTTCAGTGGACTCAAACATTTTCATGAATTTGCTCCAAGTCCAATGTCACTGAATATATATCCAGTGAACTTGCTCTCTTGAAGGCCTGCCAACCATTTAGAGGCTGTTTTTAATTGACTCATTGTCCACATGGTTGGAATATTCACAGGCTTTGGCCACGGGCAGTATTTCTCCTCATCAGAAGCTGCTGTTGGTTGAACATCTCAGATCTGAAGCCAGTAATTGAATAGATGGGGTTTTGATTGATGTTTCGAGGAAGTCCCTTTCCTATTTAAATATTCATGGGTCTGTAGCCTGCAGGGGTGAGAGAAGAAGAAGCCAAATGAAACCTGTGGACAACAATAGCAGCCCTGCGAGTTCCTCCTGTCTGCTTCTCATTACAGTAAGTACATTCTCAGAGCTACCATCCCTCCCCGCATTCCTCTGGCTCCCCTCTCTCTCTCTCTCTCTCTCTCTCTCTCTCTCCACTGGACTCCACCTAACGGAGGATATCTGTTCCTCTGAAGATGAGGGCGAGTGGACGGAAGGATTGCGCTGTTTTGGTAAACAACAGGTCACCGGAGACGTGATGGACGGTGTGTGTCAGTGCACGGGGTAAGTGTAAGTGATTTCAACTTTTGTCAGCTTCCGTTGCCTCTTTCTATCGCGGATTGAAAAGTGACTGCCATGCCACGGCGTTTGAAACATGTAACTCATGTTACAGGTGTTGCCTCTGGCACCATTTCTTCTCTCCACTCCTAATCCACTCATGGTCTTTCAAATCCCAACAAATCCCACTTGAAATATGTCAATCACAACAGCCCTGTTTGTAGTGGGGTACCCAGTCGGACACGCCACAGGGATCACACGGCATGAACCCTCTGCAAGAAAGCACACAGCAAAAATCCACCCTAAAACACTTTCACACTGTTAAAAAACAGTTATTGGTACATTGTGTTTTGTTGTTTGTTGTTGTATTTTTCTTATTCTTGTGGATAACTGGCCAAACGTAGATGACCTGACCATGACGTTCAACAATCATACAGGGAGAAGAGACTTATGAAAGAGGAAGAGACACCAATTTCTCCACGGACAGAAGCCTCAATAGACCAGAATGCAATGCAGCCACAAGACATTGGGTTTTGAGTAAGGGGGTGCGACTCTCAATTTTTCAGCATCAGAAAATCTCGCTATCACTGTCACTACCTATTCATATAACCCACAGCTGAAATGCAACAAATCCAGGCAGGTTGCGGAGGTCGTCGAAAATGCATCTTGCGAAATGTAGACGAGGCATGTTGAGGGGAAGGTGGGTACACCAAAAAAATTCCAATACTTCATCACCATTTAACTCGTGGAATGCGTTGAGCATGGCAGACTGACGGTATTACCAGTATATGAGTGTCTGAAGTGTCTGAAGATGGAATTTTTCCTTGAAGGAGCAGCATTGAAATGAGGCTCAGTCATCCGTGGAAGGATTTCAGACAAACACTAGCCAGCAACGGGGGCTGGGTAAATAAAATGCTGCTTCAAGCTGTTTCATTAGCAGACATCCCATCTACTCATCCCATGCAAACTCAGTCAAAATTACCAGAGGTATAATTACAAACTTACACCCTGACACCCCAAAACAATGATCATGAGGACGTAAATCATTAGAAGTGGTGAGACCTGCCAGCGAGGCCAGGAATGAAGGGCTTTCAAAGGAGACACATCCTAACCATAGCAAGAACGATGCCTCATTACTGTCATGAAATCCCACCACAATATATTGGGTATGGAATTCTGGATGCCTGAGTATTTTAATTGCTTCTCTGACCTGGAGACGCTGTTTGGCTGTCAACTTCCAGCGGCGGAATAACACCAAAATGGCCTCGCGAGGTACTGTTGGAAATAAATACGCTGAGACGCACGCCAACGCACATAGCCACAATCTCAACTGGAGTGAGCGCGGCGCTCTCCGGGAGAGAGCAAAGGGTCATGGATTGTCTGCAAAAAAAATGTTTTCGGCGCAGAATATCTCCTTTCTTTCCATAAACACGTTTTTTTTTCTCTCAATCGAAGATTTAATTAAGCGAGTGTGAGAGTTTGTTTGGGGAGACTGGGAAGCAGCACAAATAATAAAACTCTGTTATACAGCCAGAGAGTAAAAACAGCATGCTGTTAAATACACAGCTCACATTTCTGTTCTGTAACATTTGCCGTCATGCGTAATTTGTCTACACATCTTAATTTATGAGGTCTGTAGGTATGTAGCCAGCACATTCCTCCCTGATGTTGATGCAAAGTGATAACGCTTGGCCCTGGCAAATAAAAATCCCTGAGCAAAACCAAAAATCATTTTGTATCCTCTGCTGCGTTCAATGTATCTGTTCCAGTGACGGGAATCCACAGCGATAGTCCTTTTATTCGGTGGGAACACTTTTGGAGCATTTAGCAGTCATGTAGACGTCATTAGGTAACACAGTGATGAGAAATGATGAGGCCATTTTCTGTCTATTCATGTTCCTGGGACAAGTCAGCTCTCTTTGTGAATGAAATAAGTCAAGTTGATTCTCAGCAGAACCTTTTGAAGTGAGAGATGAAGTGGAATGGAGCATAATACCCCCAGGGTCCCATTTTAGTATTGGGGGGAAAATAAACACTTGCCAAGCCTGATCTTGTGTGACTGATTCTGTACATATAGGTCTGGAGAAAAATCACCCGTACTATTTCTATGACATAATCATAACGATAGGTATTCAGAGATGAGCGGCGGTAGTGATTGCATAACTATAGAGAAACTCACGTTGTTGACTGCAGTGAGCATCGTGGCATGCAGAGTAGAGAACGTACTGCAGTTGACAGCTAAATACTTACCAAATATTATGAGGTCACTTGAGGGATTTATTATACTTTTTTTCTCGATTTCACTGCCCAATCAGGTAGAGTGAGATTGAGAGGCAGGTGGACAAATGATCAGAAATAATGTAGCAGGAAAAGACGGGACATTTTAATTTTCTTCGGTTAGAACATATTAGGTTTTTTGGATCTCGATCAAGGTGTGAAGGAGTAAAGATGAATACCTCATGCTGAACTAGGACATAGTTTGGCATTCAGAATTGACTCATCAAAGCTCTTATCTGTGTCTTTTCAATAACAGGCTTGCCCCTTGGCACCGTTTCAGAGGACCCCTCTGAGAAAAAAGGGAAAATAAAACTCCTTCTTTTGACTCGACACACATTTTTATCGTTTTCCAAAGCCCACACTTCAACCACTCATAATATCCCTGCACAATGTCCTGATTTATTACATCTTCAAATTTCACAATCTGGGGACAAATTGGTCTCCTCAAAAATGCACGAACATAGCTTAGAAGCCCCATATTAGATGGAAATGAATTCCTGATGTTGCAACATGAGAGACTGTGGGCATGGCCGTGTCACTGTGGATTAGGGAGATGCCATGTTTTATGACCTGCAATACTGTTACTAATTTGGGGACACTTGATATGGTGCATTTCATTAGAAGAGACACAAACAGAGCAGCCCACAGTGCAGTTTCTCTCAGCCCCCGTCCCTCTGCTCGAGGTGACAAAGACACACGGCCCTGCTGAATGGGCGGGATAAGCATCTCCCTGAACTAAAGGAACAAAAGCATTGTGAGGCAAAACAGGCCACCATGCCAAAACACTCTTAAAGAGGCATGAACTGGCAAGTCCCCCGATCTCCACATCTTGAGAAATAATCACTCCCTTCTGGATGTGTTTATGAGGGCAGAGGGGCCTGGGCTATGACGCCTGTACAATATACTGGGGAAGAAGCGTACAATGCAGCTGATCTGAACCACCTTGGACTAGGATGAACAAAGGGGCATGCCTGAAGGGACATTGCGCTATCGGCATTTAGCGAAAATAATAAAATAAAAGAATTTCTCCAAATGAATGTGTGTTATTATGAAGGTGGCATCAGCGACGCATTTTCTGGCAAAGCTCTCCTCTCTGCGGAGAGAACAAAATAAAACCCATCATACATTGTTTCACTTTACAGCTACGGCCTTCAAAAAGCTATAGGTATTCTTCCACATGTGCTCCGGATCAAATCATAAAAGTCAGGTGAACGTTTTGCTAGAAAATCGTTTATCCTAGCACGAGCTTATATAAGTTTTGCAGTAAAAGAGAATATTTGTCCCTTGGCAAATGTTTTGTCCAAAGAAAGAGAGAGGAGAGCTGAGTCCAACACCTCAGTGAGCAGAACGCCATCCAGTGAAAAGGCTCTTTCTGATTCAGATGACTGGAGCCAAGGCCAGGGCCAGCGAGACTGGACAGCTCACAGCACGCAGTCGCCTTGGGTACATGCTTTCATGAGAGGCAGCGGCAAGAAACCATAGAAAATATGAAAGGAGGAACGCCGCAGCCTATTGACTTTGCATCTGCAAGTAGATTCAAAAGCGTATTGTAAGACAAAAAGGACAACTCGGAAAAAAAAATAGTTCCGTCGGTATGGGGTATGTCATCCGAGCAGGAGGCTGTTTGTTTACAAGTTACCACAGGATTAGGATAGAACGGATTTATGCCCCAGTTGAGGCTCAAATGATCCCATGTCAAATCCAGGGATATGTGCATTTTGTCCACCCGCTCTAAAGCAGCCCTTTCAAGCTGATGGATATGGTGAGAGCACATGACATGGAGAGGATTTGCAATTCCCTTTCATGATTTCCGTGGCATTGTTTATGTCTAAGCTTTGGGATCCTCTAAGGAGCTCTGGGGAAGCCAGGCATGTGTTTGTTTGTAAGAAGCCCATTTATAATGGGTCCGTATTTCAAAACAAAAGCGAGCCATCAGTGTGTTTGTCTTTATTATTACATTCTAGTTGGTGCAACCTTTATGTTACAATGAGCAAAATGTGCTTCAAGGCCTGACGGGATAGAAGAGAACTTAGGATTCAGTGATGTCCTTGATACAGTAGTAGTCCTTGATGTGATTTTTAATCCATTTATGAGGGGTTTAATAGGTTGTTTGAACCCACTTACGTTGTAGACATCTTTTATTTTTACTGTACATACTAGTGATTAGTTTCTGATTTATCTATTTCTAGTCTGATTTGCATCCTCTGAAAACCAGGATTATAGATTTGCATCAACCTTGCCCTCTGGACGGACGAGGAAGGCTTTATGTGTCTCTGCAAACTCGTTAAAAAGCAAAGGAGAATGTCAAGGAAAGGAACACATGTGGATATACCATTCCCACTGGACCGTCCTACAGTTTAAGAGACAAATGTGCTCAAACGGCTTTGCCAAAATTTCACGAATGGCTGTTGCTATCAATATATTTTATGAAATATGAAAGCGTTCTATAACAAACTGTGCCAATGATCGGGGATGCTGTAAAAAATTTCCTGGAACACAACTCGGAAGTGCAATAAAAGTGTGTTTGTTATTACTAGTGGAGAGTCTTTTGCTATTGTACGCGGTGCCATTGACTTTGGCACTGGTGAAAGCTATCTTTGCATTGGACGCCAACCAAAGTTAAGGTGATGATTTATTTCTTACAAATTGCTTCAGCGCTGTATATCACAAGGTCACCGGTTAGGCTTTTGTTACAAATAGATCTCCCCTTTTCGTCAACAAGCACAGCCTGATTACTACATAGGAGCTGAGGCAGGAGGCTTTGTAACGGAATCCGGGTGGTGACCTATTTTTGTTTAGATTCACCTTCATTTGCGGTTCATGTCTAGAACAGTTCCCGTGTTGACATTTACAAGGCCCGTGATGAATGTGGATGGTTGTAGCAGGCTTCATCGTCTTCCATGGAGGGTGCTAGGCAGGGCGTAATGTCAGCCCGTCCACTGTCTGCACCAACCTCAAGGCACTTCCTTACAGGTCCCTGTTGCGGGGCCCGGTGATGACACATCCCCCCGCCTGTCAGGGGACCTCCAGCCTCCCCCCCCCCCCACCCGCCGCCTTGTAGCGCCACAGGACTCCTTCCTCAAATTAGTTTGCTCATTTATCAGTCAGACCCTTGACCACATAATGCTGAGGTACAGCGGCCCCCGAAAACCAAGAACTCCGTCTTTGATATGGAAATAACGCAATTCATCACCCTCTCGGCTTTCCCGTCGCCCCCGGGCTGCTCAACCTGGGCAAACGACGTTGACTGTAATTGTTTGCCATGTGAGGGTGTTGCCTCGTGTTATTCCTGATTTGACTTTAATTCAGATTTAAAGGTGTGATCACAAACAGGCGAAGAATCGATGCAACATCGCGCACGAATGTCTCTGGAAGTGATTTCTCCTCGCTGTGAGGTGCCGATGGGAAACGAGAGCCACCGCTGTAGCGACCTATCACTCAGCCACTGTCCTCTCTCCATCCCTCCTCAGGCATGGCTGAGAGCGGGAAGTGCTTTAACCTTGAGGGCAAGGCAGCGCCGAACATGTGCAAGTCATTTGTATAGAATAAATAAAGGGATGATCTTATGACAGTCAGTGCAGCTGCTCTGGGCTTTGTTGTTGGCTTAGAAGAGGCAGCTCTCTGGGGGCGAAAAGTGGCAGGCTTCTCACTGTAACTGCGGAGACCTCAGGGCCATTATGGGGAGCATCAGGGCCTCGGGGAGGGGAAACATGACTCTACAAGAAGGTCGCTGTCACTGAGATACGGAACAAAACAACGGCGTTCAATTTTCATCACTTCAGATGTTTTTCACTTGTGCTTTTTTTTTCCCCCCCATATATTACACTTTCCTCAGGGGGTCTCTTTGGGTTAAAGGCCTCAAAGGTAAAGAGGTCAAGGGAGGGGAAGAATTCTTTCTATCAGTCTCACATGTCTGGACTTCATAGAACAAGAGCAAATGTGAAAACTTAAAAAAGCCCAAACTACGATTCGAAAACGACCGCATTCGCGTTTGTCGACTGTTCGGCAGGGAGGAAGAGGACGTCTGCGTTCGATGATGCAGAAAGGGCGAAACCCGGGCGTCAAAATACTCACCCGGTCACACATAACTTCAAATTCACACACCGTCACACATGCGGAGGGTGGGGAACTATTCGGGAAATGTCTAACAGTGTGCGAGTAATGGATCATAAACTTTTGCATCCATAGCAGTTTCTTTCCTTTTTCGGTGGTTGATGAGTCACAGTGTTGGAGAGCTGAAGCATTGAAAGCAACTCGCTTCATGCATATTTCTTTTTCACCCGTGTCAAACCTCTCGCCCCACCGATATATCTAAGCCAAACAAAAAAAAAAAACGAAAGATAAACCTTGGCCTGACACCAGATCGCTCATTCCCCCCTCGCCGTGTCAGATCATCTTGCCGGCGCAGGTATAGATTATGGATCTGCTCATTTCCTCTTCCTCCCCGAGCCAAAGTGCAGATGGATTGCGCATTAAAAGACTTACAGACCCGCCAGTGGCCATTTATAAAAAGCTGAAAAAGTGAGACTGAGCGGTCGCCCCTTTAGGAAGGTGACAGATTTAGTGTGGCTTGATTTCCCAAAGGCCTCAGGAGGCTGTTTGAGAATAGACTTATGATCAAATAACCTTCAATTTGGTCTGGATTTGGAGTCAGAACATCTAAAATATTCCCAAGAGTCGACGTAACAAAAACTATTGTTATGATTTGTAAAGGCTCAACACAGTAAATTGGTCACTGGGGGAATTCGGATGCATGCATGTGTGTTTATGGATACATATCGAAATTGGTTTCATCCTTTACCAGGACGTTCTTCAACGATTGAGAAACTCACTTGGTCACCTGAGTACATCCATGCAAGGTGGACGAGAGCGCCACGTTTTTATCAGACATCTGTTCAACGCAACTTCTTTCAAGACGTTTTGGAATCGCAGCTCACTTGCACAACCAAATAAATCCGTGAACTGTTTCTAACACTGCGCAGTGACTCGTGGTCGACTGTCATCCAAGAATACTACATAAAACCAAATAG
Organism: Hoplostethus atlanticus; assembly: GCA_034670405.1. Lineage (NCBI taxonomy): Eukaryota > Metazoa > Chordata > Actinopteri > Trachichthyiformes > Trachichthyidae > Hoplostethus > Hoplostethus atlanticus. The sequence goes on from JAXDDX010000030.1 coordinate 4,429,668, forward strand.
TTCTTATAAAGCTCTGCTGTCCCCACGGCTTTGAGTTGGGGCTTCAGATGCTTATAAAGGGGATACTAAAACTCCTTTAAGAGACTCTGCGGCCTTGGGAGTTAAGGTAACAGCTAATTGTTTCGCTTGTGTCCCGAAGATATTCACAGTGAGCTCATGAATCGAGCATGTGACTTATGCATCGGGTCCGCGGCCCCTCGCTCTCCTCATGCGGCAGGCAAGGCTGTGATTTATGGCTGGACAGTGGCCTGAAGAGGTGTTGGATTCAATGAAATACAAGGGAGAACATCTGGAAAGCCTATTAGCCGCGATTCACAGCTTGGGCCGGTTTGATAGCCGTGGGGGCGATGCAGTTGAGATGGCAGCGGGCGTCGCGGGACACGCCGGGTTTCTTCCTCATCAAATACTGATGTGTGAACTGAGGTTATCCACATATTAAGTGGCTCAATCTTCACGGTGCTACTTATAGCGCCAGGTGAGCTAACAAGGCCCTTAAATGAGCCTCTTGGATGTGCCCTAACGTTTCCCAGATGTACAAGTCCTTCAGCCGCGTCGGTGTCCTTGGGTTTGGAAAACGAGTAGAAAAATCATGATGTGAGAAATCAAAGGCCCTCCTCTATCTGCTAACACATCCATTCTGAAGCTGCACGACACAGTCAGCGTTACACAAGTCCTTCTATTCAGGGATAATTGGGTAAGAAAGTATCGGCAGGGAGTGTCTGAACAAGGTACTCCTGCCTCCACTCATCTCAGCCTCCCGTAATAAGAGCACGGGGAGGTGTGTTGAAATACAACCCCGTCACCATTCATCCTCACCCCCTTGATGCAACAATGACTTGCATGCAGTCTGCTTTTCATTTAAGGGAATTACCTATGGGAGGCCGGCAGACGTCTCCTGAGCTGCTCTGTGTGTGTTCTTCTCATCCCTGCAGAGCTGTCTCATTAACACAGTACCCCGGCAGACCTGGTTTAAGCATAGCCCATCTCTCTCTGTGTCCCGCTGCATGGAAGCTGAAAATAATGACTCACACATTACACAGTCCCTGAACACAGTCCCCCAGCTCCGGCTCCACTCCCCAGGTTACCTCCAGCCGCTCTAACGAGTGGACTATAACGTCGGAGGCACTTAAGAGTGAGGGAGAGAGGGAGAAAGAGCCAGGAGGGAGAGGAGAGGAGGTGTTATTAAGGAGGGAAAGAAGAAGTACTAGCTCACTCTAATTCATGACTTTCATGAGAGTTTTAATAGTGTGTGTGTGTAGCTTACTTTAAGAAGAAAGGTTTTTGAAATGTTACATGTTTTAACAAGTTTGTTGCTCATCACTCCAGGGGATGACATGTTGGCTGAGTTTACACTTCAGAATTCAGAAAACTTAAAGAGTCAAACAACTATTATTTTTCCCTCTGCAGCCACCGATATGACTTGAAACATGAGTCACTGTCAATGAAAAGGCTAATTATTCAATCAGCAGCAGGGTGGCTACTTCCTATAGAACACTTATGAGTTTGGGCGTCATCTCGCCGGGGTGCGCCTCATATAATTTACATTTCATTAAAGCACGCTGTGAGACATCATTGATTTCTCAGCAAACCAGAAGTTTCCATGATGCAGGCTCATGGGTGGGGGGGAGTGGTGGACGTGTCACCCATCAGGGGCTGTCAGGAGCTGTCAGAGGACAGGATCCAGACCCTGGGCCAGGAGAGGCCAGGCCAGCCAGCTGTCACCTCTCTGACACTGGTTGAGCCCATCCATCTGGCTGAGAGAGGCCCACCATGGGTGGAGAGAAGCTCAGCAGATCCCAGACTGTATGCACATGAATGCGACAATGTGCACGCACACATACACACATGCACACATGCACACGTGCACATTCAAAGATACACACTGATCTACGCACGTACATATGAACACTCCTACAATGCCACATGCCATCCACACACAAAAGAGAAGAGAGGAAGTGTGAGTCACACCAGAGGGCTATTTTGGGTAATCACTGGCCCCATCCGTGGCCTCTGTCCAGATGAATTCGCTCAGCGAGAGATCTGGGAAACAGAACCGACAGGCTGCCATCAAGCCGAACAGACACAAATAAACAATCATAACATTTGGTTGTAATGGTCTCACTCAGCTAGCGGGTTTTAACGCCAACAATTTTACACACTACCATCTCCATACATCTGTGCACAGTTAGACGGAACAAAAAAAACGATGCTCACACAAGCTCACTTGAGGTGTATTACAAAAACTCACTGACTGCTGGCAATATCATTAACATTAGTGAAAGACTTCCTAGATGTAGATGTGCCACAGCAGTAGGTCTCCGCTGGTATTTGTACTGATGTGATGCTACAACAGTAGAGCAGAGCAACAACACCACAGCACACTGGCTGAGCACGGAGCACATCCACCCTGGCATGTTTGAGCAGAGGGTTCAATGGCGTTGCCAGACATATGGAGCACATTTGGAGATATCCAGACTCCACATCCTCGACCACAACAGAGCCAGACAGTTTGTTGTTCGTCTTGTTTTGGGGGTTTCATAATTATCCCAAATATCCATAACGACCCTAGAAATCTTGTATCTCTCTCGCTAAAGGAAACATATGCATGGTATCCTTAATTATTGCTTTAGCTTTATCATTTCAAATGGTTCTTCCACTAACGATGGAAATATCACCGTGACTCAGTTCTCATTTGAGCATTTGGGTCTTTGACTGAAAAGGAAATCGCCCTGATTAATTGCCCTCAGCACATTTTCTAATCAAATTGGAATTTGCGTCTATTGGGTCTGATCTTGAAGAGGACCAATTAACCAAGAAACAGTATAAAATGTGGGTGAACTCTGTCAAAACTGAATCCAATAATCATCTATGACTTCCTGTTTCTACCTTCTCTGCACAGTAGCATTCACACAGTAAACGCTCCTTTCCTGATTTTCATTACTCTGCGTTTATGAACATTTTCCCCACGTTGAGAAGTTACTCCTGTGTTTTACAACGTCCCTCCTCTCATTTTGAATGTGAAGTTATGTTCCCAAAGTGTTTTTAATTTTGAACCCTGGCAGCCGTGTGTGCGCGGACTCTGGAAATGTTTATTTAGTAATTACTGTGAACAAAGTCCCTTGCTGTCCATGAAGACTCGACGGGGGGGCCCCTAGTGACGGTGGCAGCAAGCCATGCCATCTTTTTTGGTGTGAAGACACAAGCAGCCAGAAATACACTACATTGGCTACAATTACCTAGGGAGGCGGTGCCAACCACATTTTTTCCTGCTATTATCAGCAGGGACTGTTAAGTATTAGAGTCAAGCAAAGGTGATGTGTTGTTATTCACAGTCCTAGACAAAGACAGTTATTGTTGTGCTGCAAGTGAGAAAAAAAACACAATGAATCTCTCAGTGGCCAAATGTGTTATTCTGGTGCTTGTAAAGTCATCAAGTCCTCTTCTCTTAGTGAGGAGATGAGAGGGATAAAGTGAAATCTGACTGAGAGAAGAGTACAGTGCAGGATGAAGGAGCTCAGAAAGGAAAAGACAGACAGCAGTGAAGGGGAGAGGGAGACAGAGATCAATGATAATGTGATCTGATGACATAGTTGAGTGAGCTGTTCCCCTCGGTGGTCCTACCATCAACCAACTCGGAGTTGAAGAGAGTGAACTTTTGTTTGGATTGGCTTTAATCTTCCCATCAGGCAATACGAAGGAGGCAGTACGCTGTGAATGTTTTCCATTTTGCCACATGAGAATTGTGTCAGGTTCTGCAAGTGCACAAGCGCAGATACTTCAGCGTGGCACATTGACAGGCAGCTTGTTCAAATAAAGGACAGACAAAAGCTCCGAAACCCGACTGAGCTATTGAGAAATGCGTTTACAGAAACACACGCGCATGACAACAGAAAACAAAAACAGAGCGCCTTTCCCCTCTGTTGTTTCTCTCAGATTATCTTTACGGGGGCGCTGAAGGGATGTATTTTCAATCGCTGAAAAAAAGGGCAATGCATATTTTTTCCCCCCAATCCAAAGTTAATTACAACTGGTTACAGAGCAGTTTAAAAATGTGAGCAAATTGAAAACATAAGCTTTTGTGACAGCTGAGCCTAACTCTTCTCTGTGCCTCGTCAGTGAGTGTTCAACAACTTGCGCAGAGCTTATCTATGACAAACAGCATCATATGGCGCTGGTTGTTTTAAACAAAAAGAGTGTGAAACCAGACGATGAGTGGGACTGATTGCATGTAAATGAAAGATATGTATCCGGTATCCATCTATTGTTTTCTCGATTGAGGAGATCTGCTCTGCGGGTCCTTATTTATTTTACATGACACTGATTATCCCGAAGGATGGACGAAAAAAAAATCAAACAAATGAAAAATGCTTGGAAATTGGCAAACAATGACACCTATGACAAAAGATGTTCTCCCTCCTATATGTCAAGGAGTGCTTGGCTCTGGTTCTTGCTATAATCCGGCTGCCCATTCTGTTTGGATAAAATGGGCAAATCAAGTTCTGTGTCCCCGCTGGCCCACGGACTAACGACAAAGATAGACACAAAGATGAAAGGCTTTCCATAATAAACGCCTGTGAGAAATCATCATAAAAAAACATAAAAAACATGCAAATACTGAGACTTTTTTGGTCTCGGAGGGTGGAGGGGGGGATGATTTACTTCTCGTATTTGGGTTTACGGTAAATGATTCAGAGCGAGGTCGTGTGACAGAGAAAGTGCAACCGGCACCAAAAAGGAGTCGCCGGGCTTCAAAGTCCAGCCAGACCACAAAAGGGGATGTTGTGAGACTCGGTAATTGGGTTTAAGCTGTCCTGGTGGTAATGGAGCTGCCGGTGAGACTCAAACGCAAAACGAGCTGCCACCACGCACACCTTTGTTCAGCCTGGAGGTCTGATAACACTGTGTTTACACTGCGGTCACCCCATATGAAAATGACAACAGTGTTTTGTTTTTGACAGACGCTGCGCTGTTCAAACAGAGCCAAGCCGTAGATAACATCCTCCAATTAAGTTCCTTATTAGTGGAGTAATGATAAAATAACAGCCGTATAAATCTGTCTCAGCAGTGATCTGATTAGATTTGCCCAATTATCCACCAACACAGAAAAACGCCTCCATCATGAAGATAAAGGTGTTGAGACACACTCACCTGAATGGTTTCTGACTACTGAGATCTCTTGCAACCTGTCCCAGCTGCAGCATGTCAAAGTATAGCAGTGGTATCATAGCAACTCTTTCCTCCAGCATGCCCTGGATGTCTTAATGTGTCTGCCTTTGGCTCACTTACTGTACATGATGGCCATCAAAATATAGCATACAGTTCTTAAACCTCGATACCCTGGAGGGCAACCTTACAGCGAGATACCAACAATGGCAAACAATGCTCAGTCGCTCCTGGTACTCTCGTAAAAAAAACTGGGCCCAGAGACAAATCAGGTTCTTAATAGAGGCCCTTGACAGTAATAGGAAAGGAGACTCGTTCATTATTCCATTATGTCGGCTCGACCACACTTAACGATTTATCCACACAATTACCGTGGGCACCCAGGTTGCACTGTCACAGTAAACTATGGCACAGACAGAGCCATTCCTGCAACACTTTTATTGAGCTGATATTAATTGATTTATCCCGGGCCTACCCGGATCTGGCCTCCCCGGGGCTCCTCCTCAGTGGAGCAGTGCCAAGGCTCTCTCTCCTAACTCTGCATAAAAATAAATTGGAAGCTATGGGGCCGGTCGCTAAAGCCAGAGGATATTGTTCGATTCCACGTCAGCCCTCCAGGAGGCAATTTAAACAACCCAGCATGCTAATCAACCTGGTATAAAAGGCTGTACTGGAGGGTGGCCCATTCTTCCCTTTCCTCTCCCCTTCTATCTTTCTCCTCTCTCTCTCTCTCTCGCTCTCTCCCTCTCTCTCCAATTGCAGTGAGGCCAAAATGGACCTGAGCAATCTGAGGAGAAAAGTGTAATTGGGCCTCTGTCTGAGGGAACATTGCACTCCAGTGAGACATAACCATATGATGTGGAAAAGGAAACAACCATTCTTACATTAAAGCAAGTTATGGCCTATTGTACAGTATGGGTTTTTGAAAATCCTGGAACCAGTCGAAACCCCCTTTTGCTACAACAATCATACCAGAGCTGGATGTAAAAAAAAAGAAAAAAGAGGGGGGGCATAGAGAAGCAAAGCAGAGAGAAGCATCAGAGCCAGGATGTGAGCTCCCCTGCTGCCATCAACACATCAACAAGCCTCAGTGGAACCGCAGTGTGACCCTCCTCTGAGCAGGCAGCGCCCCATCCCCACAAATAATTCAATATTCTTATATCCCCTTGGTATTTCTTGGCGACCACAGAAATATGATAGTGTTCATTCTCCACTTGTGCTCTGAACCCACGGGTCAGTTGGTAGCAGATCACAGACTTCTCCGTGACTCAGGGGTTAAACTAATCACGCATGACTTTTTCACATGGCCCTAACTAGCAGCCTAAAAATCTACACCAGCTTGTAACCCGGCGAGGGGTGAACCTGCTCTCCGCCTTTTCATCATCGGGGGAACCCTTTGTTAGTTTGACTATTTTATTGTTGCAGCTGTTCTCCTTATTGCATTCATCTGTAATTATCCGGGTCTAAATTGAATTCTGCACATCCTCAGTTAGTAATACAAAGGATGTGATGTTGAAATCAGGAGGAGGAGGAGCAGGTTACCACGGGCCTCCACTCACATTTCACCGAAATAGGCCAACACATATCGAGGAGGCTCAACAGCAAATTCGAGCGTCCCAGAACAACCCCCTCCTTTGTATCCCCCCCCCCCCCCCACTGCAGCACTGATCAGACCTACACTTGCCTACACAACATTTACACAACTGTTCACCAGCACTGCAGCCCTGAACCGAAAATATAAAAATAGCCCTACATCAGTTAAAATGACAAACCTGGGTGCTTCAGACTTTTAGATATTCAACATTTGCCTGATCCGAAACAACCTCACTTCACTGTCACATTCCTCTAACGTGTATTTGTTAAGCTAGCCTTAATAGCTAGAGTTATCCCTCAACCGTGTCAGAGTTAATGTCTTAAAAAGAGCTCAGTTTTCAGCTAAAAAAAACAAAAAAACACAGCTCCTATCTTCCAAATCAGCCCATGCTAGGCCTAGAGGGAAATGCTGATGAACACTGCCCCCTACTGACACACAAAGGCTCTTACAGTTCATCATCAAACCATCACCTGCTGATGCATTATGGCCCAGTTTGTCAAAGTGTGCAAGAATAAATTGATTCCTTGCGGTTTGGGATTAACAGTCTTTAAGTTATTAAACACAGCATTGATTTGTTAACTTTTTACTTCATTTCTTTGTTGGAACAAATTCACAATAAGAATAAACATTGATCTATCATTTTTCCTAAATTCAGCTTTCTATCTTCTATCTCATATATAATTTATCATCTATTCAAGGATTCAAATGAGAGATACTGCAACATTCAATAGGTGATATTTACACAATATTTATTTTTTCCCTTTATATCCAATGAAACTGGATATTTTCACATTAATAGAAAAGACCAGTGCATGGACATCTTCACATTTGTATCATCATCAGAGAGCACAGCAAAAGGTTAGAAATGCAGCTGCAAGGCCATGAATGTAAATCATAAATAACAGTATCCAAAAAACGGAGCCCTGAGATACGCCACATGTATCACATCACTGTAGATGCCCGTGAATTAAACAATACAAGCTGCTCTCTATCAAAATATAACTATAATATATATATATATATATGATATATATATATATCATATATATATCAAATGTTTTGGATCAATATAAGAGAAATACTAGCGCATATTAGTTATGTGCTGCCGGTGTTTCCGATATAAATATCAGTGGGACAGTTCTTTTGAAATATCAAAAAGCTTAAAAGACAGCAGGCATTAATCATATCCTTAGCTGTATGGCATCATTTGAACGAAGGCTTAAGTGCCAATAAAAATAAAATCACCCTTGTGTCCATTGAACCATTCATTCATGATCACATTCTAGAGAGCAAATGCTTTGATCACAGATATCACAGTCATTTATGTAGTCTGATACTCTTTTAATCTACAATGATTATTACATTGATACTGATTATACTCTTTAGTATTATGTCCAGTACATTTGAATTACAAGAGAAAGTTTTTATAGTAAGTACACTTTTGTATTGTACACAATACAGAAACAGCATCATATCTCCAGCAGGGCAGTACTGGATCACTGATCACTGTTCCCTACAATTCATTTAGCTCAGTCTGCCTCTTTTCTTGCCTCTCCATTTGTCTTTACATCCTCATTTTTTTCCACTGTCCATCCCTCCCTCCTGGTTTTCAGGAAGTGGCACCTCCTCGTTTAAATCCTGGTCTTCATTTGTTTTATCTTTTAACACCCCCCTCCCCCCCCGACTCGTACCGCTCTCGCTCGGCACACCTTTGCCCCTTGGCTCTGTCTCCTCCTCTCCTGGCTCCTTCTCCGTCATGTTCCCTACTTCACTTTCACTATCTGCAACGTTTTGTTTTGGATTTGTGTTGTCTGGTGTTGTCGGTGTAGAGCTCTGAGGCTGCTGAGGTGACTCTGAGGCTGCTGAGGTGATATAAAAATAAAGTATGAACACTTATAATAAGAAAATAAAATCCTGCAAGTCCTGCAACCGCCCATCCCAACTCAAGCAATACCAAAATAAAATGAATGTGAATCTTAAAGCATGCATTTTTTAAATTTACTGTTTGCTCTTTGTGATTGACTGCAGAATCCGTAGCATACCTGCATCACTTTTCATTGTCACAGCCCTTGCTGGAGCCAAGAGCCACAGACCAGAGAAGAAGAAAAACATGAAATAAAGTGAAGATGAGGGTCAACATGTACAGCAAGTTAAGCTCAATTCTACTGAACATACATAGATTTCTATGCAAACAGTTGGTATGCTGGAAAACAAGCTCCATGCCCAATGATCACATGAAGCCACTTTGTAAATTGATAAAAACAACAGGCTAGTTCTACTCAGTAGCTGGAAAATGCATACATGCAAGATGTATTCCAAGACAACGGTGATAGATTTTGTGATGCATGAAGGTGTTATTATGAAAAACAACTTAACTGTACCTTTACAGCATTTCTTGTAGTACCAGAAGTACCAGATGCCCACAGCCAAGAGTAGAATGAAGACTATGAAGAGGATGACTATGATGATCAGTGTTATAGATGTACTTTTATCTGCATAGAAACACAAAACCTATAGTCACATCACAACAGCTTTTGTAGTAGATCCGTATTAGGCGGCCACTCTATCCATCAAAGTTCTTACACCATAGCGACATTGGACATTTCAGTCTCGAATTTTGAACATGAACTCTCTTGCAAGCTCTCTTGACGCTAGAACCAAGAGAACCAAAACTCTCTCGATATCACCAAGAGACAGATCCAGGAGCTCCACTGAGAGTCCACAGGAGAACAACACTGTGCACACACCGAAGGAAGCTTTTGTTTCTTGATGACACCCCAAGAACAGAGATTTGGTTCTCTGGAAGCGTAGATTTTTGCTTTAAATGACAAATCTACATTGAAAAAAAGAATTAGAGTCAATGTCTTAGTAAAGTGTCTTACCTGCGTAGCAATTCTTTGCAGGGAATTTAGCTGTCTTTTCACTCACAGGGTTGCTCACCCTACAAGTGTACTCTGCATCATCATGCCCCTCGCCCAAAGGTATTGATAACCCCGGGCCAGGCTGCACCCTCTCCAGCCACCTCCATTCAACACTCAGTAAGGATGGAGGGCCTCGGAGTTCTGCGGCGCACAGCAGCGTTGCCTGGATTTCAGATGTGTCAGAGCTGCTGGTGTCGTTAATCACACAGGATATGGTGGGCTCGGCCACTGCATCTAGAAATACACACAGACCAATCAGAACGACTAATGACAGTACAGTAACAGGTTCAGGGTAAGCCTGCCTGAATGTCTGGCTGAGACAGGAGGCCTGGGCTTGAATCAGGCATGTTGCACTGGTGCCAAGCACAAGATGGAAATGTCAATGGAGGTCAAATGATGAAATGTAGCAGGTCAGAAATTAACGAGGGCTTGGGGCAAAAATGACCTTGAAAGTTTATAAAATGCCTGTGAAATCAATAATAAGCAATTAGGAGCAGCCTTGTTTTGTATTTCACCCTGTTCACATATGTTTTAATTGAGTTGTCAAACATTCACATGTGAATGTGACTGTCCCCTGTGGGCCACCGTAGGTGATTCTAGTGGGAGCCAATTACTGGGGCATGTGATAAGACCGAGCATGCAGACTGACGCAGTAAAAAATGTCTCTAATTGTTACTCTGTTTATGCAATAGTCTATCATGATTTAAAATGAAACAAATCTTAGAGGTACAAATTGATTGTTTATTTGTCAATATGCAATGCAAATGTATTATTTCATAATTCAATAGAATTGTGATTGAAAAGAACCAAAATGCCCCTAAAAATCTGATCAAAGGGGCAAAAAACTGTTGAATTGAAATATTTCAATTCATCTCTTTTTTCAAATGAGTCCTGACCAAGAATCCATCATTTTCCTGGATGGTAATCCAGAGATGTGCCCATGACACTTCCTAACGGGGGACTGGGGGAAAAAAGCCTCTCCACATTTGCTCTAAAGAGCCTGTAATTACCCCAAGGTTGTCTGCTGTAGAAGAAAGACGGGCAGCGTTAGGCTATGAGTTTATCTTTCATTGTAAATGGGCTCAAGGGTGTGTCCTCTTGGTGTGACAGAAACCTGCTCAGTAGCTTAAAGGCTGTGTAATAATCACCGCTCAGTCAAACCATGAATGCTAGGCGAACAAACCCCAATGTTCATGATCATTTGTGCTAGATCTTATTTAATCTTCACATCTACATTCAAGAGCAAACAGGAAATAACAAAACAAATATTCTTGTATACAAAGTAGCCCAAATACAAAACACCTACCAATGACCTCTACCAAATGGTTTGAATAATGCAGAATTCTTTTGAAGGTTACTTCCAACTGATAAGGTCCACTGTCTTCATGTCTGAGGTCTTTGATAGTGAGCTCTGCAGTGGTCCAGTCAACGATGACCCTGTTCTCGTATGTGTCGTAAGCCTTTTGCTCTCTGCCATCAAACTGTACCACCTTGTTGCCTTTGTGTTTCCACAGAATGTTTTCAGGTGGCCCAGGGATGTTTGGGATCAAGACGGTCTCCAAGCCCTGGCCTCCATATTGTGGGGATTGCCCTGCAACTGGACACAGAGACAGGCAAGGTGAACAGATTCTTACCAGAAATGTGCGGCATAACGTGTATATAAAATTATAACCATTGAAGGCTTTTGTAGGAAAGTCCTTTTTAAGAGGAGTTGGTAATTGTCTCTGCTCCTTAGATAAATTGGGAGCCTATTTGCAGTTATTGCGTCACTGGCCCTTTAAGAGGAGCGGTGTTCCCGGCTCTGACCAGTGCGTCTGTTTTGCTGAGGAGCTTCATGTGCTTTCTTCCGTTTCAGGGAAGTTGTGTGTCAATGACAGATGTAAGTAGAGTATTTATGTTTATGCCTTGTTTCACTACTGTAACTTACTCTGGAGACTATGTTTATGTCAATCCGTTTCGGAGTTGTTTCTCTCTGCTAGTTATGGTCGCTAATTAGCTTAACTGAGTGCTAGCTAGGCTAGACATGTGGACCTAGATTTCTGTTTGTTACTGAAACATTGAGCTACATTGGTTTACTGTTTATGCACTTGTGTCTGTATTGCCTAGCTTAGTCCCCCCGCATAGCCAGTCAATCTACATAACTATGTTTAACATTGTCTGTAGCTTCTAACTACGGGGACTATTGCAACTCTAGACAACAGTGTTGTGTTAATGTGTGTGCATGTAGAAGCATGCAATTGCTCATGTGTGTAATTAATAATAATAGTGTTGTTAACACTGGTTTAATATGTATCTGTTGTATCGTGTTTCCCTGTAGAACCACATTCTTCCTCGAATTAAAGACCCCTTAAACTGAAGCTCCTCCTTAGTGATTCTCTGACCGGAGTCACACTCCCATAGTGTTCACCAGCTCTATTCCGCGCATCTGTGAGGCCCCCTAGACCTCTAATTCAGCTTTGACTTAGAATTTAAAACAAACTGTTATCAGAATGTATACATATGGTAACTAAAAAATGTGGTCAATAAATATATATATATATATGTAATTGTGGCGGACTGGGGAGGGAGGGAGGGGGTAGGCTTCGGCTGGTCTCAGCGGCTGCGGCCAATTAAAGCTGCAGCCGGGCCTTTTTAACCTGTGCGTGTGGATTTTGCGAGAGTGCGCCAGTGTGAGAGGCTGGCGGAGAGAATGGAGCCGACAGGGATGGAGGATCCGGTCGGCTGTGTGCGGAGCAGGGAGAGCGAGCCGGCAGCAGCGTCTGAGCGGGGTCCGCGGCTGGAGTTCCGGGACGGAGGCGAGGGCGCGATTTTACGTTTATGCTAGGGCAGCCGATACGGCCGGGTACGTGTTTTTACTCCGGGGGTGGTGTCTATGTGGTGCAGTGGCGGCTGGCCAATAGAGGGCACTAGGGCGCCGCCCCACCACTCCCCACATCCTAGACTTCATTGAATAAGACTTAAAAAATTACTTTTTTTTTTTTTTTTTTTAAATGAGCGACGTAAATATTATATAGTTAGTGAGTAGAATGTATAATCTGCAATAAAATGTAGATTAAAATTGTTCTACGTTGTCTAAAGTTACTGCTAGGTCACGTATTTCCGGCCTGGGGCGCAAAAATCTTTGCCCATTGACTCTCGTTATAAGTTGTACATGCGCAGTTCGCTCCTCTCAATACAAGAGATAGGAGCGAACTGCGCATGTACAAACAGCATTTATCTGAATGCTGCTGATTTACACACCACCAACCACTGGTTGGCAGCAGAGAGCGAGGGGCTCGTGGTACATCTGACATAAAATGCTCCAGAATGAGACAATATACTCGGTCGTTTTCAAGGAGCTGGTTTAGTAGGAAGGCTTGGCTAACTGTATGTAGTGACACCAATGCTTTATTTTGCTTTCCCTGCATCCTTTTTCAAACGACAGGTCTCAGACCCAGCATGGATTCAGACAGGTTTGAATGATTTAAACCACATATCAGAAAAATCAAAAGCAAATGTTTGGGAAAGTAAACATAGCTGCTCAGCTTGATGAAGGCTACAGGATAGGGATCTGTAAGCATAATGAAGAGGTTGACAAAAACAGGCACATCCTGTCTAAAATAATAAACTGTCAAGTTCTGTGGCGCCATAGAGTCATTGAGAAATGTGCATCTCTCAAGGAGAGAAGGGCAAAATTTATGTACAAAAAGTTTAAGCCACAAGGTGGCAAAGTCATATATCTTTGAGCCAGTTCACTCAGCGTTTTGATGGCACTGGGTATTTCAAATGTAATACCATATTAATTTATTTTTTTCTTAAATGTTATTTTCTATTAGGTCTTATTGTGTTCATAATTTTCTGCCATTGTCTCAGGGTTTTGTGTTGTCAGATTTCTGTTGCACTTATCGAGGCACTTTTCGGTTACTTTAGTCTTTCACCATTACATATTGTAGTATAAAAGATAATTATTATAAAGAATTTGCACTAATTGAAGTACCTTAACTTACCTTAAGCACGTTTCATTACAACAAATGTTCATTCAGCTCAGCAAATACAAATAAAGGCCTTTTCATTTATTTAAATACACTGATGATACCTTAGTACATGTTTGTTTGATTTTTGGTATAGCCCCCCCTGGAGAAAAATGCACCAGCCGCCACTGGTGTGGTGGTGTATAAGCGTCGTACGTCCCGGCAGGGGAGAAAATACATCAGCAAATCGCTGCTGTAAGGCGGCCACCTCCCCACCCTGGCTCGGTGAGAGATGCTGCTGAGAGGTTGCTGCAATCATGGCGCTATTACTATGGGGCACAGTGCCGTCTATTAATAACACTATAACATCTAATGCACTGCTGTCAAGCCTCACAACATCAACACAATCATAAAAAGCTTCATAATGACACTCACCTAGGTAAGAGGCAAAAATGATATAGGGCATGAAACACCGGACAGCCATGGTTACATGCCGCAGGATTACTTTCACTTCCTCGGCGCGCGCGCGCGCGGGTGTGTCAAAAGTTTCCTTTTCAATGGCTGTACTCGGTGATGAGATGGTATACCACATGCAACCTATTTTGTTGCATGTGGTATACCATCTCATCACTGAGGAAGGAAACTTTTGATCATACAGAAAGATGCAATTCAAAATTATTTCCCAGTCCAGGTAGTCTATTATAAATATTTTTTTTACGTCCCCTCTCGGCTACAATACCGTTTAAATTAACCAGAAAAACATTTAGGACTATCATCATTTGTCTGCAGTAAAATTCTAATCACCATTAATGTAAAGTAGGGGCATCATTTTGTTTTTAAAATCACCCTTTTCAGCCCTCACAAATAACCTAAAATGTGTTGTTATTCATTCATACATATTTTTCCCGGTCTGTAAAGAGATATGTAGAGGATGTAGGTGTCAAAGCAATTTGAAAACATCGTTTTGAAAACGTTTTGTTCTATCACTTGAAGCCTTGACCTAGTCTTACTATTGCAAGTTTTATTTTGAAAAATGGATACTGGAAGTTTAGTCGACTCTGATACTAACTTGTCACTTGTCACACGTTTGTAGAAAAGGCCCCAATTTCCAGTAACTTTAGTTTAGTTATGGCGTTATCCTGGTACTGGTATAGTAGGACACAATAATTAGGTACTTAAGTTATCAAAATCGATCATATATTCCAGTCGTCATATTGTTGGGACTTGAGTGTAAATGACAAAACGTAAGTTCTGCATCATAACTATTTCCACTTGTTCTAGCTGTGTTAATTTGCTGAAAATCGCCACAAGCTAATTAATATTGACGCTAGTTTACCAACTACTGCACGTGCAGGAGACCTTACAGAGTTACCTTCTTTTGGCCACTAGATGGCGACTCAAGACCGTTATTTGCACTGTAGACATTGAGCTGTGGGAGTCACACTCCCCTAGGGAATAAGTCAGTGATGTTTCTTTATTTCTTCTGATTAATCTAGTGTTAGGTTTCTATGAGTCATTTGTGTACAGCTGCCAATGCCCATTATAAGAATGGTTATTATTTGATTGTAATTATTATTTGGTGTAATGTTTGTTAATTTAATCTGATACAGGCAATGTAATATATGGTCTATTTCTATGTCTGACTCTCCGTCTGCCAACAATAAACCCAGTAAACATCCGAAAGCTCCATCATTCATGTTCTAACAGACATCTGGGGGGAGTGCAAATCTATCAACCGTTGCGCATTATAGTAGTAACGTTACAGTTACGGGACAGAAATAATATATAAAGTTATAACATTGCGGAGAAAAAGCTGTGCGTCACATAAATAAATAGGCACTACTGCACACAGCAACGGCAGTGGCCAGTAAAAAACAACCGAAAGCCAGTAACTATTAAGTCACTTTTGTTCAAGGTCATGTTTCATAATAAAGCCGTCATAAGTTCATACTTTTTTTTTGTTTTATATCCCACCTGTGGTCCGTGTTTGAAAATAAATGGAATCCTGTATTATCAAGTCAAATGTTTTTGTTATTATTCGTATTCTAGAGGTTGTGTCTGGCCATCCACGGAACAAGTGGTTGTTTTATTGATTGATTGTAACTATTGTAAATAGTTTGCAATGCTTGTGACAGCTGGACACATCATAGGCGCAGTTAAGTAGGACTTGAACTATCATGTACAGCAGGTTGCTAAGAAGAGTTCACAGCTGAGGCAAGGGGAGTCCACCGCTAGATGGCAGCATTTCCAGACAAAGAAAAGACTCGAAAGACTGTAACTTGCATACCTGTAACATGACTGACTTATCTAACGTGAGTTCGTGGATGTGCGCGTGTGTTTGTGTGTTTATGCGTTTGTGTGAACAAAAACACTTCCTGTTTTAAAACAGGCACCAAGTGTGGGTGCGGTGTTAGGCCTTAGTGCGATTCTTACATCGAGGTCACACTTTATGTTCAACTGCTTTACATTCATTCATCGTGGATTTACTTTATCTTATTCAAACATTGCTCTATTCTGTCAGCATTTATATACTGCTCTGCATGTCTCATTTATGTTTTATGTTTTAAAAAGTTAAGGATGTGAAACTATTTCTCTTCATTTGTCAAGTGTTATTACTCATCTTTTACATTTATTGCTTATTAGTTAGAAGTCACATTTTATCTCACCAATCACAGCTGTAATATAACAATATTATTATACCACTAATGTTTGGATAGTTGATTGACCCCTCAAAAGATACGATGCAACATTTTGTCATTGGCAACATTCCTATTGTACAGTACATGAAAAACAAATGTATCTCTCACTCTGAGTCACTGTTTCTCTTGTCCATCATTTCAAATCCATTTTCTCGCTAACGTACTAACAAAAAATCCCAGGTCGTACAAGTCAATGTCATATGCAGTCTGCGGCAGGTGCTATTCTGTGTATGTGTGTGTGTAGGACTTCATGAGTGTCACACTGCCATGATGTGAAACTCCTAAAGGTAATACACACTCCTCTGTCAGCGCCTGGGTGGTATCGTCCCAGCACATCACCGTAGAGATGACTTGGTTCTTGTCATCACGACCCCCAGTGATTAAGAGTTTGTTGTTACAGGCAGCAATGGCGCAGCTCGCTCTCTCGCCCAGCCGGGTTACAAAGGACCAGGAGTCCGACAGAGGGGAGTAGCAGTACATGGCGTGCATGGCACCACCTGGCAGCGGACACAAAATGGGTCAGTGACCATAGGAAGTTTCATTCCAAAAGGCTGTATATCCACTTTGGGAAAATGTTGAAACCTGGTATTCATCAAAATAGTGAAATAGTGAAAACACTATTTCTAAACAAAGGTCTTAAAATGACACATAACTTTAGCAGCAATTCATAATGTACATTTCTTTCATGCCAGCAATATTTTTTTAAGAGTAGGAGTCAATTTTTCCACGTGGCGATTTAATTTTGGAATGAAACCTACATTGTTAACTGTTGCAATGAATGCATATTACTTACACACACATACATACACATACATACATGTGCATAAGCACACCAAAAAAACACCCATAGTCCAAATTTCAGGCCACTCACCAACTAAATAGATGCAGTCCTTGAATGTGACTGCGTTGGTGCATTTGGCCTCAATGGGAATGGGCGCCCGCAGCTCCCAGCTCTCTGTCCCAGGCTCCCAGCACTGAACCTTATCAGTGGCCAGCTTCCCATTGGGCCCGCCTCCAATCACATAGATCCACCTATCAAAGCTTGCAGCAGCAAAAGAGCTCACACCTAGCACCAGAGGTGCCACCTGCAATAAGTACAGCCAAACAGGCATGGAAGTAACATGAGTTGTAATGTTCTTCATTAGAAAGCAATACATTTTGTGGAGTATCAGATGAAAAACAGTACATGATAATAATAGATTACATTACATTACATTAGTCATTTAGCAGACGCTTTTATCCAAAGCGACTTACAATAAGTGCATTCAACATAGGTAGGCAAGAAAACTACTAGTCACCAGAAATCGTAAGTGCATTTCCTTCCTAAACAAGCAACTAAGAGCATAACTAGTGTTAAGGTAAGAGTGCAATAAGTTAGCAACCTACTATATCTTAAACAAATGAGACAAATAAGAGAATCAAATAAACAAGAGCTAAGACAAATAAGTGAACCAAATAAGCAAGAGCTAAGACAAATAAGTGTATCAAATGAACAAGAGCCAATAAACAAGAGCTCAGACACATAATTGACGACAAATAGGCATGGCTAAGAGGAAGGGTCAGGGTAGTGTTTCCTGAAGAGGTGGGTTTTCAGCCTGCGGCGAAAGATGGGCAGCGACTCTGCTGTCCTGACATCAGTGGGGAGTTCATTCCACCACTGCGGGGCCAGAACAGAGAAGAGCCGTGACCGTGTAGATCGGCCGCAGGGACCTCTGAGTGACGGGGCCTGGTGGTGTGACATTATTACCAATTTTAGAGGAAGATTCAGAAATAACAGCTGAGTGCTGAATGGACTCTGAAGGCTGAATACTATCAGACCAGATGGCTACAATCTAAATGGTGTAAAGTCAAACAAATAGTTGTCTGAACTCATTCATTACAACAAGCTTAATGTCAGAGCCACACACTGCTCTCTACCACAGTGTAATTCATACTGTGGGAAACACTGGACCTGTTACTACTTCTGCATCTGAACCCAGTGTTAAGTCTTTCCATGTAGAAACTATTACTGTCATTATTATAACTGCATAAGCAACCAAAATAGCTGGTCCCAACGCACTTTAGGCCTATATAAACAATCATGACCAAACATTTTCAAAGTTGTCAGTGATAGCTTACAATCAACTCTGATGAAGCAAATTAAGATGCAGTACTTACTTAGACCAGCTTGCTCCTTCCATTCTTAAGTCTTCATCATCTCAGCATCTACTTCATGTCTGGAGCAGCCAAAGAAACAGCAACATCAAGATTAATCAACTTCATTAACATTTTCAAGGTAAGAACACTGACTCATCATATTTCCCTATCTATGACCAAACATGATAACAATTTTGTTAAAGAGCACATATTTCTAAAATTAAATCATTCAGTCTGCATGTATGTATAATAATTGTCACCATCACACAATCTACTGCAGGAAAGGAAAAGACAGCACTGTCAAGACTGAGCTCCTAATTATAATAATACAAATAATAAAGAAATAAAGTTCATTAGGCTACTTCTGTCAATTTGTAGACATAACACCCAATGCCTCTCCTATCTGTGATCTGAGCTCCTATTATCTTTCCTTTATCATGACTAATTAGATTTGACATTCAATGAAATGTAAAATTATCTTTCAGTCTTTACATACTACTACTGATGCAACTGGACACACCCAATATATATAGCCTTTATATATAGCAGTATTTAGATAAACCATATACTTTCACTGAGTTAGCAACCATGTAGAATACTGCTCGTGCTAAATCCAATGTGTTGTGGCGGCAAGCACGAGCCATTTCTACTAAAGTTACCTAGGCAAACACAAACTCCTCTACTCTCAGCTGTAACTCACCCGTCTAATCGATATTTAATCTTAATATTTGTAAATAATTACGAAATTTCTCGTCTGTAAATATATTATTAAGTAGCCTACGTATTGTTAGATATAGTCAGTTCGTTTTATTGTACCTTTATTAGCCAGTTAAGCCATCTGGTAAGTATGTTAGGTTAACCTTAGACCAAGTGTCGATAACGTTAGTCTTGGGTTAACAATTAACGTTAATAGAGCAAGCTCTGTAAGCTCTGAAAATGTTATACGAATTTATGAAGTTAAATCTAGCTAACGGTATATAATAACATAATTATGTTTTACTGACCTAAAGTATCCGATGACATTAAAACAAAAAAAGCGACTACACTAACGTTTCCATCAGCAACCAAGAACTTCTGCCAGTAACGTTACCAAGAATAAAGCTAAAAGGCTAATATTAGCAACGCGACAAAGCCATCGTAATCAACCGTCAAGCTAACGTTAGCTAGCCTTACTGTTAAAACTAATTATCCAACGTTAGCGTACATGTATCATAGTTAAGTACCGGTATTCTCAATTAGCTTAACATAGCTAATGTTAGCTAGATTTAACTTCATAAATTCGCACCATCTGGCCAAATACATATTAATAACATTTAATAGCAACGTTTAACTTACGCTTGATGGTCACGACTCAATCGCTCACGGCAGCCCACTAGTGATGGCCGATTCACGAACGAATCGTTCAAAAGAGCTTAATCAGTTCAGTGAGTGAGTTGATTCGACTCGCACACGCGACTGAATTGATTCAGCAGCGGTTATAGCAGCGCCAGAAAAAAAAAAATTTATTTTAAAAATCACCAGTTCATTTATTTAAACAATCACCAGTTCATTTATCAAACAACATCTTAAACATTACAAAAACTGTTGTCAATGTATATGGAATGTAATAGATCGCTACATTATTACATTGGCCTTTTTCATAATCCAATATGGCTCCTTGACCCGGCGGGTAAGCGGAAGTAGTCTCTCTCGTTCATCGGACGAGAACCGCTGATCCGACTGAGCGGCTCGCGAACGAGTCGAGAGAGACTGAGCGGCTCGCGAACGAGAGAGCAGATGAACGAGAGAGACTGAGCGGCTCGCGAACGAGTCGAGAGAGCAGATGAACGAGAGAGACTGAGCGGCTCGCGAACGAGTCGAGAGAGACTGAGCGGCTCGCGAACGAGTCGAGAGAGCAGATGAACGAGAGAGACTGAGCGGCTCGCGAACGAGTCGAGAGAGCAGATGAACGAGAGAGACTGAGCGGCTCGCGAACGAGTCGAGAGAGCAGATGAACGAGAGATACTGAGCGGCTCGCGAACGAGTCGAGAGAGCAGATGAACGAGAGATACTGAGCGGCTCGCGAACGAGTCGAGAGAGCAGATGAACGAGAGAGCAGATGAATATCGTACTTCTCGGACTCAATCGGACATCTCGCGAACCGAGAGAGCAGATGTCCGAGATGTCCGAGCGGTTCACGTCTGATGAACGAAAGAGACTACTTCCGCATATCTGCTGGATCAAGGAGCCATATTGGATCGTGAAAAAGGCCAATGTAATAATGTAGCGATCTATTCTGCACACATTGACAACAGTTTTTGTTGTTTAAGATGTTGTTTAATACATTAACTGGTAATTGGGTAAACTATAAGCCATTTAACATTTAACATTGGTCAACAAAACTGTCTCTATTAGAAAAAGAAAGTCAAGAGCACACGAAATAAAATGAAATCAATAGCAATACTCTGTGTAAATACTATAAATATTATTATTATCATTAACCTGTGATTTAGTTGGTGTTTTACAGTTGGTTACACATCTGGTTTGAAAGTAGTGGCGCTCGTCTGATGCCAGTACTAGTATAGCTCAATTATGTTTTTGTTGGTGAATCATAATGAATCGATTCAGAATCGATGCACTTCTATCGGACGGCTCGAAAGAATCGAGTTAGTTAAAAGAGTCGGTCTTCCCATCACTAATTGGAACATGTCCCAGTCGACGTCACACAGAGCGTCCTGTAGCTCGGCCTGATTGGTCAGACCACCGCTTCACGTCCCTCGTCACTACCGCTTCCCGTGCTATCCTGTTTATACTCCGGTAGCAGGAAAATGGCGGCATGGTCTGATTTGCCGAACGGAGGGAGAGAGACAGCCTTGTAGCCTCTCTTGAACGGTGTATAGCACACGTAATGTGCTGATGAAAGTTCGGCCTATTAAAGTCCCCAGCCACCACCATAGCTGCGTCGGGATGCTTGTTCTGATGCCGACATAACACATCATGTAGGTCCGATAGTGCTACGTCAGTGTCCGCTTGTGGTGGTATGTAGACGGCTGTGGTGATGACCGAGCTGAACTCCCTGGGAAGGTAGAATGGACGGCATGAGATCGTCAGATGCTCCAGATTCGACGAGCAGGAACGAGAAAGAGTCTTAATGTCCTTGGGGTTGCACCAGTTGTTGTTGGTCATGAAGCAAACCCCTCCACCCTTAGATTTGCCAGACTCTTCCGTTCTATCCGCACGGAAAACAGAGAAGGACTCTGGCTCGACCCGGCACCAGCGGGGTCAGCCATGTTTCCGTCAGACAAAAGATGTTGCAATCCCTCATGTCCCGTTGGAATCTAATCCTCGCCCTAACATCATCCAACTTATTTTCCAGACTGGACGTTAGCAAGAAGGATGCTGGGCAGAGATGGACGGTGGACTTGATCTCTGTCTGATCCGAATTCCGCTCCGTTCACCATTTATCCATACTGAGTTTTGCTTTGTGTTGCCCCTATCAATTCCAGTATGCTCATGTTTTTTTTTTAACTTTCAGGCATGTTCCAGTGTGTTGGCATTTTCCTGTAGAGGCCAGGCAAGTGGATTCACGTGCCGTTTGTCTAGCTACAGTATTAATAGAGTAGGTGGGGGTCAGACTCTGAACTTTTGTGCCTATTAGTTTTTACTTTTTGTCTCTGTCAGTGAGTATGGCCAACACTAGCAACATGTCATCTTATTGGACACTGCGGCGTAAAGCTAAGGAGCGAGTTCACAGAAATTTAGAGTTAGTCAGTTTAGATGAGGAGAAAAAATTCTCATTCATTGGTCGAGGCAGTCTCTTCAAGCATTGTTGACGACAGTGAGGACATATACATGGAATGCCAATCATTACCTGAAGTTGAAGAGCTGAGGTGCGAAGACTTTTATCTGAGCAGTGATGTCTTCTTTGATGCCCATGAGTCATTTGCTTCAGATGATGATTCTGGATCCTCTGACGGCGAACACGGTGACCAGCTGCAAAGCAGTTTGGCAAACTGGGCAGGAGAGCACCGAATTTCCCATGCAGCTTTAAATGATCTGCTGAAATTGCTCTCGGCACATCACAGCTCTCTACCGAGAGATTCAAGGACATTGCTGGGTACTGTGCACTCTGTTGATGTACAAGAGAAAGCTGGTGGACAATATCAGTACTTTGGAGTGCTAAAAGCCATTACAGGAATACTTAATTCAAACAAAGCCCAGCTGGAACAAAATATGTATGTCAGTTTGCAGGCAAATATTGATGGCTTACCACTTTTTAGGAGTTCAACCACCCAATTATGGCCCATTCTTGGACATGTACAAAACTTTCACATGATCCTGTGATCCTGTTGTTCTAGGGCTGTTCTGTGGTACCAAAAAACCTCCATCAGTGATTTTCTGGAGGACTTTGTCAGTGAAATTGTTCAGTTAGAGAGTGGTTTTGAGTTTGAAGGTCTGACACTAAGACTGAAGTTGTCTTCAATGGTGTGTGATGCACCAGCTTGTGCTTTTGTCAAAAACATTAAAGGACATTGTGGCAGATGGGAGGAGGGTGGGGTGAGACTTAACCGGCTGCGGCCAATTAAGCCTGATTGCAGTCACTGCCGTCAGAGCCGGGGAAGACGGCGCCAACTGCCGTCAACACCGGGCCGGGTTTATTGTGTGAATAAAACGGCCGTGCTGGCCATTTAACTCTCCCCTGCCTATGTCTCTGTCTGTCACGGACCCCGGTTATGTGGCACCTTGCCACAGACATACTGGCTATTTCGGCTGTGGGAAGTGCACACAGGAGGGGACTTACACCGATAATAGGGTTTCTTATCCTGATACCAGTGCCCCTCTGAGGACTGATGAGGACTTCCATCAGATGATTAATGAAGAGCACCATCTTGGCTCTTCTCCCCTCCAAAGGACATCCCTGGGAATGGTGTCAGGATTCCCATTAGACTATATGCATCTCATCTGCCTTGGGGTAATGCGGAAACTGTTAATGTCACCTGCAGACTGTCTTCTCTCAATGTCGCCAGGCTTTCACAAAGACTCATAGATGTGACAAGCTACGCCCCTCTTGAGTTTTCTGGGAGACCCAGGGCACTAAGAGAACTGGACCGCTGGAAGGCTACAGAATTTAGACAGTTTCTGTTATACACAGGACCTATTATTTTGAAAGGCATTGTAAACACTGCGATTTATCATAACGTCTTGCTGCTTTTTGTGGGGATCCTCATTCTTTCAAACCCAACACTCACAGAAGAGTACATGGAATACTCAAATGCACTTCTGGTTTTATTTGTGCAGCATTTTGGGGAACTGTATGGGAAAAAGTACATTTCTTACAATGTGCATAATGTAATACACCTGGCAAAAGATGTTATCTGTACATTTACAGAATCCTGTCTGTAAATGTATTAAATGCCATTGATATACTTAACTGCGATTTGTTGCTTCAGCATCCTCCTCAAGAGCCAGGGTCTGGCCAACTGGGCGGTTAGTTCCTGCTCAATGCACACGTAAGTTTTAAATGGGATAGCAAAATTCCTAGAATATTTCTGTATAATCATATTAATATAAATTTGCCTTACCATTCTGTTACTGCTTTTATATCAAACAGCTATTGAAAGAGCTGTACTGGAAGCCCTGAGTGAGGTGCAGCTCCAGCTCCAGCACCTAACAGCCCTGGTACATACCCTACAGCCAGGAAGGGAAAGGAGGCTGCAGTTGCCACCTGAGGAGGACATTGATGTTCAGCTTCCTCTCCAGTCACTTCAAGATTTAGATGAACTTGAGGAGAAGCTGAATAACACCTCCAGAAAAAACAAGCTGGTGATGAATTCAATATGTATAGAGAACAACAGCCTATTTCATAGCCTTTCTCGTGTGTATATCACTTCCTCTATACTGCATTAATCAACACAACACACTGTATTTTTACATGTCTTAACTTGAACATTACCTGCCGTGTTTCCTCTGAAACTATAGAAACTATAAGAAATTATAATAGTTTGGCATGGACAACTGACAGGATTTTTTATCTTGTTCATAAAGTGGGTGATCAGCTAATGGATCTTTTTTTCCCACAACCTGGGTCTTAATTCTGTAGTTTTTTGCCTCCCACCTAATTGGTCATGACAACACTTTTCTCATCTGCTTCATTGAAGAGACACAGGGTGAGTAAACAGCTTTAGAGTGGCGAAGTGGGGCAAAGAACAAAAACCACAGACAAGTCTAAAGCCCCTACAAGGACTTTCTGAATCTTCAATGAATTTAGCAGTCATCGAAGACATTAGTGATAACATTCCTCAGACAAATGACTGCATTTGTTTGATCGTTGATCCGGCGGGTAAACGGAAGTAGTCTCTCTCGTTCATCGGACGAGAACCGCTGATCCGACTGAGCGGCTCGCGAACGAGTCGAGAGAGACTGAGCGGCTCGCGAACGAGAGGGCAGATGAACGAGAGAGACTGAGCGGCTCGCGAACGAGTCGAGAGAGCAGATGAACGAGAGAGACTGAGCGGCTCGCGAACGAGTCGAGAGAGCAGATGAACGACAGAGCAGATGAATATCGGACTTCTCGGACTCAATTGGACATCTCGCGAACCGAGAGAGCAGATGTCCGAGATGTCCGAGCGGTTCACGTCTGATGCACGAGAGAGACTACTTCCGCGTACCTGCCGGATCAAGGAGCCATATTAGATCGTGAAAAAGGCCAATGTAATAATGTAGCGATCTATTCTGCACACATTGACAACAGTTTTTGTTGTTTAAGATGTTGTTTAATAAATTAACTGGTAATTGGGTAAACTATAAGCCATTAACATGCAACAAATGCTCATTGAAAAGAAATCAGAGCACACAAAATA